>OX104115.1:43733026-44272718 GCA_944474755.1 Limnoperna fortunei
ATTTACAGATACAGGAAAACCGAAGAGACCTTCCTTCTTCAGCATCAAAAGCTCTACAAAACATTCCATTGTGTCAAAGTCGTATGACGACTCCTTGTAGGAGTTATTGCCATTTAATTGTCGAAATTGGTGATTTCTGCCATTTTTGCCTCAAAATCTTGACAATTATTAGAACTAGAGAAAAAGTTAGCATTGCTTAATTGTTCTGCTCTATGAGAGCTACAAAAATGTCTTTTAGGGTCAAGATTGTCTGATAAACCGTTTAAGAGTTATTCCACTTGAACTGTTTTTTTTAATCGGTTTTAATTGATTTTTTAAAATCTTCTCCTCTGAAACCACTGAAAGTACTGCTTTGAAACTTTGTACACATTATCCATCAAATGTCTTCAACCAAGTTTGCACAAACCATGGCCGCAGATTAACCAACATGACTGACATGGCTAAAAATAGAACGGGGGGTTGGGGGGGGGGGGCAAATACAGTTTTTGGCTTATAGTTCAAAAAGTATTACAGATACAGGAAAACTGAAGAGACATTCCTTCTTCAGCATCAAAAGCTCTACAAAACACTCCATTGGGTCAAAGTCGTATGATGACTCCTTGTAGGAGTTATTGCCTTTAATTGTCGAAATTGATGATTTTTTGCAATTTTTGCCTCAAAATCTTGAAAATTATTAGAACTAGAGAAAAAGTTAGCATTGTTTAATTGTTCTGCTCTATGAGAGCTACAAAAATGTCTTTAGGGTCAAGATTGTCTGATAAACCGTTTAAGATTTATTCCACTTGAACTGTTTTTTTTAATCGGTTTTAATTGATTTTTAAAAATCTTCTCCTCTGAAACCACTGAAAGTACTGCTTTGAAACTTTGTACACATTATCCGTCAAATGTCTTCAACCAAGGTTGCACAAACCATGGCCACAGATTAACCAACATGGCTGCCATGGCTAAAAATAGAACCGGGGGGGGGGGGGGGTGGGGGGGTCAAAATACAGTTTTTGGCTTATAGTTCGAAAAGTATGACAGATACAGGAAAACTGAAGAGACCAGCCTTCATCAGCATCGAAAGCTCTACAAAACACGCCATTGTGTCGAAGTTGTATGATGACTCCTTATAGGAGTTATTGCCCTTTAATTGTCGAAATTGATTATTTTTGCTATTTTTGCCTCAAAATCTTGAACATTTTTTGAACTGGAGAAAAAGTTAGCATTGCTAAATTGTTCTGCTCTATGAGGGCTACAAAAATGACTTTAGGGTCAAGATTGTCTGATTAACCGTTTAGGAATTATTCTCTTAGAACATTTTTTTAATGAATTTTAATTGATTTTAAAAAATCTTCTCCTCTGACCAATGAAAGGACTGCTTTGAAACATTGCACACATCATCTTTAGGATGTCCTCTACCAAAATTGTGCAAATCATTACAGCTGACTACCTACATAGCTACGTTGGCTTAAAATATAAAAGGGGGGGGTCAAGGGAGTTTTTGGCTGATAGTTAAAAAAGTATAACAGGTACAGCAAATTTCAAGTGAACCTCCCTCCTAAGCATCAAAAGCTCCTCCTTATAGGAGTTATTTCCCTTAAAAGGTCAAAATTAATTACTTTTTCAGAAGTGTTGGTCAATTCCTTATAGGAACGAAATTCTATATAAAAAAGGATTGTTTGGTTTCAGGTTCAGGTGAGCGATACAGGCTCCTGGGAGCCTCTAGTTTACTTTAGCTACATTATGCATCCAGTTGCTATAGGAGGAAAAAGCCAACATGTATGATGAAACACATGTACATAAAGTTCAGGTAGTCAAATGTTTAATAAACTGCAGCAAACAAAATACATGTGTTCTTGTTAACATGTAAACTATTAATTTAAAAGGGGCTTTAATTTCTAAATATTGAACTTGCTTCACTTTTTTATTATATTAGAAGTTACATTAGATGTACATGCACATGTATGTACTTTAGTAATTCTAATATTTAACTCAAATCAATAAATTATATACAAGTCTGGCTCTAATTTGTAATGGAAGTGGGGAGGGGCCTAGGTGACCGAGTGGTTAAGGCAGTTCGACTACTATTGATCACCTGGTTTGTCAATATTGAGGTTGCAGGTTCAAGTCTCACTGCGGCAGGCAGGGTGTACTCGACTGCACCTCTTAATTGACAATTATTGTTAGTTTTACTGATCAAGATTTTCTCCAGATACTCTGGCTTTCTCCCCAGTAAAAAGACTGGACCCCATGATATAGATAAAAGATGGCTGAATGTGACTTTAAATATGATTCAAACAAACAATATATTTCTAAATGTCCTGAGTTATGATAAAATATTGTTGTGGTAAAATAAATAAATAATTGTGGATTCATTATTCATGGGATAATAACTTGTGTGGATTTTATGATGACATGCAAGTCACTAATTTGAGTACTTAATGAAATGCTGTATCCTGTTTGTTTTAGGTAGTACAGATGATAAAAACCAATAAAATATGTAACCGAAATGAATTCAAAGTATATGTACATGTACATTTTGTGTGTGACATTTTTAGGCATTTGTAAGAATTTAAGCATTTCCTTCAAATTATCTGGTGGCAAAGTTAATGGAAAAGATACATGTAGCTTATTATTGCAGCTGCATGGTTAATGAGAATTGTATACATGTACAAATATACCAGGTATCTAGCTGAAGGATGTACGTCAGGGTGCAAAATGGTACATGTTTTTGCTTGTTTAGCATAAAAATTTATTTATGTTGTTGGTAACAATTTAAATTTTGTTGAAAAAATTGTCCTTTTAGCTCACCTGACCCGAAGGGTCATGTGAGCTATTGCCATCACTTGGCGTTCTTCAAAAATCTTCTCCTCCAAAACCACTGACGGGATTGCTTTGAAACTTTGCACACATCATCAGTAAAATGTCCTCTACCAAGTTTGCACAAATCATGGCCTCAGACCAACCAACATGGCCACCATGGCTAAAAATAGAACAGAGGGGTCAAAATACAGTTTTTTGCTTATAGTTCAAAAAGTATAACAGATACAGGAAGACCGAAGAGACCTTCCTTCTTCCGCATCAAAAGCTCTACAAGACACTCCATTGGGTCAAAGTTGTATGATGACTCCTTGTAGGAGTTATTGCCCTTTA
Organism: Limnoperna fortunei; assembly: GCA_944474755.1. Classification (NCBI taxonomy): domain Eukaryota; kingdom Metazoa; phylum Mollusca; class Bivalvia; order Mytilida; family Modiolidae; genus Limnoperna; species Limnoperna fortunei. The sequence goes on from OX104115.1 coordinate 43,736,162, forward strand.
ATTGTCAAAATTGATGATTTTTTGCAATTTTTGCCTCAAAATCTTGAAAATTATTAGAACTAGAGAAAAAGTTAGCATTGCTTAATTGTTCTGCTCTATGAGGGCTACAAAAATGACTTAAAGGTCAAGATTGTCTGATTAACCGTTTAAGAGTTATTCCCCTTGAACTGTTTTTTTTAATCGGTTTTAATTGATTTTTTAAAATCTTCTTCTCTGAAACAACTGAAAGTACTGCTTTGAAACTTTGTACACATCATCCGTCAAATGTTCTCAACCAAGTTTGCACTAACCATGGCTGCAGATTGACCAACATGGCCACCATGGCTAAAAATAGGACGGAGGGGGGGGGGGGGGAGGGTAAAATACAATTTTAGGCTTATATTTAAAAAAGTATAACATACAGGAAAACCGAAGAGACATGCCTTCATATGCATCAAAAGCTCTACGAAACACTTCATTGGGTTGAAGTTGTATGATGACTCCTTGTAGGAGTTATTGCCCTTTAATTGTCGAAATTGATTATTTTTGACATTTTTGCCTCAAAATCTTGAAAATTATTAGAACTAGGGAAAAAATTAGCATTGCTTAATTGTTCTGCTCTATGGGGGCTACAAAAATGACTTTAGGGTCAAGATTGTCTGATGAACCGTTTAGGAATTATTCTCGTTGAACATTTTTTTAATCAATTTTACTTGATTTTAAAAAATCTTCTCCTCTTTAAACAATGAAAGGACTGCTTTGAAACATTGCACACATCATCTTAAGGACGTCCTCTACCAAAATTGTGCAAATCATGACACCTGACTACCTACATAGCTATGTTGGCTTAAAATAGAAAAAATGAAAAAAAAGGGGGGAGGGGAGTCGAGAGAGTTTTCGATTGATAGTTAAAAAAGTATAACAGGTACAGCAAATTTGAAGTGAACCTCCCTTCTCCCTCTTAGCATCAAAAGCTCCTCCTTATAGGAGTTATTTCCCTTAAAAGGTCAAAATTAATGATTTTTGCAGAAGTGTTGGGCAATTCCTGATAGCAAAGAAAAGCTGGATAAAAAAGGGTTGTTTGGTTTCAGGTTCAGGTGAGCGACACAGGCTCCTGGGAGCCTCTAATTTTAATTTTCCACAATGCAAAATTTAAGTTCCAAGGCGGAACATGCTAAGCTGGGAAACTGAGTTTTACTATTATTTTTTTTTAGAAATGCTACAGAAGGATGAATGTTATTATTTTGTTTGGATAAATTCAAAATATAATTTACAAGAACTCCTTAAATAAATAATTCAGTTAGGATTAATGTACGGTGCATTTTATAATCTCCTTAAATAAATAATTCAGTAAGGATTAAGGTACGGTGCATTTTTAATCAATTCGTAAATCATCCTCACAAGTCAGGGTTTTTATGTCCACTGTAAGTGTCCACGAAACCCTGACAAACTTAGCTAGGAATTTCCCGGGCTAGGTGTCACTATTTTGGTTGGCTACATCATAACTTAATGTAGCCAATCAAAAGCTTGCTTTCATTCACGACTTGGTTAGGGGATATCCCGATGTCGATTGTTAATAAACCAGACGGATGTGTTGCATAGACCATGTGAAAATCAGTGTATTTTGTACAGTAGTGTTAATAGTTTGTTATCACCGTGTTATTTATGAGTTGCATTACCTTTTCATCAAATTACTCAAGAATGAGGAAGAATGACTGCTGCCAAACACTTGCTTCTTTCAAACAATTTCATTAGTTGATATTTTGAAGGTTTGACGTCATATTAAAATCTATTAGCAAGGGAAATTCCTAGCTAAGTTTGTCAGGGTTTCGTGGACACAATTGTGGACACAGAAACCCTGACTTGTGAGGATGTCCGTAAATAAATGATTCAGTTAGGATTAAGGTATGGTGCATTTTATAATCAGTCCTTAAAAAAATGATTCAGTAGGTATGAGCTTGCGTTAGCTTATGACGGCATCAGTTGTGGAATTGATGCCATGAAATTATTCTTGTTAATGTCCAATCAGAATTGACTTTACTTCATGAATTGCATAAGAATTATGGTTACAGTACACTGGGTGTACAAATGGTTCAGTAAGAATTAAGGTTCAGTGCATTTTTACAGTATGGATTACTTTTTAACTTTTTTGGGGATAAATTGCTTCAAGATTAATGTTATTATTTGTTCTGTTAAATTCGAAATGTAATAACAGTCAATCCTTAATGGTTCAGTAAGGATTAAAGTACAGTGTAGTTTACAGTAAAGGGTGACTATTTATTATGATTATATAGTTTGTGGTTGGCACCATGTTGATTCAAGTGTAAATATGTTATTATCAGGAATGCTTGTTTACAAGTTATGACTGGTTACAGAGCATATGATATTGGTTAAATAGATAGTATCTGTTTTTACAGAAATACACACATTAACTCACATTTTAACCTCACTTGCATTGTCTGATGGTTGTATATTTTGGCAATGCTGCTTATTTATCCTGATATAAGGGATTTTTTCACATTGTATTTTAAGGCCCCCCCCCCCCCCCACTTTTTAATGCACAGCAGATATTTTGTCATTTTATATGAAATTCTTATTGAAATCTCAACTTTAATTATTTTATAATGGCACAGATAATTAATTGTCTTCATATAATTCTTATTGACAGTTCATTTTTTTGGAATCCTTATAAAAATCACAAATTTTCTGCATGTAATTTTTATATTTTAGTAATTATGTACAGACTCAAAATTTATTCAATTTTATAATACTGACATCTTAAACTTATCAATCTAAGTGCAGATGTGTTGACTTTTTTGTTCAGTTGTCATGATTGGGTGTATCATTCTGGTTTCTGTAGTTTGATTATTGGATGTTCAAAAAGCACAGAATTATCAAGTTTTGCACTAATATCATTCTATGCATGAATGATTTGTTTTTGCTTTTGATTTGAACGTATCAGACAATTGAAGAAAAAAAATATTTTGTCAAATACTTTGTGTGTGTATGTGAAAATTGACCAGTCTCTTGGGAGCCTCAAAGAACCTTTATGTAGTTAGTCACTACATATACAAGTGGTCAATGGACGGGTGTGTCAACACTGAGGTTAGTTCTAGCTTTACTGTGGGCAGGGTGTGCTTGACTCCAACTTGGATTTTTTACCAGATACTCGAGCGTTCTCCTCCAATAGAGACTAGACCCTGACAAATTGCTGGAAGTGGCATTTAACCCTAAGTCAACTAAACAAGAAACAAGTCTTTCCTGTATTTTTTGGAAAGTTCTTTTGAATTTAAATGTAGATGCAAAGCAAAATACAGGATGATAAGACTGGCAGTATTTTTAATGCCTAATATTTTAATGAATAAATACAGTGAATACCTTCCAGTCATGTTATATATCATTGCCAATAATCATGCATGTTTAATATTTTAATGGCTGAATGCCTATGGATTTATTTAAACAATGTCTTTAAACTTATAATTCCTTCTTTATTGGTACATGCATTAGTTTGAGCAAGGTATTGTTTTGGTGTTTGATATTACATTAAACATGTTAAATGATATTAGGAGAACAAAGCGGAAAATTGAAGGTTGCAGGTATATTCCTTATGCCCTACCAATCTTTCAAAACAAAAACAAAGTCATTTGAAATATGTATATTGCATTCTGTTGACGCCATTCTGTAAATTTAATCACGACAATCATACATTTTATCAAATATTGTCGCTACTTCCTTCAGCATGTTGATATTTTTGGTTTTAATTAGCCACTTGATATTATAATCTAATAACTAGCCATGATATTTCAGGCCGATTTAACCTTAAAAATGAAACAGGAGGTGACTATTATATTACTATCCATCAAACATAGGTGAACAGTAGCAGCTGAGAAAAGCATAAACCCCTAATGGACTTCTCTAATCTGTCAGACAGTTCTAGATAATGATCAGACAACTTCCTAGCTATCTTATTAGCCATATGTTTTAGTAATTTTCCCAGAAATCATGTTTACTGAGAGATTTTCATCAAGGCAATAATAATCAAAGGAATTATCATGTTAATCTTTATTATATGAATATGATTTGTTGAGAGATATAAGGTATATTAACATTTCAATAAAGATTTAAATCATCTTTGGTAGTCAAGGGCTACAATCAGTCCCCACTCCATTAAAGGATACCTGAAAATGGCCTTAAATATCATTTGTCTGTGTTTTGTGTTTTTGTCTCGCCTGCGACGAAAGTCGCTGGAGGCGAGACATATGTATGGGAATCCGGCGGCGGCGGCGGCGTAAACACTTGACATCTTGCTTCATATCTTTGTAAGCCCAAGCCCTAGGTCCATCAAATTTGGTCCAGAGGTAGCTTATGATGAGTACTTGCCAGTCAGTCACCTGTCACCTGACCTTGACCTCAATTTCACGGTCCAGCGACTACGTTAAAGTTTTAGGGTTACCACAGTTCCTCTGTAACTACGCATGGTAGGATGACAATATTTGGTGTATAGGTTGCTGATGACTAGTACATGACTGTCTGGTAGGTGTCACCTGACCTTGACCTCAATTTCACGGTCCAGCGACTACGTTAAAGTTTTTGGGTTACGACAGTTCCTCTGTAACTACGCATGGTAGGATGACAATATTTGGTGTATAGGTTGCTGATGACTAGTACATGACTGTCTGGTAGGTGTCACCTGACCTTGACCTCAATTTCACGGTCCAGCGACTACGTTAAAGTTTTTGGGTTACGACAGTTCCTCTGTAACTACGCATGGTAGGATGACAATATTTGGTGTATAGGTTGCTGATGACTAGTACATGACTGTCTGGTAGGTGTCACCTGACCTTGACCTCAATTTCACGGTCCAGCGACTACGTTAAAGTTTTTGGGTTACGCCAGTTCCTCTGTAACTACGCATGGTAGGATGACAATATTTGGTGTATAGGTTGCTGATGACTAGTACATGACTGTCTGGTAGGTGTCACCTGACCTTGACCTCAATTTCACAGTCCAGCGACTACGTTAAAGTTTTTGGGTTACGACAGTTCCTCTGTAACTACGCATGGTAGGATGACAATATTTGGTGTATAGGTTGCTGATGACTAGTACATGACTGTCTGGTAGGTGTCACCTGACCTTGACCTCAATTTCACGGTCCAGCAACTACGTTGAAGTTTTTGGGTTACGACAGTTCCTCTGTAACTACACATGGTAGGATGACAATATTTGGTGTATAGGTTGCTGATGACTAGTACATGACTGTCTGGTAGGTGTCACCTGACCTTGACCTCAATTTCACGGTCCAGCGACTACGTTAAAGTTTTTGGGTTACGATAGTTCCTCTGTAACTACGCATGGTAGGATGACAATATTTGGTATATAGGTTGCTGATGAATAGTACATGACTGTATGGTAGGTTCCACCTGACCTTGACCTCAATTTCACGGTCCAGCAACTACGTTAAAGTTTTTGGGTTCCGGCGGTTCCCCTGTAACTATGCAGGGTATGGTGACAATATTTTGTATACAGGCCGCTGCTGATATTAAATGCTATTTACGTAATGCTTATGACGAAATTTATTTTCATTACTGATGCGGAATACAGGCGAGACGTTTTTCTGTGTCCACACTTGTTTATGACTTGTATGGGTTTAATCTTTTATCAGGGATTGGTTCCCTATTTTGTCTTGGCTGGTGCAAATGCAAATCAACCCAAATAGATGTTTTATTCAAAATTTAAGTCACTTTAAAAACATTGTTTTTTAGATTATGTCTGTTTGTTTAAAGTACAGACTTTATAAAACTAAACTGCAACTTGTTTACTACTTTTTATTAGCTCACCTGACCCGAAGGGTCATGTGAGCTATTGCCATCACTTGGCGTCCGTCGTCGTCCGTCGTCGTCGTCGTTAACTTTTCTTCAAAAATCTTCTCCTCCAAAATAGCTGAAGGGATTGCTTTGAAACTTTGCATACATCATCAGTAAAATGCCCTCTACCAAATTTGCCCAAATCATGGCCTCAGACCAACCAACATGGCCGCCATGGCTAAAAATAGAACAGAGGGGTCAAAATACAGTTTTTTGCTTATAGTTCAAAAAGTATAACAGATACAGGAAAACCAAAGAGACCTTCCTTCCTCAGCATCTAAAGCTCTACAAAACACTCCATTGGGTTAAAGTTGTATGATGACTCCTTGTAGGAGTTATTGCCCTTTAATTGTCAAAATTGATGATTTTTTGCCATTTTTGCCTCAAAATCTTGAAAATTATTAGAACTAGAGAAAAAGTTAGCATTGCTTAATTGTTCTGCTCTATGAGGGCTACAAAAATGACTTAAAGGTCAAGATTGTCTGATTAACCCTTTAAGAGTTATTCCCCTTGAACTTTTTTTTTAATCGGTTTTAATTGATTTTTTAAAGTCTTCTCCTCTGAAACAACTGAAAGTACTGCTTTGAAACTTTGTACACATCATCTGTCAAATGTCCTCAACCAAGTTTGCACCAACCATGGCTGCAGATTAACCAACATGGCCACCATGGTTAAAATAGGATTGGGGGGGGGGGGGGACAGTAAAATACAGTTTTTGGCTTATATTTAAAAAAGTGTAACAGATACAGGAAAACCGAAGAGACATGCCTTCATCTGCATCAAAAGCTCTAAGAAACTCTCCATTGGGTTGAAGTTGTATGATGACTCCTTATAGGAGTTATTGCCCTTTAATTGTCAAAATTGATGATTTTTGCCATTTTTGCCTCAAAATCTTGAAAATTATTAGAACTAGAGAAAAAGTTAGCATTGCTTAATTGTTCTGCTCTATGAGGGCTACAAAAATGACTTAAAGGTCAAGATTGTCTGATTAACCGTTTAAGAGTTATTCCCCTTGAACTTTTTTTTTTAATCGGTTTTAATTGATTTTTTAAAATCTTCTCCTCTAAAACAACGAAAGTATACTGCTTTGAAACTTTGTACACATCATCTGTCAAATGTCCTCAACCAAGTTTGCACCAACCATGGCTGCAGATTAACCAACATGGCCACCATGGCTAAAAATAGGATTGGGGGGGGGGGCGGTAAAATACAGTTTTTGGCTTATATTTAAAAAAGTGTAACAGATACAGGAAAACTGAAGAGACATGCCTTCATCTGCATCAAAAGCTCTAAGAAACACTCCATTGGGTTGAAGGTGTATGATGACTCCTTATAGGAGTTATTGCCCTTTAATTGTCGAAATTGATTATTTTTGACATTTTTGCTCAAAATCTTGAAAATTATTAGAACTAGAGAAAAAGTTAGCATTGCTTAATTGTTCTGCTCTATGAGGGCTACAAAAATGACTTTAGGGTCAAGATTGTCTGATGGACCGTTTAGGAATTATTCTCGTTGAACATTTTCTTAATCAATTTTACTTGATTTTAAAAAATCTTCTCCTCTTAAACCAATGAAAGGACTGCTTTGAAAAATTGCACACATCATCTTTAGGATGTCCTCTGCCAAAATTGTGCAAATCATGACACCTGACTACCTACATAGCTACGTTGGATTAAAATAGAAAAAATGAAAAAAGGGAGGGGGGTGGGGGGTCGAGAGAGTTTTCGACTGATAGTTAAAAAAGTATAACAGGTACAGCAAATTTGAAGTGAACCTCCCTTCTCCCTCTAACCATCAAAAGATCCTCCTTATAGGAGTTATTTCCCTTAAAAGGTCAAAATTAATGATTTTTGCAGAAGTGTTGGGCAATTCCTTATAGCAAAGAAAAGCTGGATAAAAAAGGGTTGTTTGGTTTCAGGTTCAGGTGAGCGATACAGGCTCCTGGGAGCCTCTAGTTATTTGTTACAGTCGAATTAAAAAAAATGATGATGTACTTCACTGTTGGCTATAGGATCTGTAAGCATTGATCAAATTACTGATGGCTTTAAGTGCTTTCACTAATGTGCTAATATGCATGTAATTATGTTTGTTGACCTGAGTAATACCTTACCCCTTTAATGAATAAAGGAAGATTTTTTAACATATATCTCTGAGATTATGTAATGTATTAATTAAGTTAAATTTGTAAGGTGCAGACACCCTGCAAACTAAGACTTTGTCACGTAGACAAGTGCAAATTGAATACATTTCAATTTTATATTAATTAAGTGTAGATATTATTAAGACTCATTCAGACTTAAATTCTCTACTTCTGTTAACAAGATTTATCTCCCATTTGCATCTTAGTTATCTGTTCTCTAGAGCAGGTACTTGTGGGAGTTGTTTTTCTGCAATATTTATTTATTCACATATAGCAATCTATCTGGTAAAATTTAATATGGAGTAGGCATTGCCAAAATGCGAGCACAGACAATATCGTCTTTTATTATCAATATATAATGTGCATTTCATAATTGACGTTACTTCCGGACACCCTAAATGTGCCTCTAAATTCCAGTGGTCACGTGACGTCTTTCTTTGTAATGGTGACGTCACATGAAATGTAATTTGATTGTCAGTTTTTAAAGATCGATTTGCAGATTGCAAAAAATAGTATGAAATTTTTGTTGTTATTTTTAAATATAACATTAACTTTTTATCGTTGTCAAATTTATTTTTAAGTCTTTCTTTAAAATTAAATTTAGTGCTTCTTCATTCACTTTGTTCCAGTTTTTTGACGATATCAACTTCCGGACGAAAAAAAATCAATATCAGCATTAAGCAGATTTTGATCACGTGATTTCATTTTGATCACGTGACACGTAATTGCCGTAGAGCTCACCGCTCTTCGCGGGCAGCTTCGCTGCCCCGCTGCGAGCTGTGCTCGCTATTATGGTGTGCAAACTAATTCTGTAGTTTATTGTAGTTGTACTGGAACAATCAGTCCCCAGAAATTATTTAGAAAAAATAAAAACGTGATTTTTCCCTTTCTGTTCAATACCAGATACATGTACCTGCTATTATGAAAGACAACTCTTGAAATTGAGAATATATTCTGAAAATAGGGAATTGCAATTAAAAAAAAAAAAATTTTTAATGCAGTTTTGAAATTCCAATTGCTGAATTGTAGTACGAATTTTTTGGTCTTGTGGAAAAACTGTTCTTCCATTTTTTGGCAAAGTTTCATATTGCCCGACCAACTAAGCCCTATGGGATTACATGTACAAAGTCTCATGCTGTAGGATGTGACATCACAAAATAATATGGCCTAATAACAAACAGTGATGCTCAGGAACATTCAAAACTATTTTAACTATCTCAAGTTTAGGAATATTGTAATTCCCTGGAAACTGAAGGAGAATATGTATCAAAATTACAGTGAATTCTATTGCATATTAATGAGTTATTTCCCCTTGTGGCATTACATATTTTGAAGCACATTTTATTAAATAATATCTCTCATAACAAAACTGATGGTGACATTTTTAAAACCGAATTGTGACACAAAAAGTCATAAATAATTTCCTGGTTTTTTATTTACCATGAACATGATGAATCTTCTCCTCTCTGGTCCTTAAGAATTGTTCCAATTTTGTAAAAAAAAACTGTAAAACTGTCCTCAAAATGAAATTTCTTATCAAGTTTTGTTTTTTTTTAATATTTGAGTTTAGCAAAAATTCTCAAATTAGAGATGTATAGAAATTAAGGGTGAAGACGTAAAAGGAAGGGTAAATGGAATTTATTATAAGAAATGAAGTAATTCAATCATTTTCTATACATATACGTGTAACTTAAATGTTATTTGTATGATTCTGTCGAGAAACAATACAAGATTACTGTATTATTTTTCATAAGTGTGTCATTTTTCTTTATCTAAAAGAATTTCTCCATTGCTAGACTTTTCAATAAATAGATTTGGTGAACAACAAAATGAAAAGAACTGATGGTACTCTACAAATTTTAATAATTTTTCTGTACCCTATGAGTCAAGTCTGTACAATGTATGGTGATACTGTCTGTATTATACACTATTTAACCTTGAAACATCTTTGGTTGCTGGTAGACAGGTGTTTAACTTAGTCATTTTTGGCACATTGTACTTACTATTTAGTACTGACTGACTCATTAAGAAATAATTCATGCTTAATACCATTCTTTAAATTGGGGGATGCCAAATAGTGATCAGTCTGTCAATCTGTAAATAACAAATTATGTTCCGGCTATAACTGTTTTCTGTATGAAGTATGATTTTGATATTTGGCGTTTGTGTAGATCCTTTCAAGGTGATGTCGACTATACCTCATATCACATTATTGATTTCTAAATGAACAATTTGTGTCTGGGCTTTAACTTTTTTCTCTTTTTAGGTAAGATTTTAATATTTGGCATTATGGTAGCACATTAAAAGGGGACGTACGTGTCACATGCTTAGTGACCTTTGACCTTTAACTGACCTCAAGGTCACATTATTTCTTTCTGAACTCGTGTCATTGTTAGGTCTTTAACTTTTGAGTGGCTTTTGATAATAAGTATGTTTACAGTATTCAAGACTTAAAATGTTTACATAGCAAAAGCAGGAAATCATACAAGAATTGGTTGTATTTTCAGTTCCTGTATCAAATCCCAATCCAGTTATCAACGTAACATCTGAATTCATAAATATCACCAGTACAGGGGACTATGTGATACCAACAGGTCACGACTTTAAGATAGAATGTCATGGTGCCTACCCTCCTGTCCTGAAGGTTGTACGACGAAACAAAGTTGAAGTAAGTACACAGGTTACTCAGAAGTTAGTTTTTTTTTATGTGTTTATACATATAATTCAAAGACTTCTAAACGACAACATCTCAATAATTTTTGTTTGAAAGTATTACCAACCTAGGACAAAACAAATAAATAGATACTGAACACACAAATGAACATAGATTTTTTTTAATATAAAGATTACTTGTATGAGCCTTGGAAGCAGGCTAAAAAGTGAGGCTTTATCTAACCTTTCTAGCTTGTTTTGCAGCAAGTACAAATACACTGAAAGTACACAAATGTTCTATCCTGTATCAAGATATTTGTTACACTGAAAACAGCAATATAACTAAAGTTTCTAGCTTATTTCTTGCTTGAAAATTTTTACACCTATAGTCTTGGTTATAATGTTACAAATATATCATATTTAACTATGTGTTGTAAACCCAAACTAAGATATACCGGTACATTAAATTGATTGAAAGTTATGTCGGGATTAGCAAGAGACTAAATTCTGATACCAACTGATGAAAGCAAAAATGTATGCATATACATGTACATTGAAAGATATCCAAAGTCATGACCCTTTTTACTGGAAATTTTGTAAAATATATGCTTCATGTACATTACACTTAATTTCAAATGAAGAATTATTTAATTTTATGAATTATAACAATGAAAACACTGACTTAAAGCATACAACAAATTCTTTTTAAAACATGAGCCGTTGAAAGGAGGAAATAAAAAAAGGAGTTTAGAAAGTATTTTTAATGAAAACTAGCTAGCTACTGGCTTTGCCAAACGGGACTATAGGTTAATTGCACTTCGTCCATCAGTCTGTCACATGTATGCATGTTTTCAAGATTTTGTTTTTCTAATCCTTTGCAGATATTGAGACATAAAGATTTTAATTTCTTACTAATGATACAGTGTGGTACCTATTTGTAGCCGGTTGAGATATCCTTATCTCATGGCGTGGTTGGGATAAGAATTTAACACTCATTTTCCAGTAAAATTGTATTCTGATATCAACTGTCATTTCAGCAATAAAAATCATAAAATATTTTGTTTTGTTGTATTTCTTTGCTTTGCATCTCTAAATATTAACATAAAAACAACATATCTGAGCTTCCATGACCAAGTTTATGCCACAATATGATAGCAGTACACACCAAAACAAACATGTTAAGGCAAAACATGTACACTGGAGATTACTAGTACATTCAGTGTAGATAACTCTATTTGTTGACATTCCAACATATCAGCACCAGAAAATTTTTTTTTAACGAATTAGTGAGAAATAAAATCAAACAGATTTCTTTTGGTCACCAACTCGACAGAGCCTCGGTGCAGACAAGAAAATTTTTTTATTATTTATTTTTTTTGTCTTGCGCTCCTACCGGTGTTTGAACCTTTGTCTTTCCATTAATAGTTAAAACAATATGAGAATTAAACAGTTAGTACCTTTTCATCTTCATCGTGCATCATTTTATTTCAAGATATTTTTTTCAGACCGAGCCAGCATTTGTAACCTTGAACATAACGAAGATTGTTGCCAATGAATCCAGTTTACATGAATTTTTAGCCGTTTACCATGTCACCAAGCCAGATTATACATACACTGGAGAATACGAATGTTTTTATGCGGACCATACAACACTCAAGAAATCTGTTTACATTTATGTTTCAGGTATTTGTGTTGGTGTGTTTTTTGGAAGGATATAACATTATTGCCATAACTTTTTGTAAATCCTCTATTTAATCTGCAGCTATTCATTTCATACAATACATACATCATATATCACAGTTCTTTTTAAGTTCACCTAACTTGAAGGGCAATGCAAGATATTTTTTATTACGTTAAGTCTGTCTACATCGAAACTTAATTTGCAATTTGAATTTTCAATCTTCTTCCCTGAAACCACTCAGCCAGTCAAACCAAACCTGGTTCACAATCTTCATTGTATGGTCCTCTACAAAGTTAAAGTATTTTATTATGAGTGTAATTTAAAAAGGGCAATGATGTCCAATGTGTGAACAAGGAGTATGTAAGTTCAAGCTTTAATGTGGCCAGGGTGTGCTTGACTCCAGCCTTAAAGGATTGTCACGTTTCTGTCCAATGCTAGAGGGTTGTCCACTGGACACTCGGGCTTCCTCCCCAATAAAAAAATATTGATTTAGCTTTAAAAAAATTGTGAATGTTGCATAAAACTTGATCCAAACAACTATTTGGATGCTCACTTTGGGTGTTCTCAGTTAGTTTACATGAACAGTGATAGTTCTCTCATTGTCCTTTAAGAAAAACTGGCTTTTATACCTTGTATGCATTGATTATAATGATCATATGTAATTTCTATAATTTTACCTGAGTTAATTTACATAAGATACTCCAGAACACAATGGCTGATGACAGCATTCAATTGTATATTTAAGAATAGAGCTTGTAAAAAACAGTTTTTCTTTTTTTAGATCCGAATAATATTTTGGCACCAACATGGTCACTATCCGATATATCAGATTTTATTCCACTGATCCTTTCTATATACCACTATACAAAAACGTATTTGCCATGTCGTGTCACAGATCCCTCCACTGAAGTCAGACTGATAAATACTGCAGGATATACAGAAGTAGAAGTAGGGGATTCAACTGCTGTGTCTTATGATCCTAGAGTTGGTTTTATTCTATACTTTCCTAATCAGTATTTTGATGGAGAGTTTGAATGCCTGGCTACATCAAAAGATGGAAAGGAAAAGAGTCAGAAGTTTGTGCTAAAATATTGGAGTAAGTTAAACTCAAAACTGGACCATAGTTACTGTTCATATAAGACTGTAAATAGGTATGAATGAGACATTAGTTACTTTACTTAGTGTGTAAAAGGTCAAGGTTTTTTGTTCGTTCCTTAAAAATGCTTTATGAACATGTATTAGATTACTTACGTTTTTTGAAACGAGATGCATTTTCTCATCTGTATCTCATGGAAGGATGACAGCCCTGAGATGTGATGACGAGAAAATGTATCATATTTCAAAAAACGTAAGTAATCATCTTATTGCTGTTTTGTAACATTGTGACATCACTGTTTTTATTTAATGACGTCTTGACAGTGAGGTGAGATGGGCCCATTTTATGAAACTAGGAATGAATGACAACATATGTAGTTGTGCATATTGACAGAAAATTGTGATCTGATCATTTTATAGGAGTTATTTGAACATCAAAATTTCCAAAATATATGTATTAAACAACTGGTAAGCATTTCTCCCATGAAACAACGGATCAGAATTTTATAAACTTGGTAGGAATGAAGAACACCAAGTGTAGTTGTGTATATCAACATGAAGTTATGATCAGATATTTTTTGTAGGAGTTATGTCCCTTGAAATTAGAACAGTATGAAACGTTACTAGAAACCACTTCTCTGAACCTACTGATAAGAATTTTTTTTAACTTGGTAGGAATAAGGGCATCATACAAGTTGTGCATATCAGCAGGCAGTTATGGTCTGATATATTTTTTGTAGGAGTTATGCCACATTGAACTTTGAAATTTCTCAAAATATATGTAAGAAACAACTGTTAAGTGCTTCTGTTATGAAAACTACTGATCATAATTTTATGAAACTTGATAGGTATGTGTGTGCATCGGAAAGGTGAGGGTGATTACTACGGTTCTTTAATTTATAGCTCACCTGACCCAGGTCAGGTGATCTATAGTTATCACTTTGCGTCTGTCTGCGTCGTTGTCGGCGGCATCGGTAAACTTTTTACATTTTAACCTTGTTCTCTGAAACCACTTGGCCAATTGAAACCAAACTTGGCCATAATGTTCATTGGATGGACCTTTACAAAGTTTATGTTTTTTATTTGGATTGGTAAACCAATATGGCCACCACCGCAAGACTTAGTTAAACATAGGACCCTATGGTAAAAAAGTTTAAAAGGGCTTCTTCTCTGAAACCATTTAACCAATTGAAACAAAACTTACTACCAATATTATTTGGGATGGTCATTTATAAAGTTTGTGTTTTTTATGCCAATTGGAAGATCAAAATGGCCACCACAGCAGGACTTAGTTTAACATAGGACCCTTTGGGAACAATTTTAAAAAGGCTTCTTCTCTAAAACCGGTTAACCAATGGAAACAAAACGTACTAGCAATATTGTTTGGATGGTCCTCTTTGATGTTTATGTTTTTTATGCCAATAGGAAAATCAAAATTGCCACCACAGCATTAGACAGATTAACAGTAGACCCTATGGGAAAAAGTTTTATTAGGTTTCTTTTCTGAAACTGATTAACCAATGGAAACAAAACTTATTGACAATATTGTTTGGATGGTCTTCTATAACGTTTATGTTTTTTATTGCCAATTGGACTTAGTTTAACATAGGACCATATGAGCAAATAAAAAAGATCTTCAAGATCTTCTCTATACAACCTGTTAACCAATGGAAACAAAACTTTCTAGTAATATTGTTCGGATGGTCCTATTTAAAGTTTATTGAAAATTACAGGACTTACTTTAACATCAGGTAAATACCATCTTCATTGCTTATAAAATCAGCTGAGCGATACAGGCTCTTAAGAGCCTCTGGTTTTATTGTCTCGCCTGCGACAAAAGTCGCTGGAGGCGAGACATATGTATGGGAATCCGGCGGCGGCGGCGGCGTAAACACTTGACATCTTGCTTCATATCTTTGTAAGCCCAAGCCCTAGGTCCATCAAATTTGGTCCAGAGGTAGCTTATGATGAGTACTTGCCAGTCAGTCACCTGTCACCTGACCTTGACCTCAATTTCACGGTCCAGCGACTACGTTAAAGTTTTTGGGTTACAACAGTTCCTCTGTAACTACACATGGTAGGATGACAATATTTGGTGTATAGGTTGCTGATGATTAGTACATGACTGTCTGGTAGGTGTCACCTGACCTTGACCTCAATTTCACGGTCCAGCGACTACGTTAAAGTTTTTGGGTTACGACAGTTCCTCTGTAACTACGCATGGTAGGATGACAATATTTGGTGTATAGGTTGCTGATGACTAGTACATGACTGTCTGGTAGGTGTCACCTGACCTTGACCTCAATTTCACGGTCCAGTGACTACGTTAAAGTTTTTGGGTTACGACAGTTCCTCTGTAACTACTCATGGTAGGATGACAATATTTGGTGTATAGGTTGCTGATGACTAGTACATGACTGTCTGGTAGGTGTCACCTTACCTTGACCTCAATTTCACGGTCCAGCGACTACGTTAAAGTTTTTGGGTTACGACAGTTCCTCTGTAACTACGCATGGTAGGATGACAATATTTGGTGTATAGGTTGCTGATGACTAGAACATGACTGTCTGGTAGGTGTCACCTGACCTTGACCTCAATTTCACGGTCCAGCGACTACGTTAAAGTTTTTGGGTTACGACAGTTCCTCTGTAACTACGCATGGTAGGATGACAATATTTGGTATATAGGTTGCTGATGACTAGTACATGACTGTCTGGTAGGTTCCACCTGACCTTGACCTCAATTTCACGGTCCAGCGACTACGTTAAAGTTTTTGGGTTACGGCTGTTCCCCTGTAACTATGCAGGGTATGGTGACAATATTTTGTATACAGGCCGCTGCTGATATTTAATGCTATTTACGTAATGCTTATGACGAAATTTATTTTTGTTACTGATGCGGAATGCAGGCGATACGTTTTTCTGTGTCCACACTTGTTTAATACTTATTGTATTATCATAATTTGATATTTACCTGAAAACTTGCAATGGATTTGAAGATGTCAGTCTTTTAGAGAAAACTGTCGACTACTTCAAACTTGCAGACATAGTTTAAAGTATATACAGAAAATGATGTTTAACCAAAAGTGGATTGATCTACCGGGCGGATGGAATTTTCTGTATTGACTGTATTACATTTAAATATGTCTAAAGTTTACTTCCTAGGGAACATTAAAATGTTGTCATATACATGTAGGACACTATATACAGGTTAAGTAAATATGAAATGCCCATTCCAAACATTTCTGTTTGGGTCATGTACTGAATAACTAATTTGTTGCTAATGCCTTCTTGAATTCACAATAATCTATTTCATGTTGTAGGACAGACATCAGCTCCTCAACCTGGTTTGGTAGTTTCTAAAACCAACATCGGGATTGGTGACACTTTTGAAATCCAATGTCAAGTGTACATAGATACAGGATCTGCCGTCTTTATGAAGTGGACATATTCATCCAACGAGGTACATATAGTAACTGGAGGATCTCTGCCCACCATTGTACTGTATTTTAGCTCCAAATTTTGATACAATAAATCTTTTTTAATATTGAACTGTAACCTGGATTTTTGAGTTTTTTTGTCTGTGTCATTTTTGTCTCACCTGCGACGAAAGTCGTTGGAGGCGAGACATATGTATGGGAATCCTGCGGCGGCAGCGTAAACACTTGGACATCTTGCTTCATATATTTGTAAGCCCAAGCCCTAGGTCCATCTAATTTGGTCCAGAGGTAGCTTATGATGAGTACTTGCCAGTCAGTCACTTGTCTCCTGACCTTGACCTCAATTTCACGGTCCAGCGACTACGTTAAAGTTTTTGGGTTACGGCAGTTCCTCTGTAACTATGCATGGTAGGATGACAATATTTGGGATATAGGTTGCTGATGACTAGTACATGACTGTCTGGTAGGTGTCAACTGACCTTGACCTCAATTTCACGGTCTAGCGACTACGTTAAAGTTTTTGGGTTGCGACAGTTCTTCTGTAACCACACATGGTAGAATGACAATATTTGGTATATAGGTTGCTGATGACTATTACTTGACTGTCTGGTAGGTGTCACCTGACCTTGACCTCAATTTCACGGTCTAGCGACTACGTTAAAGTTTTTGGGTTGCGACAGTTCCTCTGTAACCACACATGGTAGGATGACAATATTTGGTATATAGGTTGCTGATGACTAGTACATGACTGTCTGGTAGGTCTCACCTGACCTTAACCTCAATTTCACGGTCCAGCAACAACATTAAAGTTTTTGGGTTATGGCAGTTCCTCTGTAACCACGCATGGTAGGATGACAATATTTGGTATATAGGTTGCTGATGAATAGTACATGACTGTCTGGTAGGTGTCACCTGACCTTGACCTCAATTTCACGGTCTAGCGACTACGTTAAAGTTTTTGGGTTGCGACAGTTCCTCTGTAACCACACATGGTAGAATGACAATATTTGGTATATAGGTTGCTGATGACTAGTACTTGACTGTCTGGTAGGTGTCACCTGACCTTGACCTCAATTTCACGGTCTAGCGACTACGTTAAAGTTTTTGGGTTATGACAGTTCCTCTCTAACCACGCATGGTAGGATGACAATATTTGGTATATAGGTTGCTGATGACTAGTACATGACTGTCTGGTAGATGTCAACTGACCTTGACCTCAATTTCACAGTCCAGCGACTATGTTAAAGTTTTTGGGTTACGGCAGTTCCTCTATAACCACGCATGGTAGGACAACAATATTTTGTATATAGGTGACTGATGACTAGTACATGACTGTCTGGTAGGTGTCACCTGACCTTGACCTCAATTTCACAGTCCAGCGACTATGTTAAAGTTTTGGGGTTACGGCTGTTCCTCTGTAACCAAGCATGGTAGGATGACAATATTTGGTATATAGGTTGCTGATGACTAGTACATGACTGTCTGGTAGGTGTCACCTGACCTTCACCTCAATTTCACGGTCCAGTGACTACATTAAAGTTTTTGGGTTGCGGCTGTTCCTCTGTAACCATTCATGGTAGGATGACAATATTTGGTATATAGGTTGCTGATGAATAGTACATGATTGTCTGGTAGGTGTCACCTGACCTTGACCTCAATTTCACGGTCCAGCCACTACGTTAAAGTTTGTGTATTAGGACAATTCCTCTGTAACTATGCATGTTATGGTGACAATATTTGGTATACAGGCTGCTGCTGATAACTAATGCTATTTACGTAATGCTTATGACGAAATTTATTTTCGTTACTGATGCAGAATGCAGGCGAGACATTTTTCTGTATCCACACTTGTTTTTTATTTTTAAGGTTTCTTCGGTTATCCAATTCCAAGTTTCTCTGTGGTTTCTCATGTAGTTTTCAAAATCTAATTGGCGAATAGGTCCTCTTTTTTTTTTGGACAATTATGTAAATATTAAATATATATCCAGATTTCTTTTGTTTTAAATTGAATGTTCATTGAAAGAGCTTGTAGCCGTATGCTGACAATTTATACTATTTCATACGGTTTTGAGTGATATAATATGCTGTTTCAGTAAAAATATAATATAATTATTACCCAATTTTTTTGCCATTGATTTCTGAATAAAAAAAAAATCTTTAAATATAATTATTATATGCCTTACATTGGCATGCAAATGTGAAAGCAAAAAATTATATTCATACTTATTAGACTTAAAAATCTACACAATTTCTTTTCTGGACTTGTTATAGTTGTATCTGGTCCCATGCTGTTTATTTTTTTTGAGAGCTGCAGTAAAATTTGTTTCAAGAATCTCATCTCACCAGCTTAAATTTTTCTTTAAAGACAGGGTGTCTTTTTAGACTGGTTGATCAGTGCTTTTATGAGTGTTGATGGAACAATAAACACCACATGATTACTGCAACTCTGAGGTTACAAGTTCAAGCCTTACTTAGGCAAAGTGTGCTCAATTACATGTACCTTAATTTGCAAGGATTGCAAGTTTTTCTGCTGAAGGTCACATTCAAATAAACAATAAAATAATATGTCTTAAGCACATAAGCCAACCATTAATTCAGTATTTTTGTCAAATCAAAAACAAAGCAATTTTTTTTTATCAAGGCTAAAAATAACGTTAAATTGTTAAACTTAGTTTATATTGTGGTAGCATCCATCGGTTTGTATGACCAAGTCAGTTTGTTAGTGACAAGGCTATTGTTAGGTTTTATATTGGTGCCTCCCAAACAGAAAAAATGGCCAAAATGGTTCACTATTAGTTCTCTGCTACCAAAAAACTAAAAAAAAATTAAGACACTTAAAGATAATTGAACAGATGTGGACAAATATAAATACCTCATCTTTTTGTTTTTCCACCAATTTTCTTAAATTTTTTCCAATATTTCTTAATACATATGTTTTTACATACAACTGAAACAAGTGCATGACCTCAATAATTTCCATCCATAAATATTAAATATTTTTCAAGTAACTTCCCTTATCTTTATTATCTCCCTTGTGATACCAGGCATGGTTCTCTCCCTTGACTACAATTACTGGTGCATGGAGTTTAACAGTTGTGTATATACATGTATATCTAAATTTCTTGTAGACCTCCAGTTCTATTGATATCGAGGTATGTAAACTGGCATGAAGTGATCCATGCTTTCTTTTTTGATTTGCAAAGTTTCTTACCTGCTTTCATTTTTGACAGTCTGATGATGGGAAGACAATATTATTTTATATTATTTTAGGTAACACAATGTTTAAAAAATTATGTTGTTTTTTAATGATTTTTTTAGTATTAGGTACAATTAAGTTTTTTGTAGATTTAATTGGTGATGTTTAAGTATTTGTTTTACCAACTTTTGGCTATTGTATTATTGAAAATAGGAAAAAAACATGAAGATATTTTGAAGCCGTGGTTTCAGGGCTGTAAATGCATGCTTTTCATGGTGGTGCTTATTTTTTATATTGATTAAATTATTGAAATCACTCAAATTTTCTTTATATTTTTTTTCAAATTAGTTAATATTGCCATTGTTTTTATTTTTAAAACTAACATGATATTTTCAGTTGAATTTTTGGTCTTGTCCTAGTCAGTGAATTTTTAGATTTTACACTTTCAAACAAACAAAATGTTTACCATATTCTTAGAACTAAATGACCATCTAGACTATGGTAAAATTAATTATTCCTGAAAGGGTATTATCCCTGCACTGAAGTGAATCTATACTCCTGATAATATGGTTATTGGGGATATTTTTGTTTTGTATCATACTATTAGTTGTACAGTAATCATCTGGATTAACTCCCCTGACCTTTCCACTTATTAATTTTCACATTATTTTTTTATCCCATGTAAACATTTAAGTATAATATACATTATTGTCAAAGAATTTCCCTGCTTTGTAGCTCCACCTTGCTGTGGATACTGGGGTAAGAATCGTTTGCACGTTGTTCTTATCAGATATGTTCATTTGCATGTATCATCAAACGCCTGTAAGACCAAAGAATACAATCTTTTTTTCCAAATAAGCAGACGTAGTGAACCCAATGTCTTACAATCCCACTTACCAATAAGTCTTTCTCTTTCTCAATTTCTATTTATCATTAGAAATTTTGGAACAACTTGATGTCTTTATCTAATACTAAGTTTTTCCCAATTAAGTTATTCTTTAAAGGAAAAAAGTGTATATCCTTAACAATGTAGGAGACTATAGTAATATGTTTTGTTGTTAATGTTTAAAAGATGCCATTTTCTCCCATTATAAGACTGTTGTGAAAATATAGAGATTTTTCGTTAATGTATATTTGGTATAGGTTATATATAAGGGTAGAACATTCAACAACAAAGTTCTTTGACTCAAAATAATGTAGAAGCAAATTTCGCATAATATGATGTTTCTGTTAAAATGTAATTTAATTAGCGTTGACAATTTCGTTCTTTGGAAAAATTATGATCCCATGATTGTTTGGTCTCATTATATGTGTAATAGTCAAATTGCACAAATTGAAGCACTTTTTATTCATCAACGTGCTTATAAATTGCAAAACAAACATCAATTATGTCACAAGTAATCACATGTCTAATAAATACTTAACACATCATGCTATCATTAATAGCTTTATTTATTAGAATACTAATTTTTGTATATCCTATCACGTATAGTGTCAGGGTATTATATACAAATGGTATTAGATTGGGCTTATTTTATTTGATTTTTCAGTTGTTTTCTTTCCTTTAAATTTTGTTTCTGTCATCTAGTTTAGATTTCTCAGCTACCATAGCAACATCAAGTTTTGATTGGCAGTATAACTATAACATTTTTGAGACAACTGGGCCATGCCATCAATTTGATTGTATCCCACTACAGATTGCATTATATATCGCACTGGGTATCCAGATCCAACATTCGCAGGGGTATTCAAAATCTGCGGAGCCAAACAATGGCAACAATGTTGGCGATTGGCGGATTTTTGAATAATTGGATCCTATTATCATGGAGCAAATTGATCTATAATAATTTAATCCAATTATTTTGAAACCCACCAATCTCTTATGTTGTTGCTTTTGTTTGGCACAGTGGAATTTGGATCCCTTCATGGATGTTGGATCTGGACATCTGGTGTGTATATGTTCCTATAATTGATTTGGGAGCATTTTCATATGTTGTGGTGGTGTAGTGACAGTGGTGACCACCTTCCAAATAGTACTACCTGTTATGGTGGGCCCTCGGTTGTTGAGTGGTTACGGTAGTTAATCATCTACTATTGTCTGTCAACACAGAGGTACATCCAGCCTTAATTGACAAGAATTACTGGGTATTAGTTTTCTTGCTATAGGTCAGGGTTTTCAACTGTCTGCCTCTTCCATTCAAAACTGACAGCTGTAATATACCTGAAATATTACTGAAAGTGGTGTTAAACCCCAGTCAAGTCATTATTCACCTGAAACAAAAATTGCTATATTTTATACGAATCACAAATTACCAAGAACAAAAACCCCCAAAATCTTGAGTCTTAGAAAATAACCAAGGCCATTGCAGACATGTAATACCAAAATTGACATTAAATGTTAAATAATTACTATTTTATTGGAAAATCAATATATAAAGAAAGGAAACAGTATCGTAAATAACTATAGTAACCCTATGCCAATTGATGCCAATAAATTACTCTTTATGGAGATGTCTGAGATTTGTTTAAAAAAAACTTCCGTATGTCAACAAGGAAATGTTTCAATAAAATAGGAAGGAATAATATATAGCTGAGCAACATTGTTGTGACCTTAAACCTAACCTAACTGTATTTCAGCATGTGACTGATTGTTGACGTCAAAATAATATGTATTGATGACGTTGACTATACATGAATTCTTCCCCAAACAACAAGTGACAACACTAATAATTGTGAACTTTGAATATTATTTGACTACTGGTTCAATATTGTTTTTCTTATTTCTTTTCATAATATTGAATTTAAAATATAAGAATTGTTTTCTATCATTGGTTAGATTATTAAATATAGACGACTTTGGTGCGGGTTACTCTCTACATAAAACGCTTCTCGGTTTATTGGCCTAAACTTACCCAAAGTCGTCTATATCCGATAATCTAACCAGCAATTGAAAACAATCCTTAAATATACATAGCTTGTTTATTAACAGTCATTTTATTATATCAAATGGAGACATAAGTCAGGACCGGATAATATTGGTTGAAGATGATAATTCCATTAATTAGTCCAATACCTGCATTACTGAAGAGGACTACAAGTTTGCACTCTGTCTTTGCATCGGTCCATTCATCCCACATTTTCTGGACTTTTTTTCTTAAAATTATGAAATATAAAGCTTATATTTTGTATGTGAGTCAACCATTATGAGTTACAGATCAAGTTTGAATGTTGTTTGAGGCGAATGAAAATTGACAAATATGTGCTCCTTTCTTAAAAATAAAACTTTTCCAGACTTTTTTCTAAATGGCTGTAGATATTTACCCATAGAAGTTATTCCCTCAGTAACAAGTTTATTAATTCTTGTTAATCTTGTCATTTTAACTTTTGAAAAATTTATTCATATAAAGGTAATTAAACAGTGAAATTACTTGAAATGTCCTATATTGAATTTCATCGTCATGATCAGTATATTAAAAATCAGGTTTATCTGGTTGTCACAAATTCATATTTGCAATTGCTACCAGGAATACCATAAGTAAATTCCTAGGGAGGCACTGTTACTGGTTATAACACCCTCTCTCCACCCCACCCTCTAATACCTAAAACATAAAGTATGCATTGTGTATTCTGTGACAGAACAGTAAAAAGGGAAATGTATACAGGACCATCATGACCATTGTTTTCTTAATATATATTGCTTTACCTGATAGGTACCATATATATACTGTATTAGGATGGGCATAAATACACAGTGAGCTAAACTTTTAAGTGGGTATACTACACGACCAACTACAGTACATAAAAAGTTTAAAGATAATACATTTAAGGGGTTAAATTCTTAAAATATCCTGCATGTACATGTTGTATGGACATGATTTGCCAATGAAGTTAGCACAATAATAGAATTTGTAATTTGATAGTGTAGTTAGTTATTATGTGGAAAGAATAAACTTAATTAGCTGTCTGCATGTAACTTTATTGAATTATATTTTACGAAAATAGAATTAGTCTGCAGTAAAACAGATTGCATTTCATTTTTATGATTGTATATATTTCCTGTTTTAAGTTTGGTATTACTACTTTCATTTACAGTATTTGACCTAAATGATTTATATTTCTTACTAACTAGAGGAAATAGTAGATATATGATTTTAAATTATCGCTGCAATGTTTGATATGGCAGCAATATAAATATAAAGCACCTTAGGGAATTGAATGTTTTGGGTTTTTTTTTTTTTTTTAAGTTAGGTACATGTATATACAGCTTTGCTTAATTAGAGCTAACTGATATTTCTCTGATTATTAATTAAGATTTTTTGTAGATTAAATTAGATTGGTTAATTCGGACCCCTTAACGAAATTTTAAAATCTCAAATCTAAATTATACAGAAATGAATGATATACGTTAAAGGGAGATAAACCAAGCACAAACAAAATTTTTTAAAAAATTATTAGATGGTAGAACAATAAATAGCAATAAATCAATAAAAATGCACAGAATCATGTGCTTGAATAATATGTTGTTAAAAATATTTATTTTAATTTTAGCCGGTTGGTACAATACTGACTTTTTTGTGTAAAATGTCATCTTATCCATCTTTTTTTTTTATTATTGTAAATTTTTTATAAAATTATTGTTCGTCTTAATTCTGAGATTTGCATGATTTAACATACAGATTACTTGCTGCAATAAAAGAATTTACTCACAACTTACACTATGATACACGGGAGGTACATGAAATAGCTATACGCCAGTGCCCATTTATATGCTGCTTAAATGTACAGATTATCATATTTGTCATTATCAGAATCAAATAATCTATGCAAACCATACTTTATTGTGGTTTTAACACAGGCGGACACTATGTTCATGGTATTTTACCGATTGCTAATAATGCTCAGGCCAAAAAATTCATTAAAGTAAGGCCCACCCATGCAAAAAAATGACCATAATGTATGGTATGTATAAAATTATTTCTTGAACTAATTTTGTTACATGTTTACTAACAAAGGTTTGTTTCAAATAAACTTGCATTTTATTTCAAGTATTTTGTTTTCTTCTTGATTTAAAAACAGAATATACTTATTTTTAAACTTTTATTTAGTAAATGTCACAAACAAATATATACAATTTGAGCTAATTTAATTTGTGGTGTTTATAAAATTGGATTGATTATGTTTATTTTCAGCGATCTGACAGGGTATCGTATACAAACCCTATACGGGAAGTGCATAATAAAGGTTATTCCTATGACATTTTGTACAGCAATTTAACTGTAATGAATGCTGTGAAGAGTGACGAGGGAGTTTATATGTGTACAGTCGTAACACACGATGGGAAGGAATCTAATGTCAGCACAACTATTCACATTAATGGTAGGTACTGGTGAAAAAAGTCTGGAAGAAAATTAACAGATTGTGTCATGGGGTCTGTCAGGTCAGTAGTTTAATGAGGGGCAGTGTTAGATCGAATTGAATATGTGTTCAGGTAACTGTAGAACAAATAAAGTTGGGTTCTGTGATTTTTGGTTCAAAGTATTCCCCAAAATCAACAAAAGTATTCATTTGAAAAAAAAAATATTAATCCAGAATATATTTAAAATAAAATGTCATCAATGATACCAAGGTTAATAAAATTTACTACGCCAGACCCGCGTTTCGTCTATTCAAGACTCATCAGTGGTACTCGAAAAGAAACCAATATTTAAAATCCAAATGAATGAGATGTTGTAGAGCTTTTATCACCAAAATTCCAAAATGTTATACCAAAGTCCGGCTAAGGTTATCTACACCTTGAAAATAGAAAAACCTTAGAATTAAAATAATTTTTCGAAATTTCAGGGCTGTAAATTGAGACAATGACTATATCAATGAAAGAATCAATGATATTCCTGTCAGCACCGAAGTGTGGCTACTGGGCTTGTGATACCCTCGGGGACTAACAGTCCACCAGCAGTGGCATCGACCCAGTGGTTGCAAATAAAATGTCATCAATGATACCAAGGTTAATAAAATTTACTACGCCAGACGCGCGTTTCGTCTATTCAAAACTCATCAGTGGCACTCGAACCTAAACAATATTTAAAATCCAAATGAATGAGATGTTGCAGAGCTTTTATCACCAAAATTCCAAAATGTTATACCAAAATCCGGCTAAGGCTATCTACACCTTGAAAATAGAAAAACCTTAGAATTAAAATAATTTTAGAAATATCAGGGCAGTAAATTTAGACAATGATTATATCAATGAAAGAATCAATGATATTAAGGCCCATTTCCAATTAGTTTTTGCTGCAATATGAATCATTATTAACTATTATTAACAGATTGTATGAAGTTATAGTATGGGGAAGTGGTCAGACAGACAAAATAGGATACCTAATTTGTGTAATCAACTCCTACTACAGCCTTCAACCCAGATCCCTAAAACTTCACAGAATGACTGTTCACGAAGTTGTTCACCTGCTTTAATGGAGTGTTTCATAGAGATTTTTCCAGTCTGCAAATTTATATATGAAGGCATGCACTGGGGCAGGTGTGTGGAAAGCCCCATGAGTCTGACCCCAGGGTTTTATAAGAGAAGATATTTTTTAACAAAATTTAATGTCTGATGAACGAACACAAAGTATGTTTAAAAGACATGTGCAAAGAGTAACATTTTTTTCCTGATTAATCTTTAAACATGGACACCATACAGAATCATTGTTACTTGTCAGTAAATTTAAACAATGCTGTGGGAAACTACAAGGGCAGCTATATTTTTGGGAAGGTTGCGTAGCACACTTTCCCCTTGCTAACGCTCAAATACATAGAAACTACTGCGACCGGCGTGTAATAATAACCTTATGCTCGTAAAATATAGGTCACATTGGAGTAATCTATCAATTACACGAATCAGTGCACCGCATTTATCTTGAAAAACTTAACTATACATGTCCTTTCGTATTATGTCTCATTTACTGTATAACTGATAACTAATATTACGATTTAAACTAATATTCCATGTTCATCCGCGAGAGACAGACTCGTTACACTTTTTGGTTTTGGAAAGGAAAGCGATATTTGGCAATTCTCGCGATAGCTGTTCACTGAACCGACAAATGTAGTACTGACAGTAGCACCAGTGTATAATATTTGATGACGTTATTATGAAGTGATTTAATGATTATTTTGTGCGATCGCGTGGTCGTCGTTTCAGACAGTTTTGCATTCTAATTCTTTACGTGATTAATTAAATGAAAATCAACACAAAAGTGGGTGCTTTGTCGATGTACAGATTTTGAACAGCGGCACCATCTATAAACATTTTTAAGGTTGGGAGAATGGCATGTAGAAGTTTCGTAAATAAAATACAAGTAGTTAAATTAAATATAACAATTTCTAATTAATAAAAATATATTGAAAAAGATATTTTGGTGTTTGAGACACAAGAATAATAAATGGATTATTTGACATCGGTGATCGAAAATGCTATTATTGCACTCACCATGTCACTATACTATTTCATAGAAAAAGCTGAGTCACAATTTGTTTCCGGACCTTTTGATTTATTTTATAATTGGTAATTCATGCTGAACCATTATTTTTTCTCGTTACACGAGTCAAAATGGGTCACCATCCATCGTAACAAGCCACGAGGTTGTTTGTTGACATCGCCAAAAAACGTACCAATTTTCCGTGTATGTTTACCTCATGAAATAATGTTCGTTTCAGACGATGTTGCATTTTTATGCTTTAAGTATCTATTTAAACGAAAGTCAAAACGATATATTTTGCTTCATTTTATGTGTTTCTTAAAACAAGGGAAGATGTGATCAAGTCGGTGTGTTTTGGCAGAAGTTTTTTGAGTGACAAATAAAACTGCTTAGCGCGTATGGTCGAGCTTATGTACCTTTTGTAGATCCAAAAAGGTGCAAATTGAAATCGGCAATTATTTTTAAAATGTGTTCAGCATTTTAAAATTTTTAATTTGATAGGGAGATTTTCCAAGGTAAATTGTTATTAGAACGGATGTAACTTGGAGCAAGCAATTATTGTCCATTTGAAACCCTTCGCCTAATGTCGTTTGCGGTTTAGGCTCGAATTCATAGAACGTCCCAAAAGCTGGCGATCTTTTGTAAACATCTTAAGACCCTTGTTGAAAACAAAAAGTGTCAGATTGAATAGCAAAAGTCAAGTACATGATTATGTAAACGATAAGCATAGTATAGAATATGTACAATGGGAAATTTTTTTATTGGATTTAATAATAAAAAGTTACAATATCGCAATATGGAATATTAATTTTTAAAAATGCCAGCAGAAAAGCACTCCATGTGATTGTGTCTTTTAGTATAAGCTATTAACACATTTTTAAAATTTAAAACAAACTAGTTGACATGCATTCTGATTTTAAAGATATATGTTGCTTCGTACAGTCCTAAAATTTTTGGTTTGTTTGAATCAGGGGGATTTATAAAAATCGATTTATGTGCGCTTTTGAATGATACTGGGTCAATTTTGTTATAGTGTGTGGGTCTCGCTATAACAAAATCGACCCAGTATCATTCGAAAGCACATGTAAATCGATTTGTATAGATCCCAGTGTTTTAATGGTGTTTAATGCCACTTTCAGCAATTTTTCAACTATATTTGGGCATGTCTGTTTTTATTGGAGGAGGAAGCCAGCTTGTAGGAGGCTTTAAATAATTGTCAATCAAGATTGAAGTTGAGCACACCCTGGCAGCAGTAAGATTCTATCTAACAAGTGCTGACAGGCATTCGATCAATAGCAGATGAATACTACCTTAACCACTCAGCAACTGAAGCACTTGAGTATTACAGAAATAAATTATTTTAGATTTGAATCTTTTAGAAGCTTATGCAATCACTTACATTTATAGGTGAGACATTTACATATATGTACATGTATTTGATTCAAGTTATATGCCAACTATATAACAGGTGCGATTTTTATGTCTGAAATGGGCAAACAGCAATTTTGTCTTATTTATTAATATATTTATAAAAGTTATGATAGAAACATCTTCAATTGTATCGTTGCACTGAATGGATTTTGATGCAATTTTGATGGACTCTTTGTAACATAGTCAGTGCCATTGTACACCTGATATTTTATATTTTGATTGGGATGATATTTAGGATTTCCCATAGCAAACATGGTCTTGCCATTCTTTGATGTAAGGGATACCTATCTCTTATCCACAACTAATTGCACCACTGAGTGGAATTTGATGAAACTTTTGCAGAATCCTTTGTCATATGGTGGAATTGTGCACCTGGATATTTTACAGTTTGAGCAAAATGATTTTTGGAGTTTCAAACAGCAAAGCCCTGGACATTGCCATTCAAGACATAGAGGATCTGGGGTTATCAGTTATTAGGATTGCAGTTTTTTCTAGTCTTTTTTTTATATCTAATATGTTTCTAAATTTACCTGATTTATTTTACATTGGTTTGTTTTATTGCCTGCTAACATGAGGCAGGAATTGCATTTCATACTTGCAAAGCAACCTTTCCTTCGGTGCAGTCTGCACTTTGATTAATTTTCTTCATTTTATGCAGATTAATGCAATTACAAAATTTATCTGATAGACCAACCTAGCTATCAAAATTACTATCATTACTCAAAATAGAAAAAAATAATTAATTATAGAAATAAAAATAAATGCACACATTTGTTTAAAACATTTTAAAACAGTATTTTTGAAAATACAAATATGTATACAAGTAATCATATTTGTATGGCCATATTTGATGGGTTTGCATGGTATCGGAAGAAGTGCAAACCTGGGATAAAGTGTGGTAAAGAAAGCTGAGACAGGTAATACCAAAAACCAACTTCTTCTGAGATCCCTGAAACTTTATATAACGATTGCACACATTGCAGATATACACTTTTTCTCATTCAATGCAAATATTGATGTAACGTCAATCCTGAATAACTGTGGACAGCATCAATTCCACATTATACCCCCTGCAAACTTGTTTGGGGGTATATATGAATCACTGTCTGTCCGTCCGTCCATCTCTGTCCATCTGTCCACATCCCTTGTAAAGCGCAACTTCTCCTAAACCGCTTGATGAAATTTAATGAAACTTAGCATAAAGGAAGTACATTATATGTAGATGTGCATGAAGAATTTTTATTGACCTCGGATATCATTAAGGGGAGATAATTGGACTTGAAAGCGCAGCAGGGGTATCGCTTTGTGAGCGTGCTCACAGTCTACACTTGTTTTAGTCAGTTAATTAGTTTTATATTGCTGTAGCATTAGAATGTATAGATAACCATAATGTATTTGAAGATTTGCAGGCATCAATTGGTGATTTGATAGTGGGAAATAACAGTTAACTAAGGCTGAGTTAATGTGTCGCCAGTAAACTCAAATTATGACCATCAAATCACCAATTGATGCCAGCAAATCTTCAAATACAATACAGGTATCTATTTTGTGAAATCAAAACCTTTTGTTGTTATCAACCCAGATCTCTGAATACATTGAAGATGTGCACCTGATATTACGGATAGTTATTTAAGTTGGTGACATGTTTTCAAAAACTTGTATTGATATGTTGTTATTGAAAAAAAATTTCTGTTTTATTTCAGAGAAATCTTATTTATCTCTAAAGCCAGGGAATAAAACAGAATATGGAGTTGAAGGTCAGCAGTTCCAGATGATAGCTATGTTTAATGGATATCCAGACCCTACCATATCATGGTGGTTTGGAGGAAAAGAGTTAATAACTATTCCTGATGAACAGGATGTGACGTAAGTAAAGCTATCCCATTAAAGTCCTGAAAATAACATGTATGCAGAATACAATGTACAAGCAAATTTTGCTAGATTGTATTTCTTGTAAAATTTTAAAAGAATCGTCAGAATCGAGTATACACATGTATAATTATGTTTTTGTTTAATTCACTTCCTAAAAGGAGTTTTAACTGGCTTAAATAATCACTTGAAGAGACCAGATAAATAGTAATATTTTGTATGAACTAACTGTTTGTAGTAGAGGGCCTTGGTGGCAGAGTAGTTAAAGTAGTTAGTTATGTACTTTTGACCACCTCGTCCTGAATATAGCTGAAATACTGCTTGCCTGAGGTTCAACTTAGACTTGGTTGGTGTGTCCTCATCTCCATTATTGACAAGGATTTCATGTTTTGTGTAACAGGTGGGGTTCTGCACCAGTTACCTCAACCTCCTTATCCACCAATTAAAACTAGATATCTTGATATAGATGAAAAATTGTTAAAACTGGAATAAAAACACCATTAAAACACACAAATAACAAACAGTCTGAACTTTTTAAATAGGAAATATGAAGAAAGTAAGGACAATTTCCCCATGTTTACTTTTTTGACACACTTTAGTACTTGAATTTCCTTGTTCTTTGTCCAAATCTGCATTTTTTCCAGTCATATTGTGACAACTAGTTTCATTTGCAATGGGACTTGAAGTACTGGGCAAGAAACAGACAAACAACACTATATTTGGGAGATGAGTGAATCTTCTTGTAATGTATTCATTTAAATAGAACATGTTATTAGTTCAACACAGTTTAATTACTTATATTTCTGCTTTTTAATAGGACTATTAAAAATATAAAAACCCTACTCAGCATTAAGAAGATGGAACGTCATAGGGCAGGGATATATACAGTTAAAGCTTATAATGACAGGTTTACTTCAACAGCAGAAATCAATGTCATTGTTAATTGTAAGTTTTTAACACAAAGCAATCCATTATTTTTATACAAAATATTACATAACACTGAGAAGCATAAAGCCTCTATGAGCTGGTCTGTTACCCTAAATAATAAAATATTATCAAAGACTTCAAATATCATTCCACCTTATATAAAATGCTGGATTGTGATTCAGTGATACTTGCAGGATTTTTTTATGGTGAGTCCTGGACTCATCACTTTTGAGAATGGTGAGTCCCAAAAAATTTTCATGAGTCCCACATATCACAGATGAGTCCAGCTAAGTGCATGCATACATCCGTTTTCTTTGATGACCGACCCATTAAATGTCTTTTTATAAAAAGATATAATATGGCTTATTAGTATGTTTATGTCATGCTATGTAATATTAGTAGTTAATGTAGTTGAGTTTCGCAGTCTTCTGGAGTATGATTGAACTGCATTCATTACTTGAAACATGCTGATGTTTGCCCATTAAAGAGAGACTTGTGTATTACAAGTTATCTGGCTCTTCTTAGAATTGAATGTCAGATGCTGACATTAATATTTCTTCCAAACAACTCATAACCCCTCCCCCCTTTTTCAGATCCTAGTCTATAGCAGATTATCTTCTTGATATATACAAAAATTAAAAGTTTATTAGATAACTAATCTAATGTTCATATTGAAGATATCTTTTACCAGTCAAGAATTCTTACTTTAAAAAAAGCGTATGAATTGCAACTGCAAGGTTCCTACCGTATATTGAAATTTGAAGACACGAGTTTATTATCAACGCTTAAATTTATCTGTAAAAACTGTCCATCAATACCGAACGTTTATTGTTTAATAAACATCTTAATTAAGGCATATTTGCCGCCCGAGTGATTGCTACCTGCTGAGAATCAGACGAAACAGGTAAACATCGATCGCCATGTGTAAGAATATGTAATCACGCATCTGAGACGGAATTGACATGACGGAAATTCGTACGCGTCCGAAAACTGACATGGACGCGTACTGGGACGCGTTAGATGTTGAAAAGGCGCGTCCAGAACTGAAAAGACGCGTACAATACGCATCTAGACGCGTTGCGAGGATCCCTGGTGATTTGATAAGAGCTATTATATTTTTCTGCAAATTTTATGACTTAAAATATTTTAATATTTCAAATGTGTTATTTCTTATCAAGACTCATCAGTAGTGCTACAACGACAATGCACTTTCATGAAAATACATATAGCATACTTACACAAGTAAAATATACAAATATATAAAAAAAACATACTTCTTGTTTATTATTTGTTTCTCATGTTTAATGAGTTAAATACATGTATTGCTTGTCATTTATAGTAAGTTGTTGGTTTCCACTAATGTACACGTGTTTTCGAAAATGTAAATGTAATTATCTCCCTGAATTTGATATAATAAAAACGGTAAAATAGATTTTATACAAATAAAACCCGTAAAATAGATAAACACAAGTAAATATACATATAAATATTCATTTTCGTATTATTTAATAGTTAAATCAGAGTTGTTAAAATAATTGAAAGCTAAATTAGAGAATATTAAGGAATATGGTTTGTAAATTAAAATAATAATTGATGAAAAAACTAATTCTATAACATATATGTATAGTTAGTTTATCTTGATTTTTGGTTTTCAGTTGTATCATGACATCACCGAATGTATTATATAATACATACAAATAAATCGATACTTGAGTAAAAAGTGGTAAATGCGAATGAAAATATGGAAACTGGATAAAATAAACAATACACTTTATTAATGTCTTATTATTTTGTCCTCTTGTTGTATGGCTTGTTTATAAGTCTGAACCCTTCTCTAAAACCAAATTTGGGGCCTCGGTGGCCGAGTGGTCAAGGTAGTTCGTCTGCTATTGATCACGTGGTCTGTAAACACTGAGATTGCCTGTTCGATTCTCACTGCAGGCAGTGTGTACTCGACTCCAATCTTAATTGACAAGGATTGCCAGTTTTCCTACCGTAGGTCGGGGGTTTTTCTCAGGGTACTTCGGCTTCCTCCCCCAATAAAAACTGGACGCCATGATATCGCTGAAAAATTGCTGAAAGTGGCGTTAAACACCATCAAACAAAAAAAAACTAAAACCAAATTTTAACTCCCAATTTCCTGACTTAAGAGCAAGTATGTACAGTAATAGCAAAAACTTGTTATTTGTTATTGTCATTTGTTATTTAACATATATACAAATTTGAACCCATTTGATGAACATATTACTTTTGATTGACTTTAAATCAATTTCAGTGAGAAGAATAAATCAGACATCAGAATTTTGAGATAATCAGTCACTGACTGTATATCAGAAACAAATATACAGCTAACTTATTTTTGCAGCTTTTATCAGACGCTTGCAGGGGTGAGACATAATTATTGGGTATCATCCTTTGTATTTTGATGTAGACACTTAACTCCTGATTGTATTACATACCCATGAACATTTTCAACTTCAGATAGACCTGAAATACAAATAGATATAAACAAGGATGGGGCTTATTACATCTTAAATAAAGAATACACCATTTTGTGCAGAGCTGACTCAGTGCCTCCAGTGGAGGATGAAGATATGTGGTTGGAATTTGCTCCTTGTAATTTGAATACATGTACCAGTATTGATCCAAAAAACTGGAAAAACCTGACAGATCCAAGTTCTAATTTATTTGTCACTGAGAACAAGATTTTCAAAAGTGAAGCCAAGATACAAATAATTGCTACACAGTCTGTAGTGTTTAGATGTAATGCTAGAAATGTAGTGGGGACTTCCACGAAGAGCAAACGCTTCAGAATTAGTGGTAGGTATATAACATTGGGACAAGCAGATGATTGTACGAGGTGATTAAAAAATCATAAATTACTACACGTAAAGATTCAAAATTTCAACAATCATCTATAACAAGCATCCAGATTACAAATGAGAACAAGAATTCCACGGTCTCGGGTGCCCCTAGTAAATTAACATTGTGGGAAAAATGCTCAAACCCCTTCTTAGAAACTGCAAAGCTGATTGAAGCCATAGTGTACATGTATACTGTGCATGTTTTGTGAATGGTCCTCTAAAAAGTTTATTCTGATTGGAAATTTTAAATGGCTGCTACCTCTAGACTGAGTTTAATATAGGACCCTATGGGAAAACAGTAAAAAGGCTTCTTCGCTGAAATTGTTTGACCAACTGAAACAAAACTTATCTGCAGTATTTATCCGATGATCCATGATAAAAAAAAAAATGAGAATTTAAAATGGCCACCATTCGGACTTTAACAGAGAACTATATAGAAGGAATATTTATTTATTTCTGAACCTCCAAAGCTAATTGAAGCTACCGGTATATTGTATATAAATGTTTATATATACAGCAAATATGCATTGAATGATTCTCAACAAAGATAATTTTGTTTATGCCAGTAGAAAATTATAGGACTTAGTTTAACGTAGGGGATATACCATCCTCATTGCGTATATAAATCTATTGAAGGATAGAGTCTCCTGATAGCCACTGGTTTAAAAAAGCGTAAATTTATGGCAATATGGCTACCATTGTAAAAAAACTTGTTTGTTGTTGTTTGAATTATAACCTTATTTTTGTTAATAGAAATGGGTGATGGACTTAATATAAATATCAGTAAAACCAGACCTGTACAAGGAGACTTAGTTACAATGGTATGCTATGCCAGCTTGTGGGAATACAGCAAAGTTTATATTTATTACAGTAAGGACGGCTCCCAGATGGTATCCTTGCCTGAGGATGCTAAAACATACGGCAGGTATATGTATTTTAAAGAATTGTTCAGTAAAAGTTTTCTTACATACACAAAAGCAACAAAAGATATATCATAACATAAACAAAACCTGTTTTTTTTGCGTGTTGTGCCAAATAAAGTTTGGCATATATTTTGTATGGATTCATTTCACTTCATTGCTATCACTATTTCATAGTTAAATGTCTAATAGACAAATATTGTAGTACAAAAGATGGTAGATTATATGCCTGTTTTATAGATTTCAAGAAGGCATTTGACAGTGTGATCCATGCCGGGTTAAAAGTGAAACTTTTAGAAGCTAACATTGGCATTAAATTTTATAATATTATTAAAATATGTATAAAAAGAGTGAGGCATGTGTAAAAAATCAGTGACTCTCTTACATCCTATTCCCCTATTCATCTCGGAGTACGTCAAGGTGACAATCTAAGTCCTACTTTATTTAAAATATTTATTAATGACTTACCTTCCTATCTACAAAATTGTCATGACTCTGTACAAATACAAAATGAAGTACTGGACTGTTTAATGTATGCAGATGATATAGTTATATTCTCACTTTCTCCTGAAGGTCTCCAGGATAAACTAAATAAGTTAGAAAAATATTGTGATGATTTGGGTATGAATGTAAATATAAAAAAGACAAAAATAATTATTTTTAATAAGGCTGGGAGAACTATTAAGCATAAATTTCTATTTAAAAAGAATGAAATAGAATGTGTAGCAAGCTACAAATATTTGGGAATTTACATTGTATTTAAGTGCGAAAAGATTTTCTCAGCTTAAATCCTAACATCAAAATTAGCCTTAATGTCTTTGATCACACTATAAAGCCCTTTTTGCTATATGGATCTGAAATTTGGGGAATAGTGAATTTAAATAATAAAAAGTTTAAAGGAACCTCTGGTACTCATTTATCTATTGATGAATATTACAAAAATTTTAAGGGTGAATCCTTTCTTTTAAAATTCTGTAAAAATGTATTAGGACTAAACAAGAAGGCAGTAAATCATGCTACACTTTCTGAGCTGGGTATAAATCCATTACATTTTGTTTTGTGACCGACATGTAGCCATGGCAAGGAGGTTTTTAAACAGATCAAAACATTTTTTGGTTGTTCTTGACAATTGGTGTTAATTTTCAGATAAGTATTAAACCTTAATCATTGTTTTGTTTTAGGACAAAATTTTCTTTGACTGTAAAGCATGAGATACAATCAGTTAAGTCAAGCGACACTGGGTATTATGTATGTCAAGGAGAGAAGAATGGTTCTCATGTAACTGAACCATTTGCAGAGAAACAGATGGACGTGCAAGGTAAGATATAAAAGTTTTTGTCTGTAATTGGAAGAATTATTATTCCATTCATACTAACTTCCTGCCCCACCTACTCATTTCTACCAACCTCTTGCCCTCTTTTCTCAAGAGTAAAAATGTAAAAAGGGTTGGTACTAGTATTCTTTCGTAAAATACTAACATACTAAATAAGATTCTGCAGCTACCACTTCAACTATACAAATACAACCCTACAAATAAAACAAAGCTTTATTTGTAAATAATGATGTCAGCTCCTGGTTCTCTTGTCCTTACTACTAATGACATTAAGTGTTCTGTTCTGGTTTACGGCATGTTGTTGAATACCATATTTGTTTGTGATGTTATGCTATCACTGGCTTACGCGCTGAAAATTTCTAGTCAAAAAGTGCACTTTTTCATGTTTTTCATTAGTATCAAATGTATTTTCTGGTTGTAAAA
Organism: Limnoperna fortunei; assembly: GCA_944474755.1. Lineage (NCBI taxonomy): Eukaryota > Metazoa > Mollusca > Bivalvia > Mytilida > Modiolidae > Limnoperna > Limnoperna fortunei. Next base: position 43,773,450 of record OX104115.1, read on the forward strand.
TAAAAACAATAATCGTCCATGGTCAGAAAATATACAGTTTATTTATACGAGCCCTAGAAACAGGTTTCTAGAAATGTGGAGCTAAATAAGATATCTACACTAAGGAAAAATGTGACATCATTTAAGGTCACCTGGACTTAAAATCTCCTTGTGAACTAGTGATCACATTTGCTATGGCATGTAGGCTATTTTACCAATTAACAAAATCATTTCACATACAAAGAACATATTTTAAAGTACACAATTGATCATATGAGAACCTAAAATGGAAGATCTCCTGATTTGGAAGTTGTATTAAAATTTAAAAAAAAAAGTTTATGTGATAGTGCTTGCATAATTCTGAAAGGGTAAGAGGTAATATTGTTCAACTAGTTAAGCCTTGTCCTTGATGAAGTTTATGAGCTCAAAAAAAAAGACTAGAAAAAAGATTGACATGGTGGGTGGTGGGGTGGGGGTGTCAGGGTGGGCTGAATTAAGATTATTTATTAAATATATTTGTATTTTTAACAGCAATTGTGAAGCCTTATTGGAGACCAGGATCACAAAAACAAGATGCTACACCTAGAATTGACATTGGAAAATATTACAAAGTGGGTGACTGTGAAATGGATGGTGTTCCCATGCCAACATTTCAATGGTTTAAAGATAACAAGTTGATAGAAGAGGACAACAATACATTAGGGCTGTACACTACTTACGATGATGAGGGGTATTCAAGGTATTTAAATTACTGGTCCTAGTGTGACACACAGAAGCAACAAAAGCTGGGAAACATGAATTTTTCTGTCGCTTTGTCTATTGGTTCGTTCACACCTGTGTAGTCCATCCCACCTCACATTTACCTTTGCCTTAAAGCTTTTTATTATAAATTTGACAACATCATCTTCCTGATACTTAATACACAGTACAACACAATGATATCTGGCAAAATTTTGTAAGGCTTTGGCAAATATTTCACGATAGCATTGAGTAAACTAAGAAGACGGGGACATTTACCAATATGTGCAAAACGGGACTTTAATTACAACAAGACTCATTTTCTTGTTTCATGCCAATGTCATTTGTTTGCTTTTACAATCAAACTGACACGAGTAAAATAATTTAGTGAGATTGGTAACTGTGTTGTAAGGTTCATGTAGTAAATTGTGGATTTTTCACCAAAACTGATGTTGCATAAAAACCAATCAGATTGGATATAATTGATAAAATTTATGAAACCGCATAAAGGAAGTATGTAGATGTGGATGAAGGATTTTTATTGACCTCGGATATCATTAAGGGGTGCTCACAGTCCACACTTGTTTAAACTGCATTTTTTAAGTCTCAAAAGAGGACTTGATCCTGCTAGGAAAATGGCATGTTCCACTGTTATAAGCTGCCTGGCTTTTCCTTGTTATGACCTGACAACCGCCTGAATGACAGATTCTTCCCTATCTATGACCTGTATCCCCAAACCTTGCTGCCACCTGGCCACCAGTAGAGTTCTTCAACCAGGTAACCTTGAGGACATAACATTGATACTATATGACAACTATTAAAATTGGACAATGATGTTGCATATAGACATAAAATTTATGTTGCATGAAAACCAATCAGATTGGATATAACAATGATACGATAAGATTAGACATAGACATCGGGACCAGAGTTCAATGTTTTTTTGGCATTTTATGTATATGTAAACATGAAACTTCTTTAGCCATGACATTGTTGAAAATGTTTTTACCAGTATTTTCATGAACAATCTCTTTTTATTTTTGTTTCTTTGCAGTCTACACATTAACATAACATCTGAGGAACACTCGGGTGTATACACCTGTGAGGCCACAAACAGAGGAGGTGCAACTTACACCAACTGGACCCTCAGTGTTGGTATGTTCTGCCATTTCATATCTTTCTTGTATTTCACAATATTTACATTACATATGTCTTTCGTTGATATCCTAGATTTCTACTGGTTCAAACTGTTACAGACGATGTAGAATCATTCTTTGCATTTCTTAATGGAACTGGTAGCCATGAAGAGCATGCACTTCCTTGACGACATCCACAGTAATCAAACAATGCAGAGTAATTTAAATCAACAATACATAGTGCACGAATAAAATCAGGGCCTCAACATTTTTTAAATGAAATCAAATGTAAATATGTGCTTTAAATGCATTCTTTTAAAGTTTCATTGCCGTATGAAAGCCTTGACCGAAGCACATTTTGCCATATGAAAGCCTTGACCGAAACACATTTTGCCGTATGAAAGCCTTTACCGAAGCACATTTTGCCCTATGAAAGCCTTGACCGAAACACATTTTGCCATATGAAAGCCTTGACTGATGCACATTTTGCCATATGAAAGCCTTGACTGAAAGAACATTTTCAACATGAAGCGCTACTACGCGAGATTGAAAATGTGCTTCGTTTAGTGCTTTCAAATGAAGCAACACTGGTTATACAAAATACTTGGCTTAATGAAATGAACTATTCTTTCACCATTAAAATTTAAATATTTAAATACATTTGTATTTCCATGACAAAAACTCATTTTTTTTCCATTAAAATTGTCAAGTATTACCATTTAATTATAAGGGCTATTCCAGAAAAAAATATACCCGGGTGGCAGGACGCAGATGATAAAATAATGTGTAGGTGGGTGGTAAAATTTCATATTGAAATTTGTTGGGTGGGGTGTAAAAAAATAAAAATAAAATAATAATAATTTATTAAAGAAAATTGTAGGTGCAGGGTTAAATTTTAATTTAAATCTATTGGTGGTACCCCTTAATTTCAAGTGCGTTCTGCCCCCAGGAGACATTTTTTTCTGGAATAGCCCTAAGGAATATTTCAATTCTTAACAGGTTATAACTCTATAACAATTAAAGAAAATTGAAATATTACGTAATTGCATAGTCTTAAAAAGATTTTAATTGCAAAAAATAATTTTGTTTCCAGGACCACTACTCAAAGCATCTCTGAGACAACAAACTGATGCCATAGTTTCCTCCGTTGTCGTAGCAACTGTTGTAATTATTGTTGTGGTGATCTTTATGTGTATAATTTACAAACGAAAAACTGCAGCATTGGTAAGATTTGATTATAAAACAATTTAAGTTAGAAATATTCTTTGAATTTTACCTGATTTCATCAGAAGTTGTTGAAGAAATGATAGTTAAATTATATGTATGTGTTAAAGGTTTTACCATGGAAGTTTTGTACAATTGACTGTGTATTATTTTTAGCACTTTTTTTTCTGCTAAATTCATTTATTTAAAATATATTGTAATGTTTTAGAAGTGATTTTTTAAAGGTTTTCTGTAAAGACACAAGGGATTTTTTTTCTGTCTTGGGTAATCTGATTAATAAGAAACAATAGATGGGCTTCAGAAACAAACACTCAATGCGGGAAACAAATAAATACACAAAATAACATCAATAAACAAAATATTGTGTATGACTAAAAAACTGGAGGGTAAATTGGGGTGTCAAATTTTCCCAGTTATTACACAATTTTTTTTAATCTTGTATTCTTTATTTTTTTTAAAGAAATTTGTGTAGACTATAAATATTTAATGTCTCTTAAGCATAAAGAATTGGAGAAGTCTTTGATACATCCGAAAGGAGATTACAATCCTGACTTGCCTATTGATGAACAAACATCCTGTCTTCCCTATGATCCAAAATGGGAGTTCCCAAAAAAGAGGCTCAGACAAGGTAAGTTGTAATTATAGCTGTCAGTGTTTATGACTTCTAAATATATAATGACACAGAGGTTGAATTATTGTTACTGAAACTGTTTGGAGACTGTCATCACATAAAGTACAGTTTTTGTCGACATAAAAACGTATTTTGAAAAAAAATTCTTGTGGTTTTTGATACAGGAGGTAAATCAAAAAAATTATCCAGCAGTACAAATTAGGTACTGTAGGAGATTTTTCTGACAACAAAGATTATTACTCACCAGTGTTGATTAGTATTTGTTTGTTTGAATGGCGTTTAATGCCACATTCAGTAATTTTTATACCAGCCACACAAGGTGGCGGGGTATTATGTCATACCCTCCATTTGTCTATGGATAGCCATCTGTCAATGCCCCAGTGGTTTCCAGATGAATTTTTTTTAATGTTACATGCAGCTGTTAACTAATATAAATTGAAGATCAAGTTTAATATTTAGCACAATCTAATTTATATTTGTCAACCTAGGCCAATTACAAGATTTTTTTTATCAATGTGACAGGTTATAATTTGATGTCTCATTAGATACCCTATTTTTAAGCTGGTGTCCAGTTTTATTGGGCAAGAAAGCCAGAGTACTAGTATGAAAACTGATAATTCTTTGGCAATTAAGATTAATGTTAAGGACACCCTGCAGGCAGTGACACCTGAACCTCAGTGTTGACAGACCATGTGATCAATATTAGATAACTAACTATGTTAACCACTCTGTCACCAAGGCCCCATCAATGTTTTAAAAAATCTAATTGATTTAGTTGAAAAATGAAGATTTACTTTGAAAGTAGTAATAAAAATAAAGTGTTACAAATTGCTTGTAATTGAAATGAGTCTTTCAAAACTTCCCAAAATTTTTTTAAAATCATTCAAAACCCCCCAAAAATGGATGTCACAGGTAGGTTTTCTTACTGAATGAAAAAATGAAAAAAAAAAGAAATAACAATAAACAGAATAAAAGCAGGATGGTGTTGTTTATTCTACCTGGGCTGATTGATAGGTTTTGTTTGTTTGTTTGTTTTAATGTTGTTTAATACCATAACAGCAATATTTCATATGTGTCATGGTGTCTAGTTACCTGTGGGAGACCTGCAATCCTTCTTAATGCACCTCCAAACTGCATCTCTTTTCTTGCGATAAAAGTTCTGTTATTCTCCTTTTTTATCCAGAATATTATAATTATACAATTAAAGAGTATAAATGTGTATACATTTATATTTATATATGTGTATTATGAATCATATTATTGTCAACATGAAAATTTTGATACTTGTATATTTATATTTACTTTCTAAAAAAACAAATAAACATGAAAAAAAAGAAAATGATTGATCAGTCAAGTATACCCTGCATGTAGTGGGACTTGAACCAGCAACCTCAATGTTGACAGACCATGTGACTATTGGTAGATGATTAACTACCATAAACACTCTGCCACCGAGGCCCCTGATTGGTGAATAACATCCAGTAGGCAAGAATAAGCTATATTTAGGACCCATGGGAAAGACCTCAATAAAAATAAAGCATAACTAATAACATTTTTAAAGAAGAGTAACAACAGTATGAGTAAATAAAGAGATATTCATTAAGTAACAGTAAATGAATTATGTTTTTTCAGGAATGGTACTTGGTCAGGGAGCGTTTGGCAGAGTCATTAAGGCAGAGGCCATAGGGATTCAAGACTTTGAAGATGTAACTATTGTAGCAGTTAAAATGGTGAAAGGTAATCTGAGTCATAATTTCATTATTTTTGCATTTTGAATTTCAGTCAAATGGAATATTTGTAAATAGGATGTTAACACGTCAGCAACTTAATAGGACTTTTGTTATCAAATGATGCACGTTGATACAGATTTGTTTTAAACTGGTTTCTTAAATCTTTCACTTCATTTACAGAAACAACAGGTCTGCAGTAACATATTATCTTTAATTAATGATCAATTAATGGTAAACAGCATGCTACATCGTGTTAATGATTTGCAAATGTTATAAATTAGCTTCTTTTGGCATCAGTTGTGTACTTGTGAAAAATTATTTGACCTGTAAGACAAAGTGTTTGGCTTGAATGTTGCTGCCCCTTATGTAATCGTCTGACAAACAGCGTGGACTCTCATTGGGATAGCAGTTATTAGTGTTGCCTAGTTCTGTTTGCAGAAACAACCACCCTTATCTGGTAAATTTTATCAATGTAATTGCTTATGTATTTATCAATTATTGTTCGAGTCTAGTTAGCTCACCTGACCCAAAGGGTCATGTGAGCTATTGTTATCACTTTGCGTCCGTCGGCGTCGTCGGCGGCGGCGGCGTCTGTAAACTTTTTACATTTTAATCTTCTTCTCTGAAACCACTTGGCCAATTGAAACCAAACTTGGACATAATGTTCATTGGATGGACCTTTACAAAGTTTGTGTTTTTTATTTTGATTGGTATACCAATATGGCTGCCACCTCAAGACTTAGTTTAACATAGGACCCTATGGGAAAAAAGTTAAAAAGGGCTTCTTCTCTGAAACCGTTTAACCAATCAAAACAAAACTTACTAGCAATATTGTTTGGATGGTCCTCTATAAAGTTTGTGTTTTTGATGGGAATTGGAAATTCAAAATGGCCGCCACCGCAGGACTTAGTTTAACATAGAACCCTATGGGAAAAAGTTTTAAAAGGCTTCTTCTCTGAAACCGGTTAATCAATGGAAACAAAAACTTACTAGCAATATTGTTTGAATGGTCCTCTATAAAGTTTGTGTTTTTTATGGCAATTGGAAATTCAAAATGGCTGCCACCACAGGACTTAATTTAACATAGGACCCTATGGGAAAAAGTTTGAAAGGCTTCTTTTCTGAAACCAGTCAACGAATGGAAACAAAACTTACTAGCAATATTGTTTGGATGGTCCTCTATAAAGTTAATGTTTTTTATCCCAATCGGAAATTCAAAATGGCCGCCACCTTAGGACTTGGTTTAACATTCGACCCTATGAGAAAAAAGTTAAAAAGGGCTTCTTTTCTGAAACCGTTTAACCAATCAAAACAAAACTTTCTAGCAATATTGTTTGGATGGTCCTCTATAAAGTTTATGTTTTTTATGGCAATTGGAAATTCAAAATGGCCTCTACCGCAGGACTTAGTTTAACATAGGACCCTATGGGAAAAAGTTTTTAAAGGCTGCTTCTCTGAAACCGGTTAATCAATGGAAACAAAAACTTACTAGCAATATTGTTTGGATGGTCCTCTATAAAGTTTATGTTTTTTATGGCAATTGGAAATTCAAAATGGCCGCTACCGCAGGACTTAGTTTAACATAGGACCCTATGGGAAAAAGTTTTTAAAGGCTTCTTCTCTGGAACAGGTTAATCAATGGAAACAAAAACTTACTAGCAATATTGTTTGGATGGTCCTTTATAAAGTTTATGTTTTTTATGGCAATTGGAAATTCAAAATGGCCACCACGGCGCAGGACTTAGTTTAACATAGGACCCTATGGGCAAATAAAAAAAATCTTCTCTATACAACCGGTTAACCAATGAAACAAAGCTTTCTAGTAATATTGTTTGGATGGTCCTATTTAAAGTTTATTGAAAATTACAGGACTTAGTTTAACATCAGGGAAATGCCATCTTCATTGCCTATAAAATCAGGTGAGCGATACAGGCTCTTAAGAGCCTCTGGTATATGAAGTCAGACTTGTATTTCAGACACTTCATTTGACACAAAGATTTCGGGGTATATCAAAGCTGCAGTTATGAGTTCGAGCCTAGATTTGTGGTATGGAGTGTTATATTTAGACCTAAACGCTGATTATCAGTCCTCCTGTGAAAGGTCAGATGAAAACTGAATGCAGTAATGAGAGCCTTACATTTTAAAAAATCATCATAGTTAAAGGCTTTGTATGTATGTAAATTTAATGTGAATGTTTTTGTTTTTTTTCCATGCAGATTGCACAGACAAAGAGCAGATGATGGCCTTACTGTCTGAGCTGAAAATATTGATTCATCTCGGGCAGCATCTAAATATAGTCAATTTATTGGGAGCTGTTACCAAGGAAATAAGATATGGTAAGTAGAAATCTATTTATTTATTGAGTTATCTCCCTTTAACACATATTTGTATTGCATCTGTTGAACTTATTTTTTTCTATCAGTAGGACCTATATGTAAAATAAGTCTAAATATATAAAATAAGTTTATATTTTCATCTGTATCTCACTGCATTATTCTCAAAAATACATGGTAATGTTGTAAAATCAAAACATTTCAGCTGAGACATTAATTTGTTTGTGCCTGGCATTCAACCTTGAAATAAAATGTTATTTATATTACTTTCAGTTTACAAATATATATATAAACTTTTATGTTTGTTTGTGTGTTTGTTAGAATGGGTATAATGCCAAGTGCAGCAAGTTTACAGCTATAGCATGGCATACTGGTTTTATTGGAAAAGAAAGTCGTTTGTATGAGGATGTCTTCCATGTTTAAACAACATAGGTTTTAATTAAAAATTGGTCATGCATTTATGTTAAATAAAATTTAATAGAATAAATGCTGTTTTCTTTGGTATAAAATTTTTTAAATTTCTTTTTGAACTTCAAACAAATCAGTCCACGTATAGTTTGATGTCATATCCAAGCAAATATCACATGTATCCTGTTTATTAAGCTGGAAACTGTTGTACAATAAACACAATTTCAGCCGACTATGCAGTGTTTGCTGAAACATTTATTATTTTATTGCAGATTTTATATTATTTCATTCAGTTCTTTATAATAATATCTAAATTGTCCTTTGTATTTATTACAAAATAATACATAACAATTCTCAAATTTTAAAGCAGCCATCATGGCGGAGTGGTTAAGATAGATAGTCTGCTATTGATCTCGTCTGTCACCACTGAGGTTGCAGGTTCGAGTCTCACTGCAAGCAGTGTGCTGGATTTCAATCTTAACTGACAAAGTTTTCCTACGAAAGGTCAGGTTTTTCTCCGGGTACTTCAGCTTCCTCCTCCAAAAAAACTGAACATCATGATATAGATGAAAGTGGTGTTACACCATTCAAACAAATTTTAAAACTTGATGTGAATATTCCAAGATAAGTGACTGATAAGTCATTCTTCAGTTCTGTAAACTTCAAACAAAATACATTGTATTATGGAATATATATATTATTGAAACATTATACCATTCTGTCAGTAAAAAAAAAATTGTTTTAATTATTCAGGTGAACTCATGGTAATTGTGGAATACTGCCATTTTGGAAACCTTCGTAACTACCTCATAAAATACAAAGAAAGTTTCAAGGACACAATGGAGGATTATGTTGACCCAGTTGAAGAGAAAAAACGTGAGGCAGCAAGGGAATCATCTGCCAGTCAACCCTACTATGTAAATAAGGCTCCATTAGAATCTGATAATACCATTGGTCCGCCTCTTACTACTAAAAATCTTATTTGCTGGTCTTTTCAAGTTGCCAGAGGAATGGAATACCTGGCTTCTAAAAAGGTTTGTTTTATATTTTGTTTGTACCATCAGTATATCAGTACAGTATTTGTTTATTTTTGTTATTTTTTATTATTGTTTATTTTTATGCAACTGGGAGCCATTGTAGAGTATTTCTTGCATGTTAAAAAAAAATTTATATTTCCTAACAACGTATGTGCATATAGATTAATGTTGGTTTTATTTCAAGATGGAAATTATCCATCGAGTCGCTTGTAGCGATATGGATGAGGAAATTGAAGAAATAAAAATCATCAGAAATCTGTTTATTGCTGCGTTGGTAACATTGTGACATCATGTTGTCTTGGAAACTTACGATGATATATACATTTCACGATAGTGGAGTGAAATTGGTGAAAAATGAACAAAGTAGCAATAAATTGTTTTATTCTGTAAGGATAAAAACCTTTCTTTAATATTGCAAACAGCACATTAATATTTCTAGCCCAGTCGATAATTTTGGTGACAGCATGACATCACAAGCACATTTTATACTCAAAAACTTGTGAGCAAACCGAAAACTAAATATCATTGAAAAGGAGAACAAAAGTTTGCTTGTATAGTAATGAAAATTTGTTGTAATACTGCATCACTCATAGCATACAACAGATATGTTTCTGGGCGAATACATACTTTTTTCTTTACAGTTCTCAATGTAAAGAGATCATTTGCATACTCATGATAAATATACATTACATGCATTATGTGTAGGTACAACTACCTGTATCACGTTGTTGTGATGCCGAATGTATTTAACTGTCGAGATGTGATACACCTACACTTAAATGTATGTAATAAGTTTATCCAAAATTAAGAAGTATAAAAAGGGCCCAACAAAACTGAATGTTTAAAATTTAAAATTTAACATATAATAAAGCATTTGTTTATAAAATATAGTTCTTAACGTCACACGTATTATGACGTCATATCTCATTCAAAGAATGAAAGTAATTCAACGAATCATTGGTTATAACATTCATTGTGACGTCAAGAAGTATTTCTGACAAAAGTACATCTTGTATCACATTGTTTGTATCAATCGCTAATTTTCCTGATTTTGACTAAATACATACTTAATTTTAGATAAAAGGTTGGAAATTTTCTGACTGCTTAAGAACTGTACAAGCTGGTTAATTCTAATACAGGTAAGGGGAAAGTGTTTTCTCAAAATTTGAGATTGGCAAGAAAGATTCAAATGACACCCTAATAAATTTACTTTGTTGTTTTATTTCAGTACATTCACAGAGACTTAGCTGCCAGAAATGTTCTGTTAGCACAGGATAATATTGTCAAAATATGTGATTTTGGTCTTGCTAAAGACTGCTACACAAACCCTGAATACCATAAAAAAGGAGATGTGAGTATCAAGTCATTGTTTGCTGTTCACTCCACAGTATTGCAGATGGAACACTTATTATTATATTTAGAGCCAATATTATAGATTGGATGCCTTGATTTTTGTTTGTTTATTTGTTTTGTTTGGATTGTTATTTTTTTTGTCATTTTACTTTACTTTTAGCAATTTGTCAGCTTTTTATGGCATTCTGTTGTCTTTGGGGAGGAAGCTGGAGAACCCAGTTAGAACTCAGCTAGAGAAAATGGCCACATGTTTTAAGGCCATAGGTCAGAGTGGAATGCAGATAGTTAAAAAAATCTTATTTTGTTTTTCTGGCACAAATCTTGATGTGTCTGTCATTTACAGAAATTATTAAAACTTTTAGAGTAAAAGAATGTATACATAAAAAGTTATATTTCATTTTAACCCAGTATTTTATGCTTAAGAAATTACCTTGATAGAAATTTTACCTTTTTTCTCTTTGGAGTAAAGCCTTTGATATTTGGCTTGTGTAGACCATTTCAAAGCGATCTGTAGCATACTATGGTTGGTGACCTTTGACCTGAATGTCAGCGGAGCCTAACAAGATAGATATCATCTCACTGATACCATTATTGGCTGTGTATAATGCACATTTAATTATGTATTAATAATGTATATCCTGATCCAAATTTCTTCCACAAAGTGATTCAGTTCATTCATTTTAAACCTATGTATAATACTCACCCACTCAAAAGTGAGTACTGGGACCATACTGGGAGGGTTCCCAGTGCTCGATCCACAGAGCCCAGCACGTCCCCAGGTGGCAGATAGAGGAGACCCTCTCGTTTGGGGTTGTCAGGTCATAATACGGAAAGCCTGACTGCGGACCATAGTGGGTTACTTGGAGAGTGCCACGCTCCTTGCAAGATAAGGACCCCTTTTGTAGATTTCGAAAAAGAGTAGGCTCATTGTAGCCACTACAAAAGGCTAAATTTTCCACCCCTACCCAAAACTCGATACTTTTCCGGTGGCAGTTAAAAATTGTATTCCCTGTGACCGATCCCACCCCCATTTTCCGTTCATTTTTTGTTTGTTAACTTGTTCCTGTCCTGAATATAGCTGAAATACTGCTCGCTGGACGTAAAGCAGACATCCAATCAATCAATCAATCAATCAAAAGTGAGCACTATCTTTCTTGTAGAAATTTTATTTTATTAATCACTGTATGTTGTAGGGTCCAGTACCAGTAAAGTGGATGGCAATAGAATCTCTTACACACCGAGTATACACTTCAAAAAGTGATGTGTAAGTAGTCTAAAAACTGTGTCTCTACATTTTAATAAATAACTTAAAGACAGAACAACAGATCACCAAAATTTAAGAAAAATAAACAAAAGTAAGGTCAGAGTGAGGACTCAAACCACTGGCCTAGAATAATCAAATCAGTTATTGTGTTGTTTGAATGATTTTTAACGCCACCTTCAACAATTTTTCTGGCATCCAGTTGTTATTAGGTTAGGAAGCCGGAGCACCTGGGTCCATTATCGTGTACCAAAACATTGAATTATTATTACATGTATTATAAAATAATTCATTTATAGCAAGAATTCTTCTAAATTGCTACATATTAGCAGTGCATGAGATCAAACAATGACCAATCTGTCAATTAACTTATAATTACAGTTTGTCAAAAATTAAATAAATAATTGAAGTAATAAATGAATGCATTCAAATTTTAATTTAGCAGGAAAGACCTGCTTACTCTACATGTGGAGATTTCATGGTTAGATAATTTTCACATACCGGTAATTTGCTGTATATGCAGAACAATTAGCCCTACGAGACATAGTGGTCTTGAGATTAATAAGCAAACAAATTCTGTTTTTACTGAATATTTCCACCACATGCAAAGGTTTGACCACAAAAAGTGGTAAAAGTAATCATGTTTACAGTATTTACACAGCCTTCATTCAGAAAGAGATACAGTGTTGTATTGTCTGTTGTATTTTTTAGCTCACCTGACCCAAAGGGTCATGTGAGCTATTGTTATCACTTTGCGTCCGTCGGTGTCGTCGTCGGCGTCGGCGTCGGCGTCTGTAAACTTTTTACATTTTAATCTTCTTCTCTGAAACCACTTGGCCAATTGAAACCAAACTTGGCCATAATGTTCATTGGATGGACCTTTACAAAGTTTATGTTTTTTATTTTGATTGGTAAACCAATATGGCCGCCACCTCAAGACTTAGTTTAACATAGGACCCCATGGGAAAAAAGTTAAAAAGGGCTTCTTCTCTGAAACCGTTTAACCAATCAAAACAAAACTTACTAGCAATATTGTTTGGATGGTCCTCTATAAAGTTTGTGTTTTTGATGGGAATTGGAAATTAAAAATGGCTGCCACCGCAGGACTTAGTTTAACATAGAACCCTATGGGAAAAAGTTTTAAAAGGCTTCTTATCTGAAACCGGTTAATCAATGGAAACAAAAACTTACTAGCAATATTGTTTGGATGGTCCTCTATAAAGTTTGTGTTTTTTATGGCAATTGGAAATTCAAAATGGCTGCCACCGCAGGACTTAATTTAACATAGGACCCTATGGGAAAAAGTTTGAAAGGCTTCTTTTCTGAAACCAGTCAACCAATGGAAACAAAACTTACTAGCAATATTGTTTGGATGGTCCTCTATAAAGTTTGTGTTTTTGATGGGAATTGGAAATTAAAAATGGCTGCCACCGCAGGACTTAGTTTAACATAGAACCCTAAGGGAAAAAGTTTTAAAAGGCTTCTTCTCTGAAACCGGTTAATCAATGGAAACAAAAACTTACTAGCAATATTGTTTGGATGGTCCTCTATAAAGTTTGTGTTTTTTATGGCAATTGGAAATTCAAAATGGCTGCCACCGCAGGACTTAATTTAACATAGGACCCTATGGGAAAAAGTTTGAAAGGCTTCTTTTCTGAAACCAGTCAACCAATGGAAACAAAACTTACTAGCAATATTGTTTGGATGGTCCTCTATAAAGTTAATGTTTTTTATCCCAATCGGTAATTCAAAATGGCCGCCACCGCAGGACTTGGTTTAACATTCGACCCTATGAGAAAAAAGTTTAAAAGGGCTTCTTCTCTGAAACCGTTTAACCAATCAAAACAAAACTTTCTAGCAATATTGTTTGGATGGTCCTCTATAAAGTTTATGTTTTTTATGGCAATTGGAAATTCAAAATGGCCGCTACCGCAGGACTTAGTTTAACATAGGACCCTATGGGAAAAAGTTTTTAAAGGCTTCTTCTCTGAAACAGGTTAATCAATGGAAACAAAAACTTACTAGCAATATTGTTTGGATGGTCCTTTATAAAGTTTATGTTTTTTATGGCAATTGGAAATTCAAAATGGCCGCTACCGCAGGACTTAGTTTAACATAGGACCCTATGGGCAAATAAAAAAAATCTTCTCTATACAACCGGTTAACCAATGAAACAAAGCTTTCTAGTAATATTGTTTGGATGGTCCTATTTAAAGTTTATTGAAAATTACAGGACTTTTAACATCAGGGAAATGCCATCTTCATTGCCTATAAAATCAGGTGAGCGATACAGGCTCTTAAGAGCCTCTGGTTTTAGGGCCCCGCCACTTAGTTGCAAACACCCTATAGTGATCAGTCTATCCGTCCGTTTGTCAGTCATCCGAAACTACTCACTATAACTTTTTATCTTTTGAGGTAGGCTTTTGATATTTGGTATGTGAGTAGATAATATCAAGACGATGCATTGCATCCCATGGTTGATGACCTTTGAACTTTGACCTCAGGGTCGGCATGGCCTACAGAGATTTTTAATTTTGATTAGTTTTTTTTAGCCGAGTTGCAACGAAGTTGAACTCAGCTATTGTTATGATGATGGCGGGCGGCTGGGCGGGCGGGCGGCGTCAACAATTGGTTTCCGGACCATAACTCAGAAAGTTGTGAACCGATTTTAATAAAATTTTAGGATATTGTTACATACCATAATAAGAGGAGGAACCCTATTGATTTTGGGGTAAATCCGTTCAAGGTCAAGGTCACAGCGACAGAAAAACATTAGAAAATTTCTTGAATTAGTGGTTTCCGGACCATAACTCAAAAAGTTCTCAACCAATTTTATTGAAACTTTGGGATATTGTTACATACCATAAGAGGAGGAACTCTATTGATTTTGGGGTAAATCCGTTCAAGGTCAAGGTCACAGCGACAGAAAAACGTTAGAAAATTTCTTGAATTAGTGGTTTCCAGACCATAACTCAAAAAGTTCTCAACCGATTTTAATTAAACTTTAGTATATTGTTACATACCATAAGAGGAGGAACCTTATTGATTTTGGGGTAAATCCTTTCAAGGTCAAGGTCACAGTGACAGAAAAACGTTAGAAAATTTCTTGAATTAGTGGTTTCCGGACCATAACTCAAAAACTACATCAAGTACATATCTGAAATTTTACACAATGGTTCAATACTGTTAGAGGATTCACATATTCATATTTTATGCAACTTTGAAAATTTGTTGATAAAGCTTACATTTTTCCTGCTGAAACCCTTCCTCACTTTGTCTCCAGTTTACATGTAATGCCTGTAATAACCAATTATGTTAAATCTTAAAATGAAGACAAGGAAAGTTTTGGTTAATAAAATACGGCAACTCGGCTTTTGCACCCCTGTGCATATCGATATTTTCATTTTAAATTGTAGATGGTCCTATGGTGTGTTCCTGTGGGAATTATTTTCATTGGGTAAGTTTTAGAATTTGTTATGCTAATATACCTATAGATATGACATGTACTTTAGTAATGGTTAATTTGGGTTACAGTTTTATGTTTGATGCATTTTTTATTAAATTGAACATTAGGAAGTTTTAGCAGGTCAACAGAAATAATTATTCTTGTAATGAATACTGTGAAATGACACCAATATAATAATAATAATAATAATAATAATTTTATTGACACAAGCACATTATAATAATGGCACAGGCCCAATAATAATATATAATAACATCAGTTGTGAAAAGATCTGATACAATGTACACAATTATGAAAATCTAAGTTACAATGCATGTTTTAGTCCATATACAATTAATGCCAATTAAACTAATTATATTCCTGCTGACTGATTTCGAATTAATTAATATATGAGTTCGTAAAAACATGAAAGCTGGCTTTTCAAGAATTAAAATATGCCCTGAACTTGCATATAAACTAAAAAATATTGAATACCTTATTAGCAATTGCAATATTTTTTGTAGGTGGTACTCCTTATCCTGGAATAGAAATCAACGAAAAATTTATAAATTTGCTGAAAGATGGATACATCATGGAAAAGCCTGAACATGCCTCACAAGAAATGTATGTATACGGTGTGGCTGCCATAACATTGTATGTATAGGGTGTGGCTGCCAGAACATTGTATGTATACGATGTGGCTGCCAGAACATTGTATGTATACGGTGTGGCTGCCAGAACATTGTATGTATACGGTGTGGCTGCCAGAACATTGTATGTATACGGTGTAGCTGCCAGAACATTGTATGTATCAGTGTGTGGCTGCCAGAACATTGTATGTATACTGTGTGGCTGCCAGAACATTGTATGTATACAGTGTGGCTGCCAGAACATTGTATGTATACAGTGTGGCTGCCAGAACATTGTATGTATACGGTGTGGCTGCCAGAACAATGTATGTATACGGTGTGGCTGCTGTAACATTGTATGTATACGGTGTGACTGCCAGAACATTGTATGTATACCGTGTGGCTGCCAGAACATTGTATGTTTACGGTGTGGCTGCCAGAACATTGTATGTATACGGTGTGGCTGCCAGAACATTGTATGTATACGGTGTGGCTGCCATAACATTGTATGTATAGGGTGTGGCTGCCAGAACATTGTATGTATACGATGTGGCTGCCAGAACATTGTATGTATACGGTGTGGCTGCCAGAACATTGTATGTATACGGTGTGGCTGCCAGAACATTGTATGTATACGGTGTAGCTGCCAGAACATTGTATGTATCAGTGTGTGGCTGCCAGAACATTGTATGTATACTGTGTGGCTGCCAGAACATTGTATGTATACAGTGTGGCTGCCAGAACATTGTATGTATACAGTGTGGCTGCCAGAACATTGTATGTATACGGTGTGGCTGCCAGAACAATGTATGTATACGGTGTGGCTGCTGTAACATTGTATGTATACGGTGTGACTGCCAGAACATTGTATGTATACCGTGTGGCTGCCAGAACATTGTATGTTTACGGTGTGGCTGCCAGAACATTGTATGTATACGGTGTGGCTGCCAGAACATTGTATGTATACGGTGTGGCTGCCAGAACATTGTATGTATACGGTGTGGCTGCCAGAACATTGTATGTATACGGTGTGGCTGCCAGAACATTGTATGTATACGGTGTTGCTGCCAGAACATTGTATGTATATGGTGTGGCTGCCAGAACATTGTATGTATACGGTGTGGCTGCCAGAACATTGTATGTATACGGTGTGGCTGCTGTAACATTGTATGTATACGGTGTGGCTGCCAGAACATTGTTTTTCGCTGGCCTTTCTTATGCCCCACCCTCAATTCTCTTGTGTAACCATCACTTTTTCTTTGTTCTATCTAATAACCACTAGATTGAAAAGAAATAAACAGTGGATTCCTTCTGTTACTTTCACTGTCTAGTTATTTTAGGCTTGTATGTCTATGTGAGCGATGGACTGCTTTTGAGGGAATTGTTTTCCTACAACACTTGTCAGCACTATTGAAAGCCTGCTCCAGAGGGGGAAGTTTATAATGGATTTAGTACATAATATGTTTTTGAAAAGTTTTTACTACATATTAAAGACTCGTGACTATAATTAATGAATGAACTACACTTGACTAAGTCGACTATTGTCACACATATTGAAGGTTGATTAAATGCTTGACAAATATTTGAGGATTATCAACAGTTATGATTTTTACATCATGAAATAAAAGATGTTATAGGTATTTTTATGAAAGGCAAATAATGGGAAATGCATCCACATACTGTAAAAAAACAATACAGTCAACCTTACCTATAGTGCAAAATATATTGGTAATTGCTATGAAACAGAAATTAAAAGCTTGGCTTGTATCTCAAACTCTAACGAATGAATGTTATTAGCCTATAATGTACTGTTACAGTTTTTTTATTATATGTGTTGATGTATTATACCCACCCAATCCAATGTTCTGAAAAGTATTAACAATTTTGACTTTTTGTGTATATTACTCTCCCAGGCTGGTCAGGGTATTATACACAACTTATTATTGTACATCTATTCTTATGGTATACATGACACAGCATTGCATTATCATTAAAATATATTTAAATCATGTTAATAACTAAGATATTATTGTGATATTATTTTAAAAACAGTATTATAACATGCAACAAGATAAGTAACATAGCAACCATTGCACAAATGTATCAAATTGTGATAAACAGTCACAAACCTTACAATTATATTGCTGAACTACAGATAAACAGTCACAAACCTTACAATTATATTGCTGAACTACAGATAAACAGTCACAAACCTTACAATTATATTGCTGAACTACAGATAAACAGTCAACAAAAAAACAAGTAACACTAAGTACATATATGAGGGCATAAGCTACCGGCTTGGAACAGTCTCATATGTGGTTGGGTGAGACCAGTTAAAAGGATTCAAACCTTCTGCTTTTGCATTAAAACCCTAACAAAACTGGACATTCTCACACAGTTAAAGTCAGCTTGAATCAGCCTGTAAAGAGCATGTACATGTACTAATATTAGATAACTTCATATAGAATTAATATTCATTCTTTAGATGTTGAGACAGAAGGTATTATAAGCTATTTGTACGAACTTATTAAATGCTTAATATGTAATAATAATAAAATATAGATAAATATAGCTTTTTATTTGATTGTGAAAATTATAACGATATAAGAATTGACTTTGTAAAAGCTTATTATACCACCGCAAACTTGTTTGTTGGCAGATATAGGAATCACCCTGTCTGTCTGTCTGTCTGTCTGTCCACATCCCTTGTAAGCACAACTGCTCCTAAATCGCTTGATGAAATTTAATGAAACTTAGCACAAAGGAAGTACATTATATGTAGATGTGCTTGAAGGATTTTTTATTGACCGTGGATATTTATAAGGGGAGATAATTGGACTTGAAAGCGAAAGAGGGGAGGGTTATCCCTTTGTGATCATGCTCACAGTCCACACTTGTTTCTATAGGAAACATCATGTTAAAAAATAATACAGTTGTTATCTGTGCTAAACATTAAGAAACTTATTATTGACAAAAAATACTTGTATCCAGCAGAAAAACAACACATTTTTTTTAATATCTGTTGTATGCCAATCTCCACTATATATATGTAATCTGTAAATTATCATATATGTATTTAATATATATTATAAATCCTATAAACTATATGTTATTTGGAAATAAACTATTATTATTATTGTGAAACTAAAGTTGATATTTATACAAAGTGTTTGATTGTAGGTACAAAGTCATGAAAGCTACCTGGAGACTTGAGCCAGAAGAACGACCCAACTTTACACAGTTAGCGTCGTTAATGGGCGACTTCCTGGAGGCCAACGTTAAACAGGTAATATCAGAATCGCAATGTATCAGACTTGTTTGTCTCCTTCATTTTTTTCTTTAAACATTTTGACATAATGTGACACAGTTTGTTATCATGTGTAATAAGAGTTTGTTGTCATGGTGTTGCATGTTTTTATCTGTTTGTTTTCTTTAATGATGTTTGCTGGTCAGTTTAAAGATAATTTCCTGTGCAAGGTCAAGTCGTCACAAAGTACTACAGCTTCCTCCTCAAATGAAAACTGGAAGCCATGATATAGCTGAAAAATGCTAAAAGTGGCAATCAACCCCATCCAAACAAACAAAAATTAAAATTACGAAAGTTTCTATAGACTAGAGATTTGATACCAGAACAAAACATGTGGTTAATATTGAGTATACCTTTTTTGAGATATAGAAATGAATATCCTTTTACTTGAATATAGATAAAAATGGAAGACATTTGATCAAAAACATGAAAAGCATGACCAGCTTTCATCTTTAACTTGCTGTCTGTCAAACATCTTACATTTTTTCTTGTCAGCATGTTTTAGAAATGAAATATTGAAAACATTGTATAACCCTACTCTGACTGCTAATAATAAAGGGACCTAACTCTGAATGGATTAATTTAGTTGTACTTTCATTTTATAAATGATTTACTGGGATCATTTTGTCCATTCTATGTGAAAATTAATCTGTTATGGCTCACACAATGTTTCAGATACATGTTCATCAAAAATAATCTTTTATGATTATTGTCTCTCGTCAATTGTTATGGGGTAATGCCATAGTTGACTGAACAATTCTTATATGTTGTTTTATACAATTATTTGTAAACTTACATTCAATGTAAAGTTCTGCAGAATTATTTGTTTATTACTTGTTATTTTTTTCCTGTAACAGAGAGGATCGGTGAGTTTCGTGTGTCTGGTAGTTGGTGCATAACAATACTATATTATTTTGTACTGCATATGTCTGGCCATGATAAATTCATTCTATAAATGTGTTCAAGGTTACTTCAAGGTGGATGAGGGTCTTCTGACATATTTATTTTCTTACCTTATCATAACTTTTATGGTTCAATTATAAAATTTTATGTAAAATTTTACTTAGAAATAAATTTAATCAATAATTTGCTGAATTCATTCATAATTATGCATATTTTGAATTAAATACCATTTAATGTTTCAAAAATATCAGCTTTTGTCTCACCTGGTTCTATAACATGAAATAGTTGTGGGTGGGGACACATCAGTAGCTGATTGGTTAAGGTAGTAAGTCATCTCCAACTGTACTATTGATCACATGCGTGTCAACAAAAAATGCCTTAATGCATGCAGGGTGTGCTTGACTCCAAGCTAAAATGACCCAGATTCAGTTTTCCTGCCAAAGTTTTGGTTTTTACCATTTTTTCTTCTCCTAATAAAACTTAATTATTATAAATCAGACAAATTGCTAAAAATCGTGTTAAACACCAAACAAACCAATGAATCTGTTGTGGCCTTTATTTATAACTTATTTATTTCAGAATATTACTAGTTATTACATTCTAATGCAACTTATTTTATTCAACCTGTCATAAAATATCATGTCTAATTTTTTCATCACATTTCTAGCATTTTGCATTTGATTGTATCTCATTAAACACTATGGACTCTTTTCTATCAGCTAATTTCGTATTTCTATTACCAGATATTTCCTGTTCATCCCGCCTTTTTTTAATTTTCATGATAGTTACCATACCTATGTATCATTGAAGTAACTTTCCATTGTTTATTATTTTAACACTATATATTTAGAAAAATATGAATTTTTTTTTCTTACCACCATCAATAAATCAGTGTTTAAATTTGTAAATATTTGAGTGTAGAAAGGTCAGGCTAATTATTGATTTGTGGCTATAAAATCAATAACATTGTTATCTGTGAAATGTTCCTGTCCTAGATAGTTAAATTGAATTTATGTCTTTATCAGGCCTGGCATATTATGTTAAACTGATACATTCAATACATACATGTACATATGCAGTATAAAACTTAAGTAAACCCACACTTTATAGGCTAACTCTAACATTGCATATTTTACATATTTTATTATTTAAATATGCTGTACACTTGTGTAAGTAAGCACTGTATGTAAGTAATAATCTATTTTAGGCCATTTTACTCTGCTCACTAAGCTTTCTAATGCTTCACATTTGCCCTTTGACTATTTGCTAAAGCAACAATTACAGAAGCTAAAAGATTATTACTTTTTAAGCTTTTTATTTTATTTAGCTTTTTCAGATAATATATTTTGTTGTTTTTTTTTATACATAGTTTTTGCAGATACTACAATTTTTTTCTTTTATTGAAATAAGAGCTTTTTCAGATATTTACTGAAGTTGTCCCCTTTTAAGGAATCTTTTTGAATTCAAAAGTTTTAGTCAGTATAGTTCTTTCATTGTTTGAATTAAAAAGAGGTCTTTTTTAAGTTTTACGAAATAGAACTTTTCAAATGTATTCTACTACTCAGGTAAGTTTTTTTCAAAATTAAATTATGCTTTTGAACCTTTCTTCAGAAAAGTAATTTTATGTTAATAGACCCCTATATATTTGCCTGAAAGATTAAGACTTTACTGCACTTGAACAAGATCAATATGATGCTTTATGGAACAGGGTAGAATTATATAGAACATGTTAAGCCGAGATCAATATTGTTGTACCCTGCTCCATTAAACCTCATATTGATCAAGTTCAAGGGTAGTAATTGTTTTATCACATGATGCTGAGTAATGAAATTGAATTCTTATATGGTGTCCTTCATACGTTTTGAGAACTCATAAGGTTTCTAATAAACATAGCTGTAACAATGCAATTTTGTTAAGATTTCTCAGTATTTTTTTTTTTTTGCTTAAAGGATATACATGTATATTCAATAACATGACAAGCAAATATGTTTATGTCAATTTTATTTGCTTTTTAAATGCTGTTTTGGGATATATCTTATTAGTTAAAAAAAATATTACCATTAAAAGCTTCCTCTTAGAACCTCTAGACATTAGAATCGAAATAGATTTTTGCAATAAGGCTCTATGTGAATTAGAACATGGTCAGACCTTACATTTGCCTTCATTTTGAATATTGATAATATAAGGTCTGACTATGTTCTAATTGGAATAGAGCCCGCTCGCAATAATCTATACCTAAATATTATACTTTTAGATTCATGGAAATTTGAAACAACACTTTATCAAATAAATTTTGACACATGTTATAGGAAGAATTTAACAATATTTGGTAATCTAATGGTTATTTCTCATACAAATGATTATCAAAATACCCATTCTGTTCAGTAAAAAACCATACTGCACTCTTGTGATTCGATAAGCTATCAAATAGCCAATCAAATCATAAGACTGCAATATGGTTTTTAATTGAGCAGAATGAATGTTTTGTTTACCAATATAATGTGTATTGGAACATCATGTGTATTGGTTTAGGCCAATTGGAGAAAGGCAAAAATAGCCATTATGTAATAAAATGGTTTATTGCATACAGTTTTAATTAACTTATCAGTCATTTCTTCGCTCTATATCATGTTGGAAGTACTGCAGAAAAGCCAAGTGTACTGTTTAACTGCAGTGATCACACAAGTATAAGTAACTCTGATGTTCATAATTGTCTGAATATCCTACCTGTTCTTTTTGAAGGTCCCCTTGGGGTCAGAGGTTGTGAGGGTGAAGGTCACATCTGTTTTCAACTTAAGCTTGGAGTATCGAGTGTTTGAAATATAAAAAGTCATATATACTAGAGTTATTTCTCTTTATATATTATAAACAGTAATGGAGTATTGAGAAACTTGTACAGTTTTAGAAAATCTTTATCTTTAAGAGTTCAACGAATGTAGTTTTAATTTTAATTTGAAATATTTTGACTTTAAGCAGTACATATTGCAGAAATAATTGTGAGCAACTGAAATTAAAAACAATTAAATGTAAAATATAAAACATTCTGTTAATCTGTTGTAAACAGCTCTAAATACCTCCTTTGTATAAGAAGTCATCATTTACAGGGAATTTTTGCGAAATTCTATATTCCTGTGAGTTTGCTAAGGTAATTAAGTTTTTTACTTGAAGCTTCAAGTTCAAGCAACCTATGTACAAAAAGGGGGTTTGAATGTATTGCTGACAAGGCTATAATAGTTTGGTTTACCTAGTTATATATGAATTTACTAGTTGATGTTTTTCTTTTTTTTTTTTGGGGGGGGGGGGAGGGGGGGTTTGTATGTAAAATGGCATGTATATTATGATTAAAATTATAGAAAAAGGCTGAAAGTGGCATACAGCCACATGTGAACAATCAATCAAAGAAACAGTAAGAAGCATAAAGGTTACATATAGCTGAATTAACTTGTGGTGATAAATAAATGTACATGCATGTTCTTGTAATGTTATTTCTTACGATTTTAAATAATGGATCTACTTTTATTTGCAGTATTACTTGGATCTGAATAAAACGAATTATTTGAAGATGGGCGATTCTCTTGAGGAGGATGAAAATAAAGGTGCATCAGGGTTCGATGGCTACCTAAAAATGAATGGTGCTATGTCTGACTATACTAAAATGGAGCAAGCTCCTCCTATTCCCACCGACCAGGTGGATCTAATCGATGAAAAAGACAATGAAGCTAACCATTATCTTAATCAGAAGCCATGGCGTAAACAGAAAGCAGACAAAATTGAACTTCAGCCATTGACTAGTGAGGACGACACTGAGAGCATTAAGTTTAGGAACAAAAACAAACGTGAAAAATCACCACTGCATACAGATACACATGTAGATGTGCATAGAAACGATGACACAGATAGTGGACTCTCGAGTATGTACGTACCTGGTTCATCACCATTGGACACCGGAGATGACGGGTACCTTATACCAAAGTCGGGACCAGATGGAGGTTTTGCTAAGAAAAATGGGATAAAGAAGAACAAACCAGACGATTTTTCATTAGACTATCATGATGACCAACCACCTCCAACATATTCGACAGTCATTGAAGAAGGTGAAACACTGGTATAGCATTTCTCAGTTGTTAGCTTTCTCTGTGTGTCCGTGTGAACAAATATTTACTGTGTACCAGGTTGAATCTTGTATATGTATCATATTCATGTGCTTGTTAGTGTCTGGTTAAAGGATCGTCTGCAGCATATAAATTCAGATAAATTTCATTTATAAATGTTATAAATGTGCAGAATGTTTTTTTTTGTCATAACATTTATAGAAGATGTAACATAAAATTGGTCCATTGTGCCTGGTTTAAAAATCTTTTTTAACGTGTACAAATCATTTATGAATGAAGTGAATGTACTGCATACATTATTTTTCATGACATTTTTATGTATTGAAAGATTCCTGCTTCTTTGTTAAAGGAGCAAAGGAACAATATAATATTATATACAATTATATATTTTCATGTTTTCAGTATTGCAAAACTGTTTGTACTATTTATGATATACTTTTTACATTTCTACACTATCAGGAAGTGTTCTTTGTGAACCATTTTTTATTATTTGGGATTCTTCATCAAAATTTAATTTTTTTTTTAATTTTTAGTCCTTTCTCAGAAACTAATGGATCAGATGACATCAGACTTGAAAAGCAAATAAAAATTGTATGGGTTCTCATGCTTCACTGGGCTTGTATGAATAACTTACTTTCGAATGTTGTTGTTATTGTTGGGTCACTTTAAATATTTAACCATAGGCTAAATTTACTAAAAATAATCTTTAAAAAAAGCAACATGGGAGAAAATCCATGTAACCCTATTGGATATAATGAAAACCATGTGAGTAAGATATACTCACTCAAAACCTCTTGGTTTCTATTGTTTATTATATATTTTGTTGAGTTCGATATATTCTTGCCTTAAACAAACTGTTGCTATAGTAACAGTGACATACATTAATATAATTGTTGAACGTATAAATAGGGGTACAATTGACGACTTTCCAATTTAAAAAACGCCACCTAGTGTCCATTTCCGGTACTAAAAACTGCGGCTATAGCCGCAGTTAGTCCTGTTGAAACCTTTTGAAATGGACAATTGTCTTTCATAAATTTTCACGCTTCAGTTGAATGACAGGTGTCAATATCTGAGTGAGGAAGGTTATTAAAACCGCCTGCTGTGTAAACATAATCGTTAATTAATTAATCTATGTTCATTATCCTATTTACCTGATGTTAATTGGAGGTAGAACCCCAGCTGTTTTATAGCTTAAATAAACAAGGTTATCAGTGACATCTGTGTTGTATTCAAACTCACCTGTTGCCTATGGCTATAGTAACATCTACTTATAAGGTTAATTAGATGAAAAATTTAATTGGCATAGACAAACAATATTAAAACAATCCAAAATCTTTATTTCAATATCATAGTCTTTTAGTAATGATAGCCGTAGTTTTTTTAACAGGAAGTAAAAGGGGAGATAAATCATGTAAAACTGGAAATGGGTCAATTAGTTCCATGGAGTTTGATGTGCTGACAATGTAATGTTAAGGGCCTTTCTATTACTAGGTGATATAGGTAGGTCGGAAATTCAAAAACTTGTTCTATGAGCAACCATGTCCTTAGGAATAAAACCACATCATAGACTTATGGAATGGCCTACAAATAAAAATGACACAGGTCTGTTTGTAATCAATGTGTGCCATATACCACAGTGGATAATATTTGTAAGGTACTTTTAATTTTTGTATATTTTAACCTATAGTTTTGATGTTTTTAAAAAGCAAACTTTGTACAGTGCTAGTTTTCAAGGAATATTTTTTTTTATCAGCTTGATTTATTTTGTCTTTTACATGAATGATAAGTATGCTATTATTTGGGATTAATATGTTATTTTAGCAAAATTTTGCATTTAAAAAAAATCTCAATTTTTACTGACATAATTTTACTCAAAAATTTGTTTCTTATATTTATAATGTGGCTTTTGTGGCTGAGTCATCCAAGTAGTTTTTTGTACCGTTGTGTCAATAGTGGTTTTTTTAATTTAAGACCTGACTTGGCAAAGACTTTGCTCAAATTTATTCAGCTGACATTAGTACTATTGTATTTAATCTCCAAAATCTCCAAAGCGTATTTTTACAACACTTGGCATGAATTGTGAAATGGCATTACATTTATACATTTTATAATTTATTTTAGATCTCGTTTTATAATTATACCAAAAATAGCATGACATTATTTATGTTGATTGGGGCAGTGCATTTTCTTGCATTCCCCCCCCCCCCCCACCTAGTCCCCAATCAGGCTAGATTTATACTTAAATAGCATTAGGTTTCATGAATTGTTTACTGGGAGTATATTTGACTTGTAAAATCCACAGAGACATGTTAAGTATTTCAATAAATGATTTTTTCATTTACTTTATGTGAAGAAAATATGAAAACAAAATTGTAGCTCCATGACAAAAAACTTAGTGCTATGAAATGGTTAAACCAGATGATGTGACAAATTGTGACAAAATGTGACAAATTTCAAATTCCTTAATAATTGGTAATTAACCATAAATATGTTGTTATGTACCTGTGAACAGAGGTGTAAAGTTATGGGGTTCAACAAGTGTTTTTGGTTTGTTTTTCTAAATATCTTTTCCTTAACTGAAATTTAAGTATATTGAAAATTACAAAATTTCTCTTGTAAATTAAACCAGATTGAAAATCAGACAATGTCATGCTTGATAATAACACACCGAAAATAGTAGAAAATTCTGTTGAGACAAAGACCTGTTTTATGGGGGATAACTCCATTGAGAGAAGTCTGAAGTAATGTTGTTTATTGGAACTAGTTTGGATGTGGCTCTTTGAAATCCCCAAGTGGAACACAAGATAATCAAAAGTACAATAAGTGAATAATCAGTTTGGTAAGGATTTTGGTATGTAAAACATAGATCTTGCCTATCTGATAATCCACACTCTTTTACCAGCTACTGTGAAATACTTTTTATACATGGGGTATCAATTTTCGTGGTTTTCGTGGAGGCCTCAGACCACGAAATTAAAAATCCAACGAAGAATAAAACTTCATTAACAGATCGGAACTTGGGAACAATCTGAAAATGTCCGAGACTGGTCTTTTATTTATAAATGTAATATACGATTTTGTGGTTCGATCCATATGTAAGTTTTAGTTCAATATCCGTCTTAAATGATTATGTCAACAGGTTTCATGTTCGAATTGTGTTTTTATTAAATGTAATTATCATTTAATTGTAACGAGTACGAGGAAACAGTGACTTCCGGTTAAGGAGGGGAGATATAAGGTGTTCATTTTCCATGTTACAAAGTAACAAATTATTATTGGAATTATGAGTTTGGTTGCTTATTTGAACATAAATTAACAAAATAAAATAAAATATTTAAAAGATCGGCTATGTTTTATCTTTATTAGCGCATATCAATGACACACTGTATCAAATGGATGTTGTGATAATACCGATCAGGCAAAAATGACATTAATTTACATCTTTGTAACATGTGTTTATTGCTACTCAACACCTTCTGGCTAGGAATGTTTGTTTTGATTACAATTAAATAGACTCTAAGTATGTTGACTGCAATTACTTATTATATATACATTACCGAGAATTAACATTCTTTTTAAAAAATATGATGTATTCTTAAAAGAAAATAATAAAAACAATCATGACCACTAGTAACACTTCAGTGTACAATCGTAACCACATGTGTAAGCAACAGCAGGTTAGGAAACTGTTGTGTCTTCTTTATTATAATAAACTTTGTATGTTGATATTTATTATCAACAGTGAAAAAGATTCTGTTGTTTTGCATTTTCTGAAACCGTAAGTCCACGAATTTAAGAACCCACGAACAAGTAAAATTTCACCAAACGACGCAATTTGATACCCACGAAGAAAAGTACTTTCACAGTATCAGTTGAGCAGATTGAATTGAATAACCTTATTTGTGCCAATTGCCATTTTGGTCAATTCAACAACTGATTTCTCGGCATCATTGCAAATCGGTTCGACAGCAATTTCAATTGTTTAAAACAGCTATGGGTACAACAGATATTATTCAATCTGCTGAACTGATAGCCAGTAAATGGGTGTGGTAGCGTGCACATTGACAAAAACACGAGACATTGCAGAACAATTTTCCACTGCTTTGGAATTTTTCAGATGCTTTTACTTTTTCAATTTTAACTCTTGGATAAACAATAAATATATTTCCTTCATATTTATAAAATATGAATGTGTAAACCTGAAACTGAGGCATTTTAAATGAATTTTTTAAACATTCTTCCACCTACAGAAATATTTTCGTGATATTGCATATTTATTAATGGCATTATGTTTGTATTATATCATCACATAATGATATCTTTATTAATCAACTAGGCCAAAACAATTAGGCCAATACAGTAATTCTGTATTGGACCAGTTCTGCAAACTATCGGTATATCATATCTGCAGTATTACTAAGTAAATATTATAGTACATGTAGTTTATCAAAAATATTCTTGTCTAAAGTAAATATTTTATTTTAGACATACTAATGTCACTAGTCAAATTTTAGAAATCAAAAATATTTTAGCATTCATTCATCTGACCAATCAAATACAGTGAAACTTATTCAGAGAGTTTTTTTCTTGTAAAAGGTCTTTGAAGACAGGTCGTTTCTAATAAATTTATGTGTTGAATTGGCAATTTTTATCCATGTAGTCTTAAAACAACAGGGTGTTTTTTCATGATAACATGATTTCAATATAATATCAATTAACATGAAATATTAAGTTAAGTGAAATATTTCAAAGTATTTATATCACAATGTATTCAGTTTCTTCATTATAATAAAGTATTTCTAGTCCAATATCATGTGTGTAATTATATACATTCCATGTTTTGTTGTATTGTAAATAACTATATATTGATGTTTATATCTATTTTCTTTAAATATTTACCTCCTATTGTAGAAAACTAAATTAGATGAAAATTTTAGACTTAACATGTAGATTGCTGTGCAAAGTTCAGGTAGATGTAAAAAAAAGTATTCTGCTGATGTTATATATTTCTTTTATGATCTGTTTGCAAGTAGCCTTTTTTTTTTCATTTGTTGAGGGCATATCACATGATCAATATTTTATATTGCCCTTACTGATATTTACCTAGTATCAAGTTTTTGTTGTGATCTGCTTGCAAATGGCTATTGCAGTTAAATTTACCCAAGGCATAATATCTTATTACTGACAATAAAGAGCAATAACATTTTCATATGACTACTTATTGTGCAAAAGAAAAACATATTGCCCTTGCTCTTGGTCAATAAAGTTGTCTTATGTGATGTAACATCCTATCATAGTCATTGTAGCTCTTCTGTTGTATAATATATCATAGATGTACTTTAGCAGCTCACCTGACTGTAAGTTATGGTGAACTGTTTGAACTGTGCCTTTACTTTTCATCTTTCATCCTAATTGCTGTAAAGTTCATGTTTACTATGGTTACCATACATATTTTTTGTTTTTATGGGCATCTTAATGGGGTGAGGTATACATGTACATTTGTAATAAAATGTATATACCATGTACTTCATAATATATTATAAATGTACAGTGTACAAACAAAACATTTTACTTACCATGACATTCAGTGACTTACCAAAGATTTCATCATCAACGACTTAATGTCATCATGAATTAATTTCATTTTCTTGAGATGAATGCAAGTTACATTTTTTTAACATATTAGACGAGATTTATGTCTGAATTTTTTGGCACTTTTGTATAGATGCTTTCTGATTTTTGATGTATCTAAAATATTTTGTATTTTAAAAGTTGATAAAAAGAGTGTAAACAATATTTTTTATTGATGATAAGGAACAAAATAATAGTTGCGAGTAAAAATATACTGAGGGAGTCAAAAATGTGTGATCACTTTTTCAGATTCCTCTCCTGTGACAATGTAATAAATACAAAAAATACAAATATCAGCACAGCAAAAAATAAAATTTCTTTAGAGACATTACATAATGCATTTTCGTCCCTAAATTGCTGATTTCTGGTACAGATGAGCTCTCGCACGCTTTCATCTGTACTTGTGTCTTTAAATTAAAACTCCTGAAATAAGTACATTCTTAAGGTGACATAACGTCACAATGTTACAAAACAGCAATAAACAGATTATTTACAATCTGTGAAACTCAGTGCGTTTTCTTGTCATTTCATCTCGGGGTTGTCACCCTTTGATGAGATATGGACCAGAAAACAAATCTCGCATCAAAAAATGTAAATAATCTATAATTTTCACTGAAGATACTTAAAATTTTAGTTGTCACTGCTAATCACTGCCAACAACTCACTGCAACTAAAGTTTATGTTAATATCATTATGTTATTTATATCATAACTTAACATGTAGTAAATATCTTGTCAAATTAACAAGATTCCGGTGTGTTGCTGTGTATGATGCTTTGTGATGTATAATTTGCACCTAATCTAATTTTTTAGTGATTAAATTTATGAATTCTTGAATAATACTCATTTAGGGTGATCAGAAGATGTTTTAAGGAGTATTTAAGTCTACGTTAATACAATTTCTGTCGAGCACTGTGCAGAAACCATCCATCTTATAAGAAATCATTTGTCTTTTTTTGCTGGCATTTTTAGATTTATTGTAATTTTGAATATAAATTTTATATATTTCTTATTATAAATAGTGATGGGGGTGTCCGTCCGTCTGTTAACATTTTGATCAGAATAATATTTGGGGTTCAATAGAAAAACATGGACATTGTTATTCTTTGAGGTGGGGGAGGGATGGGGGTTCCCTTTTTTTATCTGCAACTCTTCCTACACTAGATTAAGTTTCAATTTCATAAGTAAGAACACGTGCATTTTTGAAGAAATCATGAAGCTGGGGGTATCAATGGTGAGCATTGCTCACAGTTTTTTTTTTTACTCTAGTGTTAAATTTTATACAAATGTTTTTGAAGGATGCAGTCATTGAAGTGATAAAAGGTTGATGTAAGCATTGTAAATTATACAAAATAAATGTCTGAAAAAATCTTAAAATGAACAATGTTAATTGTGTAGCATTATTTCATCAATATTTCCATAATCATATAAGGAGTCATATGATCTTAAGGGAATGCAGGACATGATCCACTACTTTTGGTGAAAATTTCAAAATAGATGGAACATTCATGGTAATGTTAATAATAATTTCTTTCATTAAAAACTCTTAATTTTTTTAAATGATACAAGTTTTATAGTATTACTACACTGTATAGATGGTTAAAATACAAAGTTTTTGCAATAATTAGTTTGTTATAGGCAAAAGTAATAGAAATTATTCAATTATTTGCAATGTAAAATGTCCTGTTCCCCTTTAAGAGATAAATTAAGTCAGGTCTGTTAGTGCTTATCATTTCATTTCTATATTCTGAAATATGGCAAAAAAAGCAGCAACTAAAGATTATCTGGTATTCCATCAGACCATCCCCTTCATTGTTAATCAGTTTTGATGCCTAAAAAATTTGATCTATATCCAGGCTCATGAAACCATGAATTACTTAAATCATTGTTCATATAAAATATTCAATGTTAGCTAGGACAAAGGTGATTTTTTTGCATATGAAACAGTCGGATTTCTATAATTAGGCCAACACAAGTTAGAACAAGCAACCTATCTTTTTATATTTGTTTTGTTATTGTAGTATATATGTTGAGATGTTTAAAAACATACACAATTGACTTTTTGTTAACTGTATGATGACTTGGAGTTTTTATTATATAATTAATATTGATTATTAATATGGTATACGAATTAATGAATAAATAAAATATAAAATATAAGACAAGTAGGTGTTGTTTTCATCATTCATTTCAGAAATAGATTATTGGGGGGCAGGCTCTATGTGAATTAGGAAATGGTCAGACCTTATATTTGTCAATATTTTATACTGATCGATTTGATTTTTGTTTGAATGGTGTTTTAACGCCACTTTCAGCAATTTTTCAGCTATTTCATGGCGTCCAGTTTTTATTGGGGGAGGAAGCCGGAGTACCCGGAGAGAACCCCCGACCTGCGGTAGGAAAACTGGCAATCCTTGTCAATTAAGATTGGAGTCGAGTACACCCTGCCTGCAGTGAGAATCGAACCCGCAATCTCAGTGTTGACAGACCACGTGATCAATAGTAGACGAACTACCTTGACCACTCGGCCACCGAGGCCCCTATACTGATCGATAGCGAGGTGTTAAATGAAGACAAATATAAGGTCTGACCAGGTTCGCATTGAGCCCAATTGCAATAATCTATTTCGATTCTAATATGTCTAACAAATGTTTCAAAATTTCGAATGGGTTTTAAGAAGACGCTTTCAGTGGTTTTTGAAACTAATAAAATGTATCCTAAAACCGTATGTTACAGCAAATAAATTAACATAAAGGTACATATTTGTATGCTGGTCATTTTATGGAATGCATATACCTTTGAATCAAAAAATATTAAGAAATCTTAACAAAATTGCATTTTTCCAGTTTGAAATTTTCAGTTTAGCGTATATGACGTCGGAATTCTAATTTTGACGTCATGGCGGGCTCTATGCCTATTAGAACACTAATGTGTTCTAAAAGCGTATGAAGGACGCCATATTAGAATTGTGTATACTGGAGCCTGTCAAGCAATTATCCTGGGAAAGGTAGGAAAAAATGCTGAAACTGGCTTTTAACTATAATCAACTGTTGATTAACAGTTTGGTATATAAACCGCAGCTATTTGTACCCTCGGATCCGGACAACCGCAGTTGAGATCTACGCTTGGACTTCAGAATATAGAATAACTCGGCCCGCAAATATTTCGACTTGAACATATTTTATTCACAATAATAACGGAATGGATTGGACAGCAGGCCACAGGCCTAAATATTCTCTCCAAAAAAACAGGCTACAAGATATAACTATATACATAAATATGTACAAAATAGTAACTCAAAAGAGCAGCCATTTACATGTGGGAACAAAAATAGATACCCAAGTTATCTTATTTAAACATCGTAATTGAAGTTTTACCATAAACAGAATTGAAAGAACAATATGTTTTTGTTGTGTCTGCAATCAAAGGATATTGATCTTAGTCTTGTCTGTATATCTTGACACATATGCATCATAAACTTTTTTTTAAATTTAAGAAAAAAAACTTTTTTTTAATTTAAGGAAAAAGTAGTAACCAATATTTATAGGTTATGAGCTCAAAGAAAAATTAAAATAATAGATTCAGCTTTAAGGAATGGCAAGCCTAGATACACATATCTGGTTTTAGGTCGGGACAAATCCTATTCTTACTAAATGTTCTCTGACTGATTGACTAAAATCATCAGAATGCTAGACTTTCTGATTGATAACACATTTGTCATCTTTGTTGGACGTGATTTATTTCACAAACCGTCGGTATTTCAATGCCAATGGGTACCAACTGTGCTACTCTTTTTGCTGACTGTTACTCTATACGTATGAGGCGAAATTTTTAAATGGGTATCTTCAAAACAAGGACTAGCGATTAGCTCTGTACTTCAATTCACGTTCCGCTGTATAGGTGATGTGCTTTCATTGAATACTAGTAATCCAAAATCGGTGAGTATGTTGATCGCAACCACCTACCTGAACATTAAATCCTGGACACTACAAAGACATCTACGTCTGCTTCATAGATTGACCTGCATCTAGAAATTGCAAATAAAGGTCGGTTAAGAAGAGAAATTTAAGACAAAAGGGATAATTTTAAATTTCATATTGTACATTTTCCATTTTTTTAAGTGGTAGCATCTGCATATGGAGTATACACATTCCAATTGATTATCTACTCGAGAGCCTGTATTTCCTATCAAGATTTACTTTATAGAGTGGTGTCTGCTGAAAGAAATGCTGGGGATTCATAGTGGTAAAATTGAAGAAGTCACGTACATAATTGTCTGGTCGGCATCATGACAGTTCACTGTTACGGAACATAATGTGACAAATGACATGATTTGTTCCGGTTGTCGTAACACTTTCCGCCTTCTTATTGAATTATGACTTCCCCGTATATGACAAGTCAACGGATTATAATTTAAAATATAGGATGAGTGACACGCTTGTAGCAGGAGCTGCTTACCCTTCCGTAGCACCTTGACTCATCCCGTATAGTGGGGTTCCTGTTACTCAATTTTTGGGGTTTGTGTTGAGTGTCTGTTGGCTTTTTGCTGTCCCCTGTTGTATAAACATGGTTTTATTTGTTCTTAACCTATCGTTTTATGATCGATCACTCCTACCCATCTTCGATTCTTTTTTTATGTTTTTTTAACAGCGTATATATTTGAATACTGTGATCAAAATATGATGGTTTTGCTTAGAATATTCACATATACTAGTTAAAATTAAAAAGTGAATGTTAAAAATATCACAACATGAAAAAATACTGATTTAATTTATGATAGTATAAGAACTACTAGTAACACCGACGTTGGCGGTTGGCATCACCAGATTTTCCGCGATGCACAAACATGTTAGCTATGTTACAGCTGATTGAAATTATAATGATAATGTACAGTTCAGTGATAATGTCTTGCCTATCCATTTTATGGTTCATTCCCTTTTATCCAACTTTTGATAAAAAAGTACTGCAGGTAAACATTTTAAAGTTTCATAAATGAGATCAAAGGCAATTAAGAACAACGAACTTTTAATTACAGCTTGGGTTGTATGTCATATGAAAAATATGACTAAATTTAGGACCTGAATTTTCAAGATAGTTTAAATTGAAAAGGTTAAGTATGCAATAAGTACATGTGAAATTGTGACTTTTCTTTTTTAAGACAAAATGCTGTCTTAATGTTACTGTAAATGACTTATTACATTAAGTAATTAGCATAATATGGTATATATTTTAGCACTATAACAATTAATGTCTATTAATATAGCTTTAATAATTTAAGCGTGATGCTGAGCTGATACTTGTACACGTAAGTCTGTCCTTGCTGAAGTCGCTGTCTCTGCGTGGGGTATAAGTTCTGCTTTTACTTGTGCGTTTGCCATTTTCCAATGATAGCACTCCGATTTTGTCTTCGTACAAATTAAAGCTTAGGATGCTAATTGAGCATTATTCTTATATTTGACATTTTGAGAATTGGCAAAGTTTAAGTGATGAGATGAGGTACCTAAGAATGAAAAGTTAGATAAATTGGAAGACACCCATACAATTATTGTATATAAGTTATGTTTGCCTCTTGTTACAGTGTATTATGTCATACAGTAAATAAAATCTTTGTAAATCTTTGACTTGTCCAGTATTCGAGGTGTCTTGATCCGAGTTTCTCGCGGTCCAAGTTGTCCGACATTTCACTACAATCGTATGTCATTAGGTTATTTTGATATTGATGGAAGTGACAATATAACTGGGAAGTTCTCGGAAAAAATTGTATTGAACAAGTGTGGACTGTTAGCACGCTTTCTAAAATGGATACCCCCGCCCCCTTTCTTCGCTTTCAAGTCCAATTATCTCCCCTTAATGATATCGGAGGTCAATAAAAATCCTTCAGGGGCGTAGCTACGTAAGGCTAAAGTAGGCTATAGCCTACACTCAAATTTGCTTTTTTTAATCGAGCGGTCGGTTGTTAACTTGTATTAATTATTGAAAATTCAATTTATAAAAGTTACAGATCGTGCGCGTACCAAATTCCGACAATCATTCCTTTTCCATTTCCGAGATTGTTCTTCCCGTAATGTGTTACAAGGTACATAACTCTCTCTTAAGATGGATAAATTTGTTGTCAAAACTAAAAGAAAAAGAATATCTGAAGAAAGTGAGTCAGACACCCCAATAGAAGGTGAATCAGGTCAACATTTACTGTACTTGCATATCAATGTATTGGGATTAAGATCCCAATACCCTGGTATCCACGTACAGTAAACGTTGAGCTAGACATTAAACAGTGTATAATGTGGTTGATACACAGACACAGTGTTATCATGCACTGACAGGACATCCGAGTCATCGAAATCGTACCCGAGGCGAATGCCGATATCATTTATTTTATAAAATATGGTAAGATTTCAATCAGATAAACTTTCTACTGCTAAAATAAAAGTATTTAGAGGTGAAGTTTATAGCAAATTAAACGCAGAGAAAATGAATTATATGGACTTAAAAATCGTGAAAATCGTTTTCGGCCGGGGGGCTTCGCCCCACAGGACCCCCTACCAGGGCTCTGCCCTGGACCTGCTGGGGGCCTTGAGCGTCCCCCAGACCCCATGCCGTAATTAGCCTACATTTTATTGATACTCTAGCTACGCCCCTGTCCTTCATGCACATTCACATATAATGTACTTCCTTTATGCTAAGTTTAATTAAATTTCATCAAGCAATTTAGGAGGAGTTGCGCTTACAAGGGATGTGGACAGACGGACAGAAAGACAGACAGACAGACAGGGTGATCCCTATACCGGTATACCCCCAAACAAGTTTGCAGGGGTATAATGATAGTCCCAAATAATTATTATGACTGTAATCAGGTTATGTATTTGGTGCAGAACTAAAAATGGCAAACAATGCCTATTTTATAAATATAAGGTACAATTAACATTTCGGCAACTGTTTGACAATCCGCTAGTTTTAATCTGATATACAGTATACAGTTATTTCATATGTGATTTGGGAACAGTCAAACTGGTAGCCCGAGGTGTAGGGGATAGTGTTTTGAACTGTTGCCCAAGGCCGTAGGCCGAGGGCAACAGTTCAAAACACTATAATCCCTGACACCGAGGGACAACTGTTTGACTGTTCCCAAATCACATATGAAATAACTATTTTATTACCTGATCAATTACTGTTTTAACAGTACGTGCAGAAAAAAAGGAACAAGAAAATAGCTTTGCAAATATGTTAATAATTAAACTTTTCTCATGATTTAACAATCTTTTAACTATGTCACACCGCCAACATTTTATATGTCTGTATGTTTTCGTATTGTTTTTCTCTGTTATTTCGTCCAAAAGAAATTAAGGAAACAGTCATTTTTTTGCTATTTTAAACTGACAAAATGACGTCAGAGCACGCGAGGGAAACAGTCAAAAAATTATTCTTTGTTGTTATTAAAACGTTTGATTTTTGACAGATTCACAACAAAAAGCGTCACTTTAAACGCATTTAGTTCTTTTCAATAATAATGAATAAAATAGACCCAGTATTTGAAATAACAACCTGAAAAAATGTTTCTTATTAGAAAGCCGTACAAATGCGATCATTTGATAAACATTTGAAAATACTAAAATCACTCTACTGTAGTTTTGTAAACAGTTTTTTAACGTTGAGATTCAATTCATTGTGTCTATCGGATTGAAATGTACAAAAAGCTTTTTGTTAACCCTTTAATACTCACAACACAGTTTGAAACGAGCCAAGCATATGCATTTAAATGCTAAACCAAACGTGTATCTTACGCTTCACAGGGTGTATATATGTCGAAACAATGTGAACTTGAAAGTTATATCCTTGGATCTAAAGGTTGGTATATTTTTATACGAAAAAATATTTGTGAATTATTGCCTCATGAAAATCATCAGAGTATTAAAGTTCAAACAAAGTTTTTGATACTTTGTTCTATAATTGATTCAATTCTCAGTTTAAAATTTTGTGTAATTTATTACAAACCAAGTATACCATATAAAGTTTATTTGCAGTATGCATTAACTGATTGAAATATACATAAGTCATGAACAACGTTGTGAAATGTACAAAATTAAGAGACTAATACGATTACGTCAGCTCATACGGTTTTGTTGCTGTATGCGGTGCAAATAAAATACTTAACTTTTTTATATTAATATTCTATAGAAAATTACATTAAAGGATTGATATTATAGTGAAGTTTACAAATCGTTTCATACGATCTAGTCATGTGACAAAATGTTACCTGTGTATAACAAAAGTTTTTAACAAGGATTAAAAGAAACTTGTTCATTTCCCCAACATCGTCTTATATTTCTATCTTAATTGTTTTCTATTATTATTAACATTTCAGCAGGGTAATATTACTTCGGATGGCTTCCAGTCTACCAGAAGAAACATCGATATGCGAATTTTGTGAAACGGATGCAAATATTCCATGGAGATGTGTTCAGTGTAATAAATTTATGTGCAACAAGTGTAAAAAAATTCATTTAAATGTGCTAACAACAATACAACACGACATTGTGAGTTCTTCTGATGTCGTCGAACACAAATTTATAACAAACAACGTACCGTGCACACGACACAAAAAGAAATTCGTGTTTCTGTTTTGTAAAACATGTGAAGAGCTGATTTGTATTGAGTGTATATCTAGTTCCCACAAAAAACACGAGTTGGAAATAATCGAGACCACGTGTGATGAAAAAGTGAAATTGTCAAAAGCAAGTATCTCACACGGTCTGATACATTGCCATATTGAAACACTAAAACTTGCAATCAGAGAAGATGTATATACAAAAGGATATGATAATGCTCTTAAAAACATTGACGAAACAGAAAGTAAATTGAAAGAGGCCATAGAGAAATACGCTGACGAACAACGACAGAAAATTCAACTGGAAATGAAATCTAGACAAGATTTTATTACTGAAAAGAAACATGTGATAAAAGAAACGGAGCAGAGCATTAAACAGAGTGAAGTTAAACTAAATGCCGCTATTGAATCAAAGATGGCCGCCAAAGTCATCGGTGTTGCATCTGAAATTGGAAAAGATATTCCCGATTTGGTATTTAAGGATTTTCCGGGTAAGACTTACGATTTCAGCATACAACGGATCGATACTTTATCGCTTTCGCATTTATTTGGGTCACTAAAGCAAACAGACGTACCAGACGAACTGTGTCCTATTTTTGAAATTATGCGAAATTTCAGCTTTGATTCACGAGTATTAAAAATTCAAGATGACAATAAGATATGGTCAAAGAATTCCGAAAGCAACATACTTTCCCAATATGAAATTAACGTTAAGGGCCAAGTTGCAAAAATTAAAGAAATTGCGATAAGTGGTAGAATTTTTCAGATGGCTTTAACACCAAGTAATGATATTCTCTTGTGCATGGGTGACAAATCTATTATAAAATTAGTATCTCAGGCCGGAATCGAGACGATATTTATAACATTAGCGCCGTTATTTCCACATGGAATACATGTGACCATAGAAGGCTTTGTCATAGTTGGTGTTAGCGATACGGAAAACGAAGAGGAAAAGTCCAACGGAAAACTCATAATATTTAGCATGGATGGGTCACAAAAACAAACATTTCAGTTCGACGAACAGACAAACAAACTTTTTCATGTTCCACGATGTATTACAACAAATGTAAACAACGACATATTGATTATAGATAGAATTGGTCAATATAGTGGCCGAATAGTTGCTCTGAAAAACGACGGTGCTTTCAGATGGACATATAAGGGTAATCCCCGAATAAATATACTGGAATGCAATTGTCCCTTCGATCCTTACGACATTGTGACTACACACGCGGGCCTCGTTATCGTGGCTGATTGTTATAGCCACTACATACATATTTTATCTTGTCATGGAAAATTTCTCACTTATTCCAATGAATTTGTGTATCCTATCTTCCTTGATATAGATAGTAGTGGACGTTTGTGGGTTTCCAACCAAGACAGTCTAACAGTTGTTAAAATTTGCACAGGAAATGTTGCTGAATAGATTTCTGTCAGACGTTACGCATGAAATTGGTGACACCCAAGAAAATGCATTCTACTAACCACAAAAACAGGTCACCTTTTCATTGTTGTACACTAAAAACCTATAAATCATATATCAAAATAAAGAAAAATATACACCGATTCATTATATAATGTTGTATTATATCTAAATTATAAGTGTAAAACAGTAGAATCGACTAATATTTAAAAATAACGCCATTTTTCATGCGTCCCGCGTTACAAAATATTGTCGGATCTAATGGAAATTGTTCCGTAAGTTATCTGTATAAGGGACACACCATTTTCTTTTATGAAAAGCGGGGTTGGGGTGTCTATTTAATGCAATATATTTTACTTGTTTTCTTGTCTGGTTAAACAAAAATTCATTCAGCCTAACAATGCCCCTTTTTCCTAAAAGCTTTTGTTAATTGTGTGAAAAGCAGTGTGTGACTGTCTCTTCAAGTATGGAACGAATATGTTGGAAAACGGTTATCCAGGTATCCAAATAAACAACTGGTAGGTACTTAGACATTGTCAGACATTGTTGTGTTAACTTGTACTATGTTATAAATAATAATGAATGATGTTTAATTCACGTGTTAGTTCTCATGTAACGTACAAGTGGTAAACAAAACAGGTCAACACAACTAAAAATCACAACAGAACAACAACAAGAAATAAAAACGAAACCTAACTTTTCCAATAAAGAGCATAAATTCCAAGCATAAATACAAATTACTAGTGATAGCCAAGGTTCTGACGACAATGTCACTTCGAAGGAAGTTCTGTGAATCGTAACTAATATTTTATGATGTCTCGACTTCTCGAGATATTAAAACAAATAAAAAAAATTATGCAGACCAGATTGTAGGGTCGGTGTCAGTAGGTACATGTAAATGATAAAGTGATTTAGGCATCATACCTGCATTGTTTTTGTTTTTGTTTGAATGGTGTTTTAACGCCACTTTCAGCAATTTTTTAGCTATTTCATGGCGTCCAGTTTTTATTGGGGGAGGAAGCCGGAGTACCCGGAGAGAACCCCCGACCTGCGTACCTGCATTGTAATGTCACGTAATTTCATTGTAATTGTTTAAATGAAAATTACACATTTACAGCTAACTTGTTTAATGCACAAAACATATAAGCGAACACAGTTTTAGCGTGCAGTAAGATGTATCAATGCACGCTGATATTATGGAAAATTTCGTGGTTGTTTACTTTTTCCTCACATGATTCGATAAACATGGAAATAGGTCATTCGTAATAAATGAATTAAAACTATCGGTAAAGAGACACCATGCCAAGCATAACTTTTATTTATGAAAATTAGTTTTATAACATTGACTAAAATTACTATCAACGAGTCGTTTAGTGCACAATTATCATAATCCAGACAATATTTAAAAGGTTTTTTCTTCTTTTTTTGTCTCCCAAATCATTGCTTGCACAGCTATTTTTTCTACATGATCTAGCTGCGCTGCTTTTAATCAATTCGATATATATTGTTACATATTACGTGGGTATGAAGAATCCACATGGATGCTGGAAAAGTCTGTTTCAAAGGTCAAGGTCACATTCTACAAAGTGCGTTAGTAGTTTTTACAATAGACAATAATTCAAAAAGTTTGCCTTTGATTTCAATGAAACATAAGAATATAGTTTTTATATTAACTGGATCAGAAGCCTATCAATTTCCGGAGAATTCCGTCGAATTGCAGTGTACGTGTTGCAGTGTCACAGTTGCCAAAAAGTGTTTTGAAATAATTTTTTTTTTACAAAAAGGTGTTTCCGGACAATAAATCAAAATGTGTGCATTTGATTTAAATGAAACTTTAGGATACTATAACATATCCGGTGGGTAAGAAGCCTATTGATGTTAGAGAACTTTCATCAAAGGTCAACGTCATCAGTCGACAAAACGCATTTAATTAGAAATTTTAACAAAAAAAGTATTAAAAAATTTAAGCGCGGGTATCAGTGATCGCTAGATTTATTTAAACTCCTATATTGGAAATGACTGCAGTGCTGGTCAAAGACGAAATGCACGTAACATGTAGATATATATACATATAAGTACTATAGATGTTTTGTAAAAGCATTTTTAGAGGTAAACAAATTACGAATTTAACTACTATGAAAAATTGCACTGTTAGAAAAACAAGCACGGAGGGAGGATTTACAAAAAGAAAGAAAGGTATGAAGTTTCTGGGAGAGAGAGAGGGGGTAATGAACGATAACTCTCCCTGTGTGGATTGTTATTGCAGATAGCAGAGATGAATTAATTATATCCACCTGTTTTCGTGCATTTTTCTCACGACCTTAGCCAGTCACAAAAATACTAGAGGATTTTCTTACGCTTTCTTTTTCTTTTTACACAAAACTTCCGTGTTGTTTTTACTTACAGGATTCGCATCTTGCCTAGTTCTAACGAATACATGTATTTAAGAATATGAATTTGACTTCAATTGGGAATGTTTCCATGAACATTTGGACTACGATTTCAAGTTTTTAAAAATGTGCCAAAAATGAAACCCATTCTATTGTTATGGGGGATAAACATATAGTTTGAGGTCACTACTTTTTCATTGCCTTTCATTTGACCTTTTTATTTTATTTTTGATTCTATTTCAAAACGTATTTCTTTAAAAAAAGTAACAAACATTCATTTTGGTTTTGAAATTCTAATATTAAGAAATAGGATGCTTATAATATTAGATTACAAATTGCATCCTGTAATTTAAGAACTGTTGTAAACTGCTGTACATTGTGTGTATTTGCCTTATAGCTCCATCTACAGCTAACCACAAAAAAATTGTGAACATTATTTAATAACACTGTATTTCTTAGACGACAAATAAAATTAAACGGTAACTTCAATTGTGGGTCGGATACCTTAAGAAAGAGCAAGGACACCGTTCCTAGGAATGGTCCTAGTATTCTTTCGGTGTGAGGTCTAAGACACGTCCTAAGTTAGTCCTAAGACTGTCCTAAGTCTGTCTTAAAGTATGTCCTAAGAAACATTGTAAAACTTATTTTAGGATAGTTTATAAAACATGCCTCTTGACCTATAGTTATCGTTGTCAGTTAATACAAGTCTTTAGTCACACACATGCCGGATGTCAGGAATACTTGAACTGAAATCACCAGTGTTGACAACCTGTAGATAGTCGATGGCTAACTACCGCTCGAACACCGTTGATCCATTACTATTTCATATGATTTTTTCTGGCAAAAATTTGTCCTCTCCAAAACAAATTTTATTGTCTTGCAAAAATTATGAAAAGGACCAAATGAGGAAGTCGAGGACTTCGTTCTTTGTTTTTCAGCGAGAATTCTTTTTCCTTATTTATTATGCTCCTAGAGAGCACTTTCAGCTCTTCAACAACGTTTAGGATGTTTTGCATGTTTAAATATTTCATAAAGTTACAAGCTGTGAGGTTTCATTTAATACGTGAATACATTCTTCGTGTGAGCTAAGCAATCCTTTAACTCGTCAATGAAGTATATTAGCAGCAATTGGTGAAAAAAAACATACAGTACTTATTATTGCCCTCTTAAAATAATCTACAAATATAGCATTTGCAAAAAGTCGATGCATGGTGTTATCCATGTGAGCAAAAACATATCAACCTGGGAAACCGTTCTACATGTTCTAACTTTGATAACATGTGCGATATATAGTCAAGCCCGTAAGAGACAAAATGTTACTTGGCACATATTGAACTAATCAACATATTTATAAATACATTTTCTCAATAACAAAGATTTATATCGCA
Source organism: Limnoperna fortunei (assembly GCA_944474755.1). Taxonomy (NCBI): domain Eukaryota; kingdom Metazoa; phylum Mollusca; class Bivalvia; order Mytilida; family Modiolidae; genus Limnoperna; species Limnoperna fortunei. The sequence goes on from OX104115.1 coordinate 43,817,118, forward strand.
TTTTTCTCTTTCCTTCAATGTAAAACTATGATAATGGTCTAAGTCTGGCAGCCGTGACTACGCTGAAATCTGGTTGGCCTATTCACATGCAGCAACCCAGGTTATACAAAATAACTTGCGTTGGTCACACGACCTATTCTTACGTAAAAATTTAAATACTTCCATGACGTCATCGTTGGTTTTACTGTTAAAATTGTCAAGTCTTATTGTTAAAATTGCTGTAAAATTGTTAAAGAATATTTCAAATTCTATATACTCGTAAATCTATTTAGAAATTTATAATATTCTTCGAACACGCAACCTCAGTGTTGATGTCACTCTTAATTGACAAGGATTGCTAGATTTCCTTCCAAGGTAGTGGGTTTTCTCCCGGGCACTCCGGCTTCTCACGGAATAAAAAATGGAGTTACCCGTTTTTTCAGGGTAAGGATGTCAAATTAATAAAAAATACATAAAAACAGTTGATAGACCTTCAGTATAAAAACTTTCAATTCTTGCTGTCTTAAATACTTCTTTGTGGGTAGGAGGGTTCTTTTAGAATCAAGAAGCTAACTATATATTAAACTATAGTACCTCACGTAAGTATCTGCGTTCTGGGTTGGATGATTGACATCACGTGGTGACCTCATATAATAATACTCGGTAAGTACACTTTATACACGGTCTGTAGGTAATTAAGAGTTGTCGTTCTTTGGGACTATGAAATACTTTGAATTCTGATATTTTATGACAGTCGGTTGGTATAAGTTGATTTCGTTATACAATAAGTTGCTGACCGAATACAACAACACACGGTTACTACATTTTATATGTTGACTTGCGCTACACGCTTTCCATCATATAAAATTAACTTTCCGTGTATTTATGTGGTATTACATCAGCAATTGACTGTGTAATTAGAAAATTATTCATTTGGGCACGAAAATATACTGATTTTACCACCGGTTGGCCCTTTATCCCCGATCTTTTACCCCGATCGCTAGCTATAGGTAAGTTGTGGGCACAAAGAGGCAAACGGTGAACATATCAGTATATATTATTGTCCTATGAACTATTTAGATTCTAATAGTACACATATGACCTTTTTAACAATGTAACCGTTGAGTTGCGGGACTTGTCAGCCATACACGACACAAACGGAATTGTGACGTTGTTAAAATATATTTATTATATAGATAGAGATGAAATATAGAATTTTCCGAGTGACAGAAATCACGGTAAATCACATGTGAAAATTATCGTTTATTTTCACTCTCGGGTTTTTTCCCGCCAAAATTGCAGTTTGTTTTGTACTATACAGATATTCATCCGCCGTTCATAAAATTTAGGATTAAGCATTAAAATTTTACGAAAACAATTTTGATCTATATAATAAATAGGATAATCAATTGGGCATCGTGAATATCCAAAATATGATCACTCGTGCCGCATACTCGTTTAATCAGATGCGTTATGCGGCACTCGTGATCATATTTTGGATATTCACTCCGCCCAATTCATTATCCTATAAGTAAAAAAAATCTTACTATGACGTCATATTAGATATATTCTGCGAAAGGGAGATACTAATAAGAACTTTTAATTGTTTTTCAGGATGCGAATATTGCGATGCAGAAATCACGCATCGTTTACTCTGTTGGAGATGCATTTGATTTCAAATGAATCCAAAATGTAAAAATCTAAATTAACATTTTACCATAAAGTACCAATGAAGCAACAGACCTATCAAATGACGGTATTTAACTCTCGGCTTTGACTTAAGTACTATCATTGTACGTGTGTCCGTAGTGTCTTGGTATATTTCAGAACTATTTTAGGCATATAGATCGTAGATCGAGATAAAAACTTGGAAGTACCGAATAGGTCATTAAGTATATCAGATTACATTTATATATGTATATTTTTATGTGGCTATGATATAGCCTGGTTGAAGTTTGCGTCAGATTTAGATATTGCACAAGAGCTGTATTAGGACGGCAAGTATGTTATTATATTATTTATCGCTATTTTCCAGTATTTTCCTTTTATCTCTATGCGCGGTATTATCCCATCTCACTCTACTAGCATGAGATGGACCCATCTCGTCTCGTTGTCAAGACGTCGTTAAGTGAACACCGTGGGGTCACAATGTTACAAAACAGCGATAAACAGTTTATTTACGTTTTATGAAACTCGCTTCATTTTCTCGTCATCTCATCTCTGTGCTGTTGCCCTTCTATAAAATAGAAACGATAATATCCATATCGTAAATAATCTATAAATCTTTTTATTAAGAATTGCTTACCTCTTCGGAGCACCTTTTTTGTGTGTCTGTTTGTTTTGTGTTTGTCTTCTCCTTCCTTTAAGCATAGTTTGGACTTAACGTTTGTGAACATCCGTGGTATCTTCGGTTCGTTTTCTTTACCAAGTCGACCATTCTCTGATAAAATTCAAGCAACTAGTTCATCAATCAGGCCATTGAAACGAATAAATAGTTGTGCTGTCTCACTTTGCAAGACGGTTTAGTCCGTCATAGCTTCGGTTAAACAATGACTCTGGCTGGCGTACCATATATAAATAATTAGCCGAGAAATAAATTTCTTTTTTGTTAATTTTATTCAATGCGATTTTTTTTATTGTCTTTGATGTTATATGTGTTTATAATTGAAACTGTTTTTTTTTAGTTTGATGGTGCCATGTTTTTAGGTTTTGATTATTAAGAAGTTGTGTGATGACTTTCTGTAGGAGTTATTGACCCTTAATTACGATTTTTTGACACAATTTTCTACCAGATTGACATTATGCCACTATAACTGTCAAATTACTTTTTAAAGGTCCTGGAGTTTTTTCCTTAAATGCCAAGTTTAAGAAATATTTTTAACAACTATTACCGATAGAGTAAAACTATAAGTAAAAAGGAAAAGGTCTACAACTCATTTAATGCTTCCAAAATTGTCCAATGATTCCTTATAGGAGTTATTGTCCCTTTGACAATTTTGAATAAAATGTTTGGCTTCTAAGTAACCATGGATCATGGATGGCAATAATTGATACATGAACTGATGATAAGTACTATTGATGACAGTCTGTATGTGGCACTCAACCTTAAAACCTGAACATATGCTCTGGAGAAATATTGTCACAGGGGAGACTTTTTTGTTTGTCCCAACTTGTCGACACATTTTGCCATTTTTCTCTGAAATTATAATTGCTAAGTAGACATAAAATGTAAATTTAGAAAAAAAAAATATCAGTGGTGCAGAAACAAAAAATCACAGGGGACAAATCACTTAATATCTAATTGACAGGCACCCTTTTCAGTGCATGTCCATGAAGCCTCTGGTTTTTTTAATCGTTTTTATAAGTAATTGGGACAACAACTGATTCTGTGAATGAAAGGATCGAATGTTGTTCTACATGCCTTATTCAATATTTCTTCCGCCTAAACATCTTTAAATTATAAAGTCTTTTCTTCATTTTTAGATATAAGTCATGTCCCATTTAACTACAATCCTATTCAGCGTGGTGATACTGATGTTTATGATAGATTCTGCAACACCTGGAACTTGTACTGAAAATTGTTTGTATTGGGCAAGGGATTCGATCACTCATTGTTCCGGAACTCACGTTGAAGTAGAGACTTGTAAGAACCAGAGCCGATCCGTGTGTATACTTTGTATGGCCAGATGTCTTGAGAGTCAGCATAACGGATATCTCTGTGAGCAGCTGAACTGAAATGAAACTCCGCAAAGAATGAATAAATCATATCTTTAACACACTACTTATCTTGTTAAGAAACTAATCAATGTCCTATCTTCATGTGAAGACTTGGGATTTCATTTGAAAAAATGTTGGCACAAGACGACCGCGATTTTCTGAAAATTATCGTCGACTACCACACTCCCCCTCTATCCACGAGAAAATAATCCCCCCAAAAAATGTGTTTGCAAATTAAATTTAGGAGATTTGTTTACCCATAAATATACTTTTAAAATCACATTTCATATTACAGAATTTTATCGCTGATTTTCTTGTCCCTTTGATCCTACTGGGATGAGAATTCATTATTGACATTATTCTCTTACTGCACGTTTTAGTAAACATTATTGTGCATTTACAGTGGCTCTTATTAATAGCGCAATAATCAGCGATAAAATACTGTTATTTATTTGGGGTTTTTTGTACATAACAAAGATATGACAAAGAACACATTATTTTTTTTCTTTAAAAAATAATGCGAAGCTTAGACATATAGTGCCTTTTGTCACGTGACTTGTCTGTATCATCTCAGAGTTAGTGTTTTGTTATTTTGCAGCGGGACGTCGTTTTGTTCACAAGTATATAATCTGGCACTGTAATATGTAACATTTATTTATCAATCTAATTAACATTCGATATGCTCCTTGCTCTCTCTGGGACCATACTGGGACGGTTCCCAGTGCTCGTCGTGGGGTTATCAAATCATAATACGGAAATCCTGGCCGCGGACCATAGTGGGTAATGTGTTTGGAGAGTGCCACCCCATCCCACCCCTATTTTAATTGATGTATTGTTTGTTAACTTGTTCTCGTCTCTGAATATAGCTGAAATACATCCAATCAATTAATCAATCTTGCTCCCTCTGTTGCCGCTCCTTGGAAAATATAACGTAGCACGATTCAAATTACATTCCGTCATCCTTTGTTTAAACAAAAATAATGTTACGCATAATTAATGTTATGACATTTGAACAAACCAATTAAATTGCAGCTTATACACATGGTCATGCAGATGATCGACACTTTTTTACAATTTAAAATTTTTGCAAAACCGTAGCCGTTAATTTAACACTATAAAAACCATCATGCATTATTGTTCCATTTCTATAAGTAAATCAAAATTACAGGAAGTGCATAGTTTCTGGTTATTAAGTTACATGGCGGGAATTACGATATTCCCCTACTTAGTTTGTACTTTAAGAATTTGCTATGGCAAATTGAAATGCGCGAATCGATATACTTCAGAGGAACGGACAAAGCCTAAGGGCTATTCAAGGGGTCTGAACATTTTGTTTTTATGTCCGTTTCCTATTTTCATGACATTTATGCACATTCATTAGATATACTTATTAGGGTGAAATCGACATTCAAAATCGACGGGCAACATATAGTTAGTTGTACAGTTTCTATGTACAAAATTAACGTTCAAATTTAACGAACTGTCGCTTTTTGCTCGTTGGTCAGAACGATTTTCCACGAAGCCAGCTTTTGCATCCATTTTATTTCATATAAATCGGGATCTAGGAGAACATCGGAATACAACATTTTAAAAGTGTCCCTTCGGAAAGCCCACTTTTTGCATGTTGACAGTCAAGCACGGAACACAATTTTTGTGCGACATACCAGTGCCAGTATCAAATAAAATATACAAAGTGAATCGTAAGGCACAAGAATTCACAGGTTATTTTCATTTACTTTAACATACGTAGCTGTTTTGAACTACATCTTACCTTGAACTTTAATCACGTAACCTTGATCAAGGTCAAGTTGAAGGATGACATGTAGTAAAAACCCGAAGTTTCTAGCACTTCTGGTTCAAAAGTTATAATTTTCTTACAATAAAAACAAAGTGTCGCAATCCATTAATAACCATGTTGACACAACCTTCATCAAGATATCTTTTACGGTTTCAAAGTTTATCTGCACAGATGATTGTTTGTGTCGGAAAAAAAACTCGGACTAAGAGAAAACATTCGTTCGTTGTGCCAGGGTTAACTGCAAAACCATAATGTCAAACCAGCCTCTGGTACAAAATATGTTTAAGATGTGTTCCGAAACAAAATGTTTATGGAAAAAGAAAACTTGGCGGACCAAAAAAATAATAAGCAGAAAAATAACATTTTTGTTTCCCTTTCAAGTGAAAAGCTTTAAAAACAGAGAAGGCTCTCTACTGCAAAAAGCTCTCATTACTCCAATATATATTTTTGCAGTTAAAAAATCCTTGAATTTTGTAAGATTTTAATCAAATATCTTTAATCGTGTCGATTTGAAAAAGATGCATACAGAATGCCTTTTTTTTTTATATATACTTTTGTATAAAAATTGCATGGAAGTTGCATTGAATAATTAATTTGTGTAATTATGTTTATTGCTTATATGCAAATATTCGATTACTCAAATGAGACAAACAAAATTCGCAAAGATTGCGGCTACTGGGGCAGAAAAAAAAAGGAGGGAGTTAAGACTAAATTTACTTACTAGGTTGTACCTAACATAAAATTCTTTTAACATTAAAGTACCTTATTGGGGCGCATATCATTCATTAAGCTGATTGTAGATGGTATAGTATCAGTTGCCGTACACGTATGCAGAACTTCGGAATGTATTTTTTTCAGAGTTACGCCACGTAACATTAAAAATACATTTATAATTTCTGCATACATGTACAAAGTACAGCAACTGATACTGGTGTGCCGTTGTGACAAATGTTTGGTAGGTTGGTGATTTGGTTGTTCAGCAATTTTTCAGCTATATCATGGCGTCCAGTTTTTAATTGCAAACATCGATAGAAACATTTAAACCAATATAGAACGGCATCCGTATAAATATTATTTCAACTATATTTGTTTCAAGTTGGAAATAAGATGTGTTCATTGATATATTTTCCGATTGTTGCTGTAAAGGACAAGTTGTAATTTATGTTCATTCATAACGGAGTTTAGAGTAATTATGAAAATTTCCTTGAATTGGCCTCAAATAATAATTGTAAATTTTTAATAACCACTGCCGATGTCAATGATAACGAAATGAATGTCTGAAACAAATATCAATTCCCTTTTAACTGAGTTCATCCTTAACCAACCGATTATGCAGAACACTCTTCGTCATTAATAGATCTATTAATGACATACAATATTAATATACATGTAGTTACATACAGCGGGATGGGCCCCTATAAACTGATCAATCCTGATTCCATTGTCAAAAGAAGTTTGTTTCAACATGGTTATAGTCATAGATTTGAGAAAAAAGCCAAACGTCACCATTTAGATAACAAATGGGAAAAATAAAAAATTTATAAGATATCCGGTAACTAGTGCTATAACAAAAATCTAGAATGATTTTTATGCAAGTTAGTAAACAAAAGAAATGAAAGTAATCCGTCGCGGACGTCGGTTATGAAAAAAAGTTGTTTCGATTTTTTCTGATTAAATAACAAATTGTACATTATAATTATTCGTAAATTTATTTATTTATTTATTTATTATTTTGTTTTATGTTTTTTTTTTTTTTTTTTTTTTTGGGGGGGGGGGGGGGGGTGGGGATTTCTTTTCTTTGTGTATTTGAACCATTACATTTGATGTGATGTATAATTACGCTAAACAATTTAAATGCCAAATAGATTATACAAAGCTTTGCTAATGTAATTCTATTTATTTTCTGGCAGTTTTCCTGTGAGATGGTGAATTATTTACACAAATAAATGTTGTATACGAGAACTTCTGTAAATTTTTAATTGATACAGGTAGATAAAGGTTATTTAAGGTAACTTAAGGATACGCACCATATAATTCTATAAGGATTCAATCGCAAACACCTTTATTACAAAAATTGACAACTACATCAAACATTTTGCTATTCATTGGAATATTAAATTAAATTTAAATAGATATTTAAATAAAAGACATTTATAGATTGTGTCCAAAGTCTATTGAAATAAAAGAAGATATCAATATAGTGAGGTATTGTTGTATTATTTGCTAGTTAAATGGGTTAAAGGATAATTAAAATGGGTCATAGGATGATTATTATGTTACATTATTTATGCACAGTAGAACTTGCTGAAGTCGAAAAATGAGATTAAAATGCTGGACGATTATAAAATATTTTATAATAATTTTTTCGCCTTTTATTGTTGGATTGGTTCTAATTTCGACTCGTTCTTCTATAAACAAAGGTAAGATTGAACTATAATGTTTTCATAGATTCGCGTAAAGGGGAGATAATACAAAAAAACCCTCTCAACTCAAGTAAACAAACATAAACGAATCCAAAATAGAAGGATTACAAATATGAGTGCACAAATGCAGTAGAACAGTCACATGTATTTCGGTTTGAACCGGTTCTATCTTGTTTTATTGTAAAATATATAGTGCTTGTGAACCGTGAACACCTTATTCCACTCGCGTCTGTTTTGTATTACGAGTGAAGCGAAATTTATCGAGACAACCGAGAACGACACATCCGAGGAGAAATTCATCGTAGATATGGGAACAGTGCCGAGACTTCAAAATATCGACATTACCGAGGTATCGAGTCAACCAAGTTGGAGACAACATATGAGCACGTGTATAGCTATATTATATGGTATATTATTGCAAAAGTATACTATGTTTAAAAATGTGTATAATATGGGAATATATGTGGTATACTGCGTGTATATTGTTTGTTTGTTTGTTTGAATAATGTTTAACGCCATTCAGCAATTTTTCAGCTATATCATGGCACCAGTTTTTATTGGGGGAGGAAGCCGGAGTACCCCCGACCTGAGGTTAGAAAACTGGCAATCCTTGTCAATTTAGATTGGAGTCGAGTACACCCTGCCCGCAGTGAGAATCGAACCCGTAATCTCAGTGTTGATAGACCACGTGATTAATAGTAGACGAACTACCTTAACTATTCGCCCCCACCCCCTTGCGTGTTTATAAGTTGAAACCAAAGAGTATATCTGTGTATAATAAGGGTATATCTGGGGTATAATGCTTGTAAATCCTTGACATACAAACGGTATATATCTGTGATGTAGTAAACTGTTTAACAATACATTAAAGATATATGTATAAAGTGACGCTGAAAAAATTTTCATATCTGCATTAATTTTTACCATATTGTTATCAATATTACCTGGATAGGCGTTAGTTTTTATCAGGTAAAGCACTGAGATCCTAGACATTTAACAGAGAACAGGCACTTTTAAGCCTGTTACGATTAAATAGATACTTCGATATGCCGAAGCCAGACAACCACCGAGGTAGTCGTACAGCCACCCAGGTCCGCACAGCTACCGAGGTCTTCGTTCAGCCATCGAGAACCCTGTACGGCTACCTAGGTTTCGTACAGCCAAAAAGGTCACATATAGGGACAGAGTAACTGGGGTACCGTACATTTACCGTTCGTATGTCAAAAATAAGAATTTTGAATTCCGGCTTAGTTTCTCGGCTTGACTGTCTGAAGATTTCAAATCTAAACAGGCAAACATTTTCTTACTTATTTTTTCTCTTTGGAATTTTAGAATCACTCAACTATCGTCGTACCTTCAGACAAAGAAACATACCGAAGACAAATACAGGTTTGTTACATTCTGTGTGATTAGTTAAAGTCACTACGTACATTTTGAAGTGATCCTAAAGTTTAGTTTGTGTTATTTATTGTACTAAAAGAAAAAGAGGAATAACAAGGCATATATTTCTTTCGAAGCAGAATTTAAAACAAACTAATGAAAGTATAATGAAACTAATGGGAAAGTCGATCTTCAAAGATTGGCAAATGATAGACAAAAGTGGAAAGATTTCGTTGCTGCCCCACACGCCAGAGAGCGTAATGGGCAGTAAGTAAGTAATGAAATTATACTCGTTTTTGCAATTTTATTTGCCTAATTAATTCGATTTAGGTTCATTAATACAGAATTAAATGAACATTACATTATATATAATCAATATCTGACAAAAAGTAAACAATCTCCAACAAGCTTTAGACCCATATTATTCTGAGATTCTTAAAATTGTAAATATCTAGATGCTTATTGCAAAAATGAATCATCTAATAAAAAACCCATCAAAATCTACAAGAAAGATGCAGTTTTAAGATTGTCATATACGGAGAAAATTGTTTCACTCTTTATTTTTTTCGTGCCTCTTTATGAAAAATTGATTGATTGATTGATTGATTGATTCATTCATTTATTCATTGAGAGCTTTCAACAAATAGATAAATATGTCGCTATGCAGAACGTTTTGATTTTCAAGAATTTAACCATCGAATAGTAAAATCATGGACACGCTACCAACTCCCAACTTAAGCTTAGTTTTAATTCCACTGTACTTAAACGTTTCTTAATTTATTTTTATGGTTTTCTAAAATTTGTAGCGATAGCTTTTTGTATTACAAATTCATTACATGGACATGACTTACCATTGAATTATACTAATTGTATGATTAGTTTAACCTGTTCTTTGCGGTATTTAGTTTGAGTGTGTTATAACCTTACTAACTTTACAGAAATCAACTACAGAAGATTCCGAATAAGCAAATCCATTGATTATGAACGTTTTGCAAATGGTGAGTTGGTTTAACATTTATACATTGTACATATTTTGTGTTGGTTAGAGGAAAATGGTTTGCCATTGTTATATCGAAATCCATTTTCATAGATAAAAAAAGTCGAGTCAAATTCGATCGAGATTTTATTGCCTCTCAGACCCTTAGATGTTTTATTAATATTGTGGGCATCGGCACGTGTGGATTTCAACATCAGTAATTCAAAATCCGAGAATCACACTAATACTCCATATTTCATGTCCGTCGGAACGTGAGTTCAAAAGTAAGAGGGGGGGGGGTAAAAATAGTTTTATAATACCCTAGAATCGAAATAATTGTTAGCCAGATTTATTGTTTCAATATAACTTGAAGGATATTATAGGATGTAGACACCAACCTCATCATACCATCAAAACGCCAGAAGTGCCCAAAATTGTTCAATTTTCAAAAAAATTTCTAACATCAGTAGGTACCAGACCTACCACCCCTTCTAACTGACCGTTAACGACAACTATATACAGCAATGTATAATCATATAGACAATACTAGAAGAATTGTTTTTTCATAGTGGTATATTTGAAAAATGAGAAAATGATACTTTTTGTTTTACTATATTGCTGAAATTCCCTTCATTGAAATATGTAATTAAAGCGTCGGTCTGTTTGGCTTATAAAGCATTTAATAAAAATGTACATTATACATATTTTTAATTCGGTGGTTTCAATATTCAAAATATTTTAATATTTGCTTAAATGTTCATGAAATTTTACAGTTGCATTTGTTGTCATACTTAAAAAATTCGATCAAAGACAGAAATGGCTGGATTTCGTTAAAAATGAACTAATTCGGTTAACAGGAAGCAGGTGAGCGACAGACCTGAAATCGAATCCCACGTTATGGGAGGCCATGCTGATGCTGCATACCAAATTTCAAGAGAATGTAATTAGTAGTTGTTTCGAAAACTGTTACGAAAATTGTTACCCCGCCCGCCCTTCACCATACTATAACCCGGATTTTTACGCAGAGAATTCCGGCCAAAAATTCTGAAAACGCAATAAAAATGTTTTTGTTAGATTTTTAAAATCAAATAGTGAAATGAGAAAGTCGTTAGAGTTTTCGACCCAAGAAGAAGCCGGAGTACCATGAGAAAACCCCTTACCTTCGGTAGGAAAACTGGCAATCCTTGCCAGTTAAGATTGGGGTCGAGTGACAGTAAGACTCAAACCCGCACCTCAGTGAAACTACCTTAACGACTCGGCCACCGAGGCCCCTGGGAGGAGGTCGAAGTACACAAAAAAAAAGATCTTTGGCAGGAAAACAATTACAAAACAATTAAATTGAAGTCGAGCACACCCTCCTCACAGTTAAGCTCGAACCCACAACCTCTCTGTCTTGAAACTCATGTGGTCAACAGTATATGACTAATTGCATTAATTACTCGATCGGCCACCATGTAAATTGGTGATCATTTTACTGACCCCCTCCACATCAAAAACAGACGCAATATTTCACTAAAATTGTAACAAACAAAACAAAAAAAACCTCACTTAATTGCTAGTTCGATGTTTCTTTCAATAGAAAGAATCGTATTAAAAAATCGGATCGAAAATGAAACAAAAATATCATTAAAGCTTAGAAATTAGACCTAAACGAATAAATATTTGTGTTTAATTTCAGATAAATATATAAGTAACTGCAACCAAAGTAACTGCGTCCTAATAGTCGGATACTTCCGGGGTGGTACCACTATGACGTTGGATGTCTTGGCGGAAACCGATGACAACTTTTATGTTTTTGAGCCAATTTCAGTACTGACAGAGCAAACAAATGCTAAGATCGGAGTTGAATTTGTTAACGGAACATCGAGGTAAGTTGAATAGGTCATGACCTTCACGTATGAGGACGCCCCCGATAAGGAATCTAAAGACCTTTTCGGGCTCTTGGACGTAACTGTTTAACATTTAGTGTGAAAAGTTTTTACCTATAGTGAAGGTTTTTTGTAACAATATTTCAATATGTTAATCTGCTACGAAATGTAACTGACTGGCAGCCAAGTAAAACAATCACATTTTAATTTACTCTGTGCATTAAATGTTTGAACTGCATGTAATTAACCTATTGCATCCACTTTGACTCCGGCCTCCACTTCAATACCATCGGAAACAACTCTCCAATCTTGATGCGGGGGCCTCGGTGGTTAAGGTAGCTCGTCTAATATTGATCACGATGTCTGTCAGCACTGGGATTGCGGGTTCGATTCTCACTGCAGGTAAGTTGTACTCGACTCCAATCTTAATTGACAAGGATTGCCAGTTTTCCTAACGCAGGTCTGGGGTTTTCTCCGGGTACTCCGGTTTCCCCCCCCCCCCCCCCCCCCCAAAAAAAAAAAAAAAAAAACTGGACGCCATGATATAGCTGAAAAATTGCTGAAAATGGCGTTAAAACAACATTCAAATCAAATCAAAAAGCCAATCTTGATGCGAGACTTCACTCCGTATTTTACAAAATGCCAAAACTTCTCTTGGAGACGATTAACGTACAAAGTTTTATGAGTAATTGTGTAATGTGTACAACATATATACATGTAAAAAATACAGATTGCGATACAATCTCATTGCGCAATTTTCTGCATTAGTTGTCGGTGGCCGCGAATGGTTAAGGTAGTTATCTACTATTGTTCACGTGAGTGTCTATAAAAGGCTCGTGGGTTAGAGCCTAATAGGGTGTGTTTGACCTTAATTGATAAGGGTTTACGTGTTTCATGCTGAAGGCTAGAGATTTTCACCGAGTAGTCCGGCTTCCATGGATTGTAAAATATAGCTGAAAGATTATTATAAATGGGTGAAATCCTAACACAAACTATTTGTTTTAAAATAATATATTATAGTCTATCATTTTCAGACTAATTGACAAACAGAAAGACCTTCCAGGATTACAGGCAGAAATGTTATTGAACTGGTTCAACTGCGACTTTACACGACTAAATACCGGCGACCTGAAAAGTACCAACTTAATGCATCACTCTCGTGCCACACGAAATTTTTATGGCTGCCAACACTTGGCGGGAGTTCATCCATGCATTAAAGTTTTAAAAAGCGTGTGCATCCCAAAACCAAGACGGATATTGAAAGTTGTGCGACTAAGAATGGGAACAGTTGAAAACATTTTAAAACGATCAAGCAAAATTAAAATAATTTATTTAGTTAGAGATCCTAGAGCGATGATACACTCACTCGTAAAGTCAAAACTACTAGATCCTCTGAAAATCCAAGAAAAGGCTCAAGAATTGTGTGACGACATGATAAGAGACATAGATTCAATTAAGAAATTAAAAACTAAATACCGTTCAAATATATTTGTGTTAAAATATGAAGCGATTGTTGCCAGTCCTTTAACCGTTTTCAAGAAGGTTTTTGCATTTGCAAATCTACCAATGACAGAAAAAGTACAGAGCTATATAAATCGGACATTGATGGGAATAACCGTACCAGGAGGAAGTCCCTGGAGAACAAAATCAGGAAATGCTTTAAAAATTGCAAATGCTTGGAGAACTTTAATATATGGTGAAGAACTAGACCTGATTGATATAGAATGTCCAGAAGTTTATCATTCATTTGGTTATGCACCACTAGATGGCGTTTCGCTTCAGATAACCAACTTTTCATTACAAATTGCACCTTCTGTGAAAAACGTTTTTGATATATACTAAAACTTAATTTATCTATGTGTTGTGTCTAAATAGTCATAATAGTTAGAATCAAAATATTTGTCAAGTATCAAATTATTATCTTGATCAAGTGCCTGTCAGCTGTGAGGTTGCTGCTTCAAGTTTCGCTGCGGATAGGGTGTGATTGACTACAATTTTAATTAACAAGGATGGCAGTTTTCATACCAAAGCCGGGGTTTCATACCAAAGCTGGGTACTTCAACACCTATAAAACAAGGCGCCACGATATAACCTAAACATTGCTGCAAGTAATGCTAAACACTATTCAAACAAACAAGCAGAAATTTAAATGTGAACCACAATTATATATTTCTATTTTCCCGTGACCATAAGCTGACGGTCATGCAATCTGTCTATATTTTACCGCGTTGCGTGCTTTGCATAGATACAACACTAGATTAATGTCTAATATGACGCAACTGGCAATCCCTCGGCCTTCAGGGTGTATACGATTCTAATTAAGTCACGAACAAGAGAAAGGCATTTACCAAGGTATATGATATGATATGTTTGTACTGTTAGTCAACTTCGAAGTATACCACCACATGTTTGACAAGAGACGGTGCTATAGTTTATTCAAGATTTAGCACTCATTACCAAAGCGAATGAAATAAAACAATGCGCGTTGTCGCATTTCAAATGACTATATTATTTTGCCAATAAAAAGACACAAGTTTTTCCACCAAATTGAAATTTAATTACAAACGGCTCAGTTAATTGCAAATTTAATGTTTTTTATATTTCACACAAGTGTTATAATAAAAATTGGAGCCTTTTGTATGAAACACGTTAAGTACATTGAAAAATAACCAGTTAAGTCATGAATAAGAAGACGAATCGTTGACAGACTAAATCTACGAATAGAAAAAAGGAAAACTAAACGAAAACACGTCCTTTTATAAAAACAGGAGTCAAACTAAGTATTCCAGAAGTGTCAGCGTTTCCTGCACCTTTATATGCACCCTTCATGTTTTCGTTTAGTCTTATATAGTGGTATGTTTATTGCGGACATAGAAGGACAAATCTATTGAAAATCTGGAATGTTTAAAGTTAAATATGTGATGCTTGTACCTATTTACATAATCGTTACATTTCGTTATCCCAACTATTTTATACAGGTTAAGGAATAAAACTCTTCAATCTTTCCTCTGGTTCCACCGCGATAAAAAGTGACTGAGAGTGCCAGCAAGGGAAACGAGATGTCACCATGTCCGCCATTTTCACTCTATTTGGATCTGGATAACACATCTGGCTCAACTGTTCACTTATCTTACTCTAAGCCCATGATGATTGAAAAGCATATGGAGTCCGGGCGGGGAGGTGGGGACGTATCACACAGATTACTTGATCATGAAAATCAGCTACCCTACATCTTTATATTGTATTACAAATGTATTAGAAAGATGACCCACGAAATTCAACTACCTTATATCTAAGCAATGTATAACGGAGGCATCAGAGATATGACATTTGAAAATCAGCAAGGGTTAGGGTTAGGTAAGGTATCAGAAATATATCTGGTGAAAAACAGCTACCCTACATCTAAACATTACGGTATTTTTTACAGAGCAGCAATTTATCAAAACTGGAATCGGGTTAATTAGGTCACATTAAAGAAATTATTGGTGAAATGATTTGTTTATTAAAGAGAAATATGTGTTGAAGACATATTTTAAATACAAATTCACGACATTGTTTTGATATAACTCCTAAACGAGGACATCTTTTGTAGAAAAATGTTTTGATAAAACGGTATATGTTTTATTCTAGAATAAACTTAATCAATTTGTAGAAGGAGTTGGATATGTTAACATACACAATAGAGATGTGTATTCTACCAATCTAATTAAAATTAAATCTTTCACTTGCTCCCCCCTTTTGCTATCTCGCTGCGCTTACAACGCAGCGACCAATAACAAAAAGTGGGGAGCAAGTGAAAGATGTATTTTTAATTCAGTTGTGTATTCTACGTAATTTTTTTGCATTTTCTACATTATATTTATGTGTTATGGAAATATACAGTGGGTGTAACACTCCCGATTCAAATGAAAAACAAAAAAACTTCCAAATATGGACGTGCATTGTTAAAAACTAGTTACAGGAAATACAAGTATTCTATGAATTGACAAATGAATTTTTATTTCATGAACAATATGTATTGAAAATATTTATGAAATTTAAGTTGATTTAGAAAATATGCTTATGCATTCACCTATTACGCTTAGTACAAATCTGTTTATTTAATGAACATTCTTTTTATCTCATTATGAAAAAGAACTAAAACATATAGCCCCTAATTTAGAATTAAGCATTTACACGGAGACTTAAAACACCACATACAGAATTTTTTTTTAGTCAATAAAAAATTGCAATGGAGATAGTAGAATAGAAAATGTTGCTTGTATTCATTGTTCACATCTTCAAAAGAGATTCTCAGAGTCGCACCTTTCAAACACGTCACCTACGTACTATATATATAGTAGCCGATCAACTCTACGTCGTTTATCTCTTATCAGACAATAAGGAGGGTGATACATGATATATTTTTTTCTGAAATATTTTACCACCCTCCAATATAATCACCCGATTTATACCAAGGAAGAGACTTGCAATTTTGCATATGTTTATACATTTTTATTTGTTTTTATCGTGTTTTCACAACTTTCAGCAATATTTCCGATATATCATGGCATCCAAGGAGAGGAAAAGATGTACCGGTTAAAAACCCTAACATTTTGGCAGACATCCTTCGAGAAAGTATAGATACCACAACTTCAATGTTGACAAGCACGTGTTAGTGAGGGGTCCAGGATTTCTGATAAAGCCGCTCCGGTGAGTGCTCTGCAGGGGGTCTCAGCACCTAGAATCTGGGCTCAATTTTTTTTAAACACCGGGCTTATAGGTGCGGCTCCTGTCGGGGTCAATAGTAGATGACTTACTACATTAACCACTTAGTTTATAAAGTTGACATATACTGTACTATTTAAATAAATAAATATATCCTTTATTGCACATATATGGATTAATGGATGATAGTTCAATTGCAGCGCATTTAAAAAGAAAAACGGAAGTAGGTTTGTTTTGCCAATACGATGATAACAGGCGACAACCAGTTAAATAAGGCAAACTTTATCAGAAATCTTCTTAAAATCAACTTCCAATGATATAAAAGATATTAATTATGTCGAAATCTATAAGATGTCGATAGCTATGTTTACTCTTCAAAACTGCATAAACAAATGTGTAAATTTGAAATGGTATAAGCTCCTCTAAGAAAGGACATATCTCTACAACTGCGAATTACGTATACGTGAAATATCTATGATATATATCGCTTCATTTCCACTGTATACATGTATTCTATTAGTAAAGTTGAATGAGGAAGGTTATGAATTGTTCAGTTTTTCAAAGTAATGGATTTCATTATATAAATTTAGCACAATGGACGACGTAGACCCTAATAGTCGTTTCAGCCACTTTATTTTGATTGTAACGGTAGAGCATCCGTTGTAATCTTATGAGATAAATAATTGCATTAAATAAAGATTAATAACTATAAACTTACAAACAATGAAAGTAAATTGAAACTCTTGAAATACAGTAAAAAACTAGAATGCCCAATATTGTATATAGAACGTGTTTACAAGTTGTGACATATATTTATTAAAAATATTTTAGTCAACGTAGTTCACTAAGAAAAAATGTTTCCAAGTCTGTAATTACACGATCCATATAATGAAAAAGGTCAAAATTTTATGTTGATATATATGCCCACAAGATCTTTTTTGTGCGAGATAAAGAAAAGATTCCAAGAATTTCGGAAACGTAGATTACATTACGTAATTCACTTTGCAGGTTTATTTTGTTATGACTGACAATTGGCAACTGACAACTGAAAGTAAAATAGTAAGTGTTTATCATGATAATGGTTGATTTTCTATTTAGTTTATTGGTTATAGTTGTGTACACGTAGTTCTCAGTCTGAAATAGTTTGTGGGCTCTAATTTAACTGAATCATGATACATCGGTACTGGGAAATTTTTTTTTGTTTTATGCTACCCGAATCCTGAGGTGCTTGATTACGCCTTCTTACCTTTTACCTGAATGATTTTATCGTAACATAGTTCACAAAGAAAGAATCGAATGACAATAAACAAAAAACATTTGTTTTTTAATTGAGATGTATACATACGTTGCTATTACTAAGCTGGAGGACTGGACACAGGAGAGCCTTTTTTTTACGTATTCGTGTTTTCATTTCTTAATCATAAGGTCATGTTTCTAAACTCTTGCTATTTTCCCCTTTCTTTTCAATTAAACAGCTTCATATAATCATAAAATATTATTATCAACTGTTTAACTTCAATGCTATTCAAGTGCCAGTTGTAAGAAGTCTTTGGACAATCCATTTCATATTTGTTCCTTTTAACTGATTTTGGGTAAGAGAAATGTAGGATTTATGCATTTATTGCGATAGTCTAACGGTGAAAGGGAGATAATTAAAACTGTATTGTTGTGGTAGCAGGTTACAATAAACATAATATATTTAACATTGCATTTGCCATATGGGGTACCTGCAATAAGATTTCATGTGTGAAAATCTTCTCAATCAATCTAAACCCCCGAAAGTATGTCGAAATGTTAAACTTCATTATTAACAAATACAAAATTATATGTAGTGGGGCAAAAATTACCGAAAACTTTGGATGAAAAAATCACTGGAATAAAACAGCACGTGAAACAAACAAAATGTCTAACCTTCCTCTTTAATAAAAAAAATCGATGTTCCAGGCTCTTAGAAATGTTCCTCAAAATATAGAAGATTTTCAATCAATAATGTTTATATTTTAAACTGATTTTGCTATTTTTATATAATTATTTTTAAGAACGTAGCATTAGGCAGTTTTTTAATACGTACATCAAAACCTACATGGTTTCATATTAAGTATATATAATAAAATCTATATATTAAGCTACTAAATTACTGATACGTAAAATCAAATTTATTATATATGTCTTTAATTTTTTATATCGATTATATTTTTGAAAAGATACAACAAAGCTATCGCTGCCGTTCCGAACACGGTGGAGGTATTTTAAATACCTGTTATTAGAAAACGCGTCACATATATTTACCTGAGTAGTAAAATTACAGGTGTAAATATGGCACAAGCAGCTAAAAAGACATGCGAGATGTGTATCAGCGCTCCGGGATCACATTATTGTTTGGATTGCTGCCAATACTTTTGCGATAACTGTAAATCGATGCACAAAAGAGTAACAGGTACGAAAAATCATAAGTTTGAAAGTGGATCAAATATTATCCCGGAAGTAAAATCCCAATGTATTGAGCACAACGAAGATTTTGTTTTTGTATGCCCAAGTTGCGACGTTCCTGTATGCATAAAATGCATGCCCGGCAAGCACAATGGTCATAAAGTAGCTAATATCGCCGACATTATTTCCGGTTTAAAAAAGGAATGTATAGATGATATCGAAACAAAATTGGACGCAGCAACCAAAGTCGTGACCGATACAGAAAATGGCTTGGAAACATTTGATAATAACATCAAGTCCGCAATCGAGGCCATAACAGAAGAAGGCACAAAACTAAAAGCTATGATTGATCTTCAGGTCGCCCAGATTATCACTACCATAACAGAAAAGGCCAAGCTTGAAAGGGACAAACTGTCAAACATTGTTTCCGATATAAAAATCGTTTTAGAAAGATGTAAAGAACTTAAATTACAAAATGAGCAACTACAGACTGCCAGGGAAGATGCCGATTTAATTCAAAAACTTAAGGGCCTCAAGATTGAATCAGATAAAGTCCAAGTGGGAGCTGTTCCAGAATTTCCAAGGGTTAATATCAGCAACACAACAGTGACCGACAAAGAAATAATTCAATTGTTCGGCACATACAGCATCAGGTAATACATAAACATATTGTATGATAGTACGAGAAATTAAAACAAATAAAATTCATGTCAACATTTAACACACAAGGCCTTGATTTATAGTTTAATATTAAACCGAAATAGGTGGAAAATATGCTACACAAATGGACAAAAAAAATTTCGCACTAATATTGTTAACTAAAAATTGTGAAAAGTAATTGGAAGCGTAAAAAATCTCTCATTATAAACGCCGAAACGGAAACTTAACCTTGGTATCTTGATTTAACGAATCTGAAACTTGAACTTAAGATAGAAGTGTTACGAATAAAGACCATATATTTGTCTTTTTTTATACCTCACTATCGCTAGGTATAAAATATTGGCAAATATAAGGTCTGACCATGTTCTAATTCGCATCGAGCCCGCTCGCAATAATCTTTTTCTTAAATATTAATTCTACTGTCTATGCATCTATGGTGATATTTGTTAAGTTGAAACAGACGTAAACTGTATTTTTATTGTCTGGGAGGATTATCAGCGCTCGACCCACAGAGCAGGCCAGCGCGTCCCTGGGTGGCGGATAAGGGAAACCTCGTTTGGGGGTTTTCATGTCATAATGCAGAAAGCCTGGCCGTGGACTGTAGTGGGTAACTTGTTTGGAGAGTGCCACGCTCGCTTGCACGATAAAGACGCCTTTTGTAGATTTCGAAAAAAAGTAAGCTCATTGTAGCCGCTACAAAAGACTAAATTCTCCGACCCTACCCAATACTCCATACTTTTCAGGTGGCAGTCAAAATTGTGTTCCCTGTGTCCTATCCTACCCCTATTCCCATTGATTTATTGTTTGGCAACTTGTTCCCGTCCTGAATATAGCTGAAATACTGAAATACGTCCAGAAAAGCAAACATCCAATCAATCAATATGTTTATTGCCAGAGACACAAAATCCAACAATCATATAATTCCCTGATGATTAAGCTGTTTTCCCATTGTCCAAAATTAATTTCCAGCATATTAACTTTTGTTTTATAACCGAAATCTAAAATAACGGGCATAGAGATTGTATGACAGTCAATCTGATTTCTAATTTTTTAGGTGATAACCACGATCACGATAAGTCAAAGTATCAGATTCTTTTAATCAAACACCAAATGACCCCACTGTCACCCTTCTTTAAATTGTTATACAGATGTTAGTATTTTATAGCCTTGGCAATTTGTATCATTTAATTTAAATTTAAAAGAATAGCGACCAGATATTACTAAAATTTGCAGAAACCGTGATATGCAATTCAATACACTAAAAGACGTGATAATTTATAACGTCCTTATTAAATATTTAAATTAATGAGAGGATGAATAATACGTTGAAGAAGGTGCATACATTTAAATTAAAATATTTTTTTTCTCCTTAAGCGAAACAATGTTAATGACTACTGGAATTGTTATAAGGTAATCGTGTTATCTACAAAGTTTTGTAAAATGCATTCCTATCTTATTGATTAGAAATAAGTTACAAATAAAGTGATTTTATCAAAGTATTATCAAAAGTACAAAATTCATGTACGACATAAAGAGCCATGGCTAACAGAAATCGCACGAACACAACAAGCAGAACACACTGAAAACACAACAAAAAATTTGCAACATGAACCACTTTTAAAAAAGGAGTTACTGCGGGTGTTTCGAAAAGGTGATCTTAACTACTTAACTACTTAACTACTGACACCAGTCGTTTTATTTATGGTGCAAAAAGGTGATCTTATCCAGCTTAACTAATAACCAGTCGTTTTATTTATGGTACAAATCGGTGTGAGATTCATAAATATATGTCACAATTGAGATGATAGAAACCACATAATGGATACCCTATTTAATATAGATTTTTACGTCTATTTTCGATCGCTTATTGATGTTTTTACTTAGAAGCAAACTTAGAGCCTTTTTTGTGAGTTAATTGACCCTTTGAGACATTAAGGAACTACATAAATAGGTGTTTAATTTTTATCCTTCTTCATTTTCTTAAATGTATATTGGGGGAGGAATATCACCAAGTACTTCCACCAACTGATTTCATCGAAAAATGAACACCTTATGTTGTACCAATATTGTTTATCAAAGAACAAATACGTTTATTCATCCATCTTCCTGCATTGGGTTGTAAAAAACCCTTTCGTTAAAAGTCGTTAGTTAACATCACTCCCTTCTGTAAATATATATCTTTATCCACATATTTATCGTTCACTGAAATGTTGCATCGGACTTCCAGCATCGCTTTCACTACTCTGTTCTATCATTTGGATGCTGCTAATCTCTATTTCAAGCGCCCAAGTCTACTATGTTTGTGCAAATACAGTTTTTTTTTAATAAAGTAAGCAAGAATTATTAATGCGAACTGTCGAATGAAAACAATTTTTAAGACGTTTTTTTTATAAAAATTTGTGTAATAACATAAAGACATTCGAATAACAAAGTTCTTCTTACTAACTGACTTTAAAAAGAGGAATCAAGGCGAAGACATGTGTTCAAAGACTAAAGCAATATCTAGATGCATTTACTTTTGGCACATCAAAACTAACTAACTTTTATTTTTGATATAAAAGTTGATATGCGGTCACATTTCTAAAAACAAACAATATCGGGAACATTTTACATTTTCGGAATGGCTGGATAATAATCTGTATTGAAATTATATTACCTAATACATTCTTTTTGTTTGAAATTTAATATGGCATAATCTGTGTTCTATTATACACAGTTTCTTGGTAATTAAAGTAGACATGATTTGTCGTATATAAGTCTGATATAAGGTAACAATAAAGTTTCCATTTACAAACTATGTAAGACATATTGCGCCATGTTTTAGTTTCACTGTAGATCTGGTTTGTCAGAGAAAGCAATACATGCAAATTATTAAGACCGCTATTTGTGATAAGATATATCATATTGGGAAGGTCTGTGCTTTTATCATTGTAGTGACGATAGTGATAGGGAAGAGAAACGGTACCTGTACAGCTGCGATACATGCGGGTATGTTTAAATTTTTATATAATTGTTTTGAATTCTGAATATAGATTGCTTATTACCTAAACATAATAAATCCAAGGTATGTCACAAAATAAACAACGATGCCAATAAACAGAACATGCCCATTCTTGTTTACGTTACATTGTTGGAGACATGAGTTGACGAATTGAAGACGTGTACTAAGTCATAGCGGATACTAATATTAATAAATGTTTCCGTTTATATTACATTTATGCTTTCTAAAAGTTGTAAGGTCACCCCGAATAAACATTTTGTTAGATTTTACATTCAGGTCGTACTTCTTCAAACAACAGCGACCCAATCTTTATGATAATTTTCAAAATGTTTTATAAACTTGATATCTGTGATGACAACTATGCAACCACGGGTTGGAGACTCTTCTTTTATAAAGTAAATTACAAGGACACCTCGGTGCGGGTACAAATACCAATTCATTGATTTATGCAGTATATAGTTTATTTGTTTAAATTTTACGCCCGAAAATTTTGAACTATCCATTTCAAGTGGCGGTCAAAATTTCTGTCCATTGGTTGCTCTCCTATTCCTCAATCGATTTCATAATTCTTTCACGTCCTGAATATAGCTGAATTAATAATGACTGAACTTTAAGGAACAATGCAATCTAATTAAAATTATATCTTCACTTTGCTCCCCCCTTTTGCTATTGTCGCCGTCACGGTGACAATAGCAAAAAGGGGGCAGCTAGGTGAAGATATAATTTTAATTAGATTGAGGAAAGATGTAATCAATAAATCACATGGTCTAATTAAAATTATTATTTTCACTTGCCTCCTCTTTGTTATTGTTGCGACTTGGAAGATCTAAAAGCATCTAAACTGAGGTCACGTCATAGATTTTCCGTTAGCCAATAAGAACACTGCTATAAATTCTCAGGAAATAAATTCGGAACATCGACAAATCGGCTTTTTTCATTCAACTCCAAGGTGTACCAAAAGTCTGACAATGTATGTCAACAAGATTTCAGAGATGTAAACACACCAAATTGTAGCGTATTGTTGTACTTACATGACATCCACTGAATAAACACCAAAAAAGTAATTACGATGCAGAAATCACAATGTGTGTATTATTTGTGGATTTTCAGTTCGTGTTAATCTTTTTAACACCAGATAACAGTGAGATAGAACCGAAGCATTTTGAACCGAATTAAAAAATTACTAGCAGTCGAATTGATAAACTGTAGAGCGAACTGATACTATTTAACAAGTTATTGAAGATGTTAGCTCAGAACAGTTACAATGCAATCTGCAATTTGAAGAGTTTTGTTGAGGTTATTTGAAGTGTATGATTGTTAACGAAAGGTAACAGCAAAAACGTAGCTCTGGTGGTCGCGAACGGAGAACAGAGAATTTTGCATGTCAGACGTATTTAATGTGTGCTATGAGGGCGAGAATGCTATATTTGTAGGAAAATATGTAATATTTGATGTTTTGTTTGTTTGTTTGTTTTCATTGGAGGAGGGGTTTATGTTTTATTTTATCTTGCTTTTTTTATTTTTGAACATTCTGTTACTGTGACGTAATTATTTTTAAATTCCTCCGCCTTTAGTCACGCATGCCCGGTAATGAACTGCCTGATATTTTTTGTATCACGGCTAGTACGCAGAGACAAGCATTATCAGTTGGCATACATCAAACGAAAATAACAAAAATTACAGACAAAATGAAATATCAGCCTCCCATATACAATTTCAACCATTAAATACAAAATTAACTAAAAAAGACTTTTAGATCGCCCGGTGTAATCAGCATGTATGACAACTTGAATGACTACCTGTTAATGTTAAACAGTAAGAACAAAAACTGCTTCCTCTGGGCATCAAGCAAAGAAGGCGTACAACCACATCGGATAACTGAAAAACTTCGCCTTCGAAATGAGCTAATTTAGATACATGTACATGTACATGAAAAATCTGTATAGGATGGACAAAAATAGTTTATCAGACTAATTTTTGCTTAGAATTTTCAAGTTGCTTTATGCGTTTTGTATGGAATAATTTTTTGCATAGCTTGTCATTAAATTATTCAATTCTATTTGGTAATTTACAGACAGTATGTTATAATAGATATTAGATTTAAACTTTGTGTTCCAGTATTTCACATTGATTAAGTTACTTAAAATTCTTGCATTGAATCATGTTGCTTAACATTTCCTATAGTACACTTTCGGATCCGAATAACCTTTTGACTTACCATTTGAAAAAAAACACAAAAGATGCGATATTATTGAAAATTCAAACTGTGTACCCAAAATCGGAATAAGATGAAACACATGATGTATGGTTTACTAGTTTTAGCTGTACACAAATCACAATAAGGTCTTTAGTCGACATAGGAAGCATTCACGTTTTAGCATATCATATTATTGTGTATTCTGTAGTTGAACTGTACTAACTGTGTACATGTTCTATTCCTCTAAAAAAACTCCGCGCCAAAAAATGGCGGTCTTCCAAGGGAAGAGAGATCATAGGGGAGATAATTCGTTGTCATCACAAATCACACTGTTTCAAACCCATATTGAAAAAACAATGAATGCAAGTTCCTTCGAAAAAGTCTAAATGTATCCACATATAACTTACGGAAAGTTTTGAATATTATTTGTTAGCCAATCAGAAGCAATATAACCACAACAGTTTGTAGTGCCTAGAAAAACGTCTTGAAAATCCTTAGATATAAAAGACGATCAATATATCAATCAATCAATCAATCAAAACTAAAATACAATACTAATTTTTAATCAGCACTTAACAACGGGTAATTATTATTCATTAATTCGGGCGTTTTTGAACCATCTTTTTTCTACGACTCAGAAATAAAGTGAAAAATTTATAAAAACGATTATTCATCTTCTCGTTAATTTAACATTTATACATGCATGATCCTGCATAAGCGATATCAACGAGCAGCAGACCAATATTGTTCACTGAGCACTATTTGTTAATGTACATTTAAAACGGTAAGGATCCTGTAGGAAGAACGGAAACGCAATCCTTTTCTTTCTGCATACAATCCAACATTATTCATTTTTTTTGTCAGTTCTTGAGTACTAAATACTGCTTAAACTTCTGATACAATTGCGTTAAGTACATCGGACTTCGCCTTTTTAACTGTAAAGACTAATGTGATATACTACCAAATTTTGATTCGAATGTTCAAGTTGAAAATTTTGACCCTGACGTGAGCTTAACTATAGGATCTTGTTAGATCTTCCTCGCCGCGACAATAACATAATTTTACCTCAGATTAACCTATAAAAATGCAGAAAGTGGTGTTTACCCTTTTCAAATGCAAACGACCGTAAACATTTATTATCTATTTTTAACCACGAAAACTGTTAAAGAAAATCCTTCGAACACACACATGTTAAGTTAATGGCAGATGGCAACATGCACAGTTTTTATATAACAACATCATTAAGAAACTATTCTTGTATTACATACTAAAATAAATTAATTAGAATCCTCCTAAATAAGAAAGATAGATAGTTGTGACATGATATCACTATTTATTTCATTATTTTCTTTTTTTTTCAGAACGGGAAAAACCAGTAGGTAAGTAACATTTGTAATGATCTCTCTATCACTGCAAATAATGCATATTTATGTTAAAGTCAAGCAATATATAATATAAACTTGAATACATGAGTTATTAGAATCCGATAGCATCAAATATTTGCAGTTACTACATGCACGAGTGTAAGACTGTGTAATTATAAGCATTACAGCCCTGTAGTCTCACTTCGGTGCTGACAGGAATATGATTGATTTGATTCTTTCTGTGATCTAGTTATTGCCTATAGTTATTGCCCTGAAATTTCTAAAATTATTTTAATTTTAAGGGTTTTCTACTTTTACGGTGCAGAAAGCTCTAGTCGGATTTGGTAAAACGTTTTTGGTATTTTGGTGATATATTCTCTACAGCATTTTAATCAATTGATTTTAAATACGTTTTGGGTTTGAGCGCCAATGATGAGTTACAGGACTTGAAATGGGCGGACATGGAAAAATTGGAGACAATGCATTGGTGTAAAAAGTAGTGTTTCGGCAGTTTACACGTAAATTTACATGAACATTCAGTGGTATTGTAACGCTTATGTTTAGATTATCGATTACTCACCGGAACTTTGTGCATTAACTACAATTTCCTGTAACAAAAACAAACAATAACAATCTTAAGCAATCGAGTGCACCTTAAACCTTCAGTGCATGCACTAAGTGATTGTCATACTAATATGCCGAGAAATAAAAATACCGGACAAAACAATCATTTGAATCCCAAAAAACCCTAGCACTCAAGATAAATGAAGGGATAAGAGTAATACGACCGCTAATCGATAAAAGAAAGGAAAAACGAAGACATATCCGACTGTAATATGTCTCAAAAAGACCTAAGCAAAAGTGACCGACAGGAGTCAGTAGAAAACGTTATGGCCTACGCTCTCGCCAGTTTGAACAGTATGAATGAAAACGCATTTAATTGTTCTTCACCGTTTAAGCCGAAGTCTTGCCCGAACCTTGTTAGCACTCGTGTACAACAATACACACAACCTACACTCATACCTTACCCAAGTATACAATTTATACCGACTGGTCCGCCTTTTACTATCTAAGCATCAACCCAGCAGGCTGATATTGGCAGACTCTTCAGCTATGTTCTCACTAGAATAAGCAGCCTCGACCACGCGCGTCTGGCGTAGTAAATTCTATTAACAATGGTATCGTTAATGACATTTTATTTGCAACCACTGGTGTCGATGCCTCTGCTGATTGACATAGGCCCCGGTGGTCACACTTCGGTTACTTTTTCGCCCCAATCCGCATAGACCGAATGAATATATTTTGGTTAGGTGCATATGCTCGTAGGTCATACAAAATCCTAAACTTTTTATCGGAAGGAGTATCCTATTCCCCACTTTTTTCTGCGGACGTACAGTCACATTTTGAAGTAAAAATTTCATTGTTTTGTTCAAACCTATCCATACTTGATCAGTGTTGCTATCCTAGTCCCCCTACCCCCTATTTGAAACCCACTTTAAAAGTACTAATGTAACCTAATGAGTTTTTATTTAGTTTAAATTCGTATGGCTGAATGAAGTTTTCATAATTTGACGTTACGTCCGAGGACCCTAACAACGCCTCTGAATTCATGTGGTCATGTGACGTCTTTCTATATAGTGGTGATGATTGTCATATTATTTTTTCAGGTCGGGACCATCTCCGGGTACTCCTGCTGACTCCCCAAATAAAAAGTTTTTCGACGGTACCGAATTCCGGGCGAAAAAACAATTAATATCAGCATAAGACAGATTTTGATCACGTGACACATAATGCTATACAGTAAATTTAGAGTGTCTTTCCGACGGGTGTTTGCCTGACAAAATGGAAAACTGCTGCCGCGTTTGGTCGAGTTGATGATCCTTTTGTAGATCTCAGATTACACTTTTTGAAATTAACAATTATTTTCCACAGTTTATCGACGTTCTGAAATGCTTTTGAATTTTCCTTTTGATACAGCGATTTTCCATACTAAATTTTGACCTTTGTTTTAACGGAAGTTTGGAAAATTTCATTGTAGACAATTCGAAATCCTTAGGGTGATGTCGTCTGCAATTGAGGCCGGAAAATTCTCGCGGTTTGTCAGAATACCATCGGACGTTACGAAAGCAGACGAACGTTTGTAAACAACATTAGACCCCTTTGGAAACAAAAATGGCTGACTTCCTAAGGAAATTCTATCTATCAAAATGAAAATTTACCGTTAAGCTGTGGAAAATATTTGTTGATTTCAAAAAGTGAAATCTGAGATTTACAAAAGGACCATAAACTAGACCAAACGAGGTAGCAGTTTTCACTTTTCTCAGGCAAAAGCCCGTTGGACAGACACGGTAAAGTTTACTATAGAGCTCAAAGCTTTTCGCGAGCAGCTGAAGCAACTGACAATCATATGACATTTCCGTGACGTCACCATTACATAGACACACGTCATACGAACATTGGAATTCAGAGGCAAATATTAGGGTCCTCAAAAGTAACGTTAATTATGAAAAGTCATTTAGCCATACGATTTTTAAACTAATACGACTCTAAATGTAATCAATAATGATCATCACCAGTAATATTACAAAGCGACAGATCCCGTGTGCACGTTCTAAATTAAAAAAATATTTGCAATATAGACCGTTACATGCGTTATTAAAAATTATATAAATAAACTAGAACATCGTGAATGAGAATGTAAACTAACAGTAACAATTGCAAATATCCACAAATGGAACAATATTTCCGCCAATATAAAACATCCAATTGTAATAGGAATTGATCCATATGATCCATAAAGACAAACAATCCTTACATGTTATGTCTTCATAAAACACATTAATCACATAATAATTTATCAAATTATAAACTTGTTGACTGACAAAAATTCTAAAACCTCCGAATATATCACATTTTGGATATTTTGCCCCAAAGCAAACAGTATTTCAGCGTGACGATTTTAGGTCATGGCCTTTAATTTTCATTGTTTGGTAGGTCGTTTAAGAAGAAGTTTCCTTTTCCACGTGGCCATTGCTTTTTTAAAGACAAATCATTCTATTGTTTCTGCGCATTTAGTTTTTGAACGTTATTGTTTGGTAATTTGTTTATGACGTGGTCGTCGTCAAAATTCTGTGAAATTTTCATTTCACTAAGCGTAGGTTTTATAGATACATATGTAGACTCATGTCGGTTTACATTGAAATAAGTAACATTAGCTTTAAGAATTGACAAAAAATTAATCATTTTGGACTAGCAAACATACCCAAAAAAGAACTATTGTACTTTTGTGATTGTACTCTGCGCTGCAAATCTAGAAAAGATATTGCAGTTTGTACGAAGAAACAACGCGCCTGTTTATTCAGCCATTTTTGGCTTTTGCACATTTTTCACAAATATGTTTTCCACTAATTCGGTGAACATATTCTTTATTTTTTTTAAATTTGGAGAGTGGGATATCTTTATCTTCTGTAAAAATATAGGTTTATTATCATAGGTAACTTTTTTTGCGATCTGCTATTTTGTGTATTCTGAGTCCTAAACAAAAAAGGAGGGAATCTATTAATTACCCATATGCTCTAAACGATTTTTTGTAAATAGATTATGGCATAGTTATATTCTAAATGCCACGAAGTTTGATTCCAACATACAATTATGTGAAAAATTTGAATCAAATAACATATAGTCTCGGTACCGTCAAAACAGATAATAATCAACCGAGAAATATATGTCAAGCGATTTTTGAAATGAACGTATGAATGGAGATCTAATTACCCATCTTTATTTAAATGCATATATTTTATACTTAATGTTCATTATATAACCGTCAACTGTTTGAATTCGCTACTTCATGTTGACTACATGTAGTGAAAAAAGGTATTAAGATACTCGCAACACTGTTTATGACTAATGAAAAAGTAAATTACAGAATTGAGTGCAAAAGTTCAAAAACTAATAAAGAACTATATTTTCGGCGCTTGCATTTTTGCAATGTCTACTCCATGCTAAATTAAAACAATTACGAATTCAAATAAGATACTGTAATGAACCTTACAAATCTTTTAACCTCTCTTTATTTTGCGAAAAATTTGCCTGACTTGGTGCTCTTTAAATTTTGTCTTGCGGTAAGAATTTTGATTGTTAATGTTTATTTTCTAGCACTTTTGTACAATTTACAGCCATGCATATTAAAAGTGTACACTTCTTTACAAAATTGTAGGCCCGTTACAAGTAGTCACTACCAATGTATTCATTTTTTCGTCGTTTGTGATTGTTAATAATAAGAATCGTTGAGAAAAACAAGTTACCAATATCACTGGAAAAAGAAAAACATAAAAATTGTTAATTGTATTTAGAAAATGTGTATTGTTGAAATGTTAAAATCAACCACTGTCCTACGACAATTACGACTCATTTTATTGAAAACGTTTAAGGATACCCCAGTGAAGCGTGCTTATTTTGCTAACTGGTAAGATTGCTTCAAGAAATATTGGAAAGATTGAAACAATAAATAATAATATTCGAATTAATGTATTTCCTCCTCTTTTTAGAAGAATCAATTAAAATATGTGTATAAAATGAAATGAATGTTTTATTGAGGCAAAACGTGAGTAATAACTTATGCTGTTTGACACATATCGTGTGTCAGAAATGTTTGTCCATGGACTTTAAACTATAAAATTCCAACAGTTAACAAACGTCCCTATATACAAAATAGACAAAAACATGCGAAACAAACTGAAACAGACAATGATACGAACGCTTTGATGTATTATCGTGTCAAACCATTTACTTATTAAGATTACATATAGCCGCTCAATTGTTTGTGTGCAACGAACTCTTTTAAACCAGTGTGAACGTTCATTCGCATGATTGTAATGTATAATTTACAATAACATCCAAAATATAATACGCTTTATCCTGTTTCTACAATATGATTGCATGAGTTTTTGTTAAATGATCTAAAACAACTACTTACGGGTGGTGTTATATTGCAACAGTACTACCATGGTATCAAAATATGGCTTTTTATCCCATGAGAAGTTCCGCTGCACCAGCGGTCAAGCGGAATCATATATTAACTTGTTATGCCCTAAAACTAGATAGAAATGTAGCCAATCAGAACAGCAGTCCTAATCTCAATTATCCAAATAATGTATTTGATTTGTGTGCGTGGACGCGTCTGCTGCTAATAGATTAGCTATGATAAAGGAGGATATGTTTGTTTTATTCATGTAACAAAACTATTTCAGATTTTGATATACGGTCGCTATCGGTATTTCTCAATCCTCAAAAATATATTTACTGAACCGCTTATTCGCATTGCATAGCCGATCATTGAATAGTACATTTTTCTAGTTACAACATATATCAAAGTCAGTATTGTAGTATAATATTGTCGGTTAGATATTTTAAGCACATTTGGTCTACCCTTTTCTATATTTATTGAATTATTACCTAATGAATAAATTCTAACTAAAGATATAAATGGAACATGGATACTTACTTTTTTAAATAAAAGTTTATATACAATATACAAAGAAGAAATTATTTTCATCAGTAAACAATTTTTGTCTTATGCTCAAGTTAATAATACCGAATCAACACAAAAAACAAAAGTCTGGTTTCTTGGGTCGATCAGTTGTCATTTCAACCTAGGTAAACGATTATATATGGTACATAATATGCATATTATTTTATTTTATCATTAAGAAGAGGAAAGGATTTTGTTTAAATTTTAATATGTAATTAAATTATTTACAAATGAATATAACTTTAAATTTACCCAAATAAACTTTCATTATATAATATGATAGAAGAAACATATTCATCTACTTTTGGTTGTGCACAAACCAACTTATGTTTGCTTGCTTTGCGCATGCGGAGGAAAAAGCAATCGAATTAAACGCATAACATTCTATTGTGAAAATGCAAAATAAAAGCAACATGAACACGTTTTACTTATCAGCGGAATATTTTTGAGCACTCCTGTAACGCTTCGAAAAGCTACTTATAATTGATTGATGTTTGTTTGGTAACAAAAGATTATCATGCATACGTACACAATCAGGTCAACTAGACAATCTTCAGTTTGAGGTTATGTAAAAAAAAGTATCGAATGTTGTATGTGTTAAATGCCGACTTCGTCTTTCTTGTTTGTTGATTGATTAATGGTGTTTAACGCTTCTTGTTTGTTACAAAAACGTCAAACCTGTAAAACTTTTATATTAAATTGAGGGTACCTAGTGCCTGACTATTCGATTTAAAACAAACCTTCTTATTTCACTTATTATTAGTTTTGGGAACTTTTCTTGCCGCGATATAATGTTGTTAAGTTCCCACAAAATAATTCAATAACAATAGTCATTATAATCTCTATTGGTTGTATATTACATACTTGATCTATTGACAATTTGCAATCTACGTCAGGCGCTGTAGACGAAATAGCTAATTTTTAGTTTTTCTTATTTATTTTCAGTTATTATGATGCGTTAGTATAAATTATTAATTGTTTGAAGTAATTGCGTGTACATGTTACATTTAACAACATACATGCAATGTGCAAATGAAATTTGAACATTGGTTCATGAAAATGTGTTATTTATGTCTCGCCTGCAATAGTCGCTGGAGGCGAGACATATATATTGGAATCCGGCGGTAGCGTCGTCAACATTTAGACATCTTGCTTCATATCTTTGTAAGCCTAAGCCCTAGGTCCATCAAATTTGGTCCAGTGGTAGCTTATGACAATACTTGCCAGTCCAGCGACTACGTTAAAGTTTTTGGATTACAGCAGTTCCTCTGTAACCACGCATGGTAGGATGACAATATTTGGTATATAGCTTCCTGATTAATAGTTAATGACTCTCTGGCAGGTGTCATCTGACCTAGAACTCAACTTTACGGTCCAGCGACTATGTTAAAGGTTTTGTATTAAGGCACTTCCTCTGTAACTATGAATAGTAGGATGACAATATTTGGTATATAGGTTGCTAATGAATAGTACATGACTGCTTGACAGGTGTCACCTGACTTTGACCTCAATTTCATGGTCCAGCGACTACGTTAAATTTTTTAGATTACGGCAGTTCCTCTGTAACCAAGCATGGTAAGGTGACAATGTTTGGTATACAGGTTGCTGTTGAATAGTAAATGACTGTCTGGCAGGTGTCACCTGACCTTGACCTCGATTTCAAGGTCTAGGGACCATTTTAAAGTTTTTGTATAAGGGCCGTTCCTCGGTAGCTATGCATGTTAGGATGACAATAATTGGTATACAGGTTACTGCTGAAGAGTACATGACTGTCTAGCATGTGTCACCTGACCTTGACCTCGATTTCATGGTCTAGCGACCATTTTAAAGTTTTTGGATTAGGGCAGTTCCTCTGTAACCATGCATGGTAGGATGACAATAATTGGTATACATGCTGCTGCTGAAGAGTACATGACTGTCTGGCATGTGTCCCCTGACCTTGACCTCGATTTCACTGTCCAGTTTTTGAATCAGGGCAGTTCCTCTGTAACCATGCATTGTAGGATGACAGTATTTGGTATATAGGATTCTAATGATTAGTACATGAGTGTCTGGTATGTGTCAACTGACCATGACCTCAATTTCACGGTCCATCGACTACCTTAAAGTGCCTCAAAAATGTTCATAAGGGACATGCCCACATGGACCCGAACTCGGCGCGTTCATATTAATGAAATTTCTTAAAAAGATCATTTTCTTTACTTATTTTAAACACTTGCAGATATTGAGTAATTCAGTGTGTGAGTAAGGCATCATGAGTTGCAAATCGAAATTTATTGTTGGTGGGGTCCAATTATATTTTTTACGAAATTATGGCCCCTGGACTTAGACAATTTTATTTGCCGGTAGTGAACTCAGTTTTGCTTGGTTGTAGTTTTTAATTTTAATATTGAACCTTGCAAAGGTGGTAAACATGTTTGTTTTTTTTCATAAATGTAAAAAGTAACAGATAAATATTTGGAAGTCGTTATTTAGACACATTGGGTTTCAACTGATACAAAACTTTTAACTTCCTTAAAATGTTAACGAACTGTCCGAAGCCGTATTATTTGTTTCGTTTTATAGGGTTTGATTAGATAGTTAAACCAATCACGCTCAAAAAGTGTCTTTATTTTAGAAGGTAAATATACATATAAAATAGCATTCCATTCCTTTTGTTATGTTTGTGGTAGGAATTTACATTTTCTTTTTGTGTTTAGAGAACTTTTTTTCCTTTTAGCAATATATGGGACTCGGATAACAAAATGGTGTTTTGAGAAGTTCGAATTTCCAAGGGAAATGTGTGCTGATAAAATTGCAACCTTAAATCTGTATTGAATAATGCAAATATTTTTTGTTTGTTTGAATGGTGTTTTAACGCCACTTTCAGCAATTTTTCAGCTATTTCATGGCGTCCAGTTTTTATTGGGGGAGGAAGCCGGAATACCCGGAGAGAACCCCCGACCTGCGGTAGGAAAACTGGCAATCCTTGTCAATTAAGATTGGAGCCGAGTACACCCTGCCTGCAGTGAGAATCGAACCCGCAATCTCAGTGTTGACAGACCACGTGATCAATAGAAGACAAACTACCTTGACCACTCGGCCACCGAGGCCCCCCAAATAAATCAACTTCTTTTTCGTGGGCCATGTTTATAATTCATCCTTCATAAAAAAACCATCTTTAGACAGAAAATTTAGAGTTTTGATATGATATTCATATGAAATACAATTGTCTTTATTTAACGTGTAATAGACAGTATTTAAAAACTAAAAAACACCTCAACAACTTATGTTTTTTAAAGCTCCTATGTTTATTGTTTATGTATATGAGTTAGATACGCCCCGAACCCCTGTGAGTAAGAGTACAAATTTAAACTTCGTCTTCCGTGAATTGACAAGGTCCAAAATATGTTTTATTCGAGGAGAAAATAAAAGAAAACGTATCATTAGATGTCACACACACCTTATTTTGTGTTGGCGCATGTTTAAATATGGGAAACATGATTTATTTTTATCAATTACAGTTCAAATTATCGAAGTATTCGCATGTTCGTTAAACCTCGTGTTTTTGTTTACGTTCGACATGCACATTATTAAAAACGATTTGATTGGTGCTTCTCAAGTTCAGAAGCAACTTCACTTACGACCCGAAAATATATATGTATGATATCAGGGGTGAGGATGGAGCAAAGCGGACTCCGAACCCCTTAATTTGTGAGGATGAGCCGCTTAAAAAGCCTAACTTTTCCGTCGTTACCTAAACATTCATACTTTTACATTGATGCCAAATTTTGTTCCCGATATCCCTTCCCTTTCGTCTTGTTGATTGATTGTGTGTTAACCTGTCCCTCTCTAGTCTGTATGCAAACATTCGTTCAATCAATTCGTTTCATTTCAATTTCAATCAAAGTATTATTTATGAAAAATTATTTGTATAAAAAATGGTTTGTAACAACATTAGTATTGATAATCATGATATTACGTCACAAACTGCTACTAAATAAGATCGTCTGTAATATGATAATATTCTCATACGAAGAATTAAGATAATAAGTTACTTTTTAGAAAGATATACCCATTTCTTGACTATACAAAATAGAATAATCTTGAGCACATATGTAGACTTCTATTTAAGACTTTTGTCGAATTCAGAGCGATTTATATATTTTTAAATTCGATTTTAATTTTTTAATGCATAGAATCATGGTGTTTATTGATATTTTCTACAAATTACATCTAAATTCAGAAATAAATAATTCAATGAACACAATTTTCCAATGGGAGTTTTTTCGTAAAAAATAGGAAATTCTACAAAACAAAATTCAATCTGTTGAATTTTCTATTGTATACGATGTATAAATACATTAAAAAATTTCAACCAGTTTAGTATCCGAAATCCAATGAGTTTATGATTACAACGCGTTAGGATTAAAAGACTTACAACAATAACAAAATATTTACATAAAAATTGTGTATTGTTTGTGTTGTAACCAAATACTGTTTATGCATATGGTTAAATAATAAATAACTACAGAATAAAGATTTGTGGGCATTGAGTAGCATTAATTAATCTAAATATCTTCTTTTTGTATTTTCAGTGAGTAAGTGTCAAGAAAGTAGCAGATAAGTATGATGACTAGTTTTTGGTTGTTTTTGCAAGATACGTTTCACATCATATAATGACGACATGTCTATGATGGCATATAACGCAATATCTCTTGACGTTATTACAATGTGTCCTGCTTGTATAACGACACACAGCTTTAAGTTTAATAAACCATATATAGTATTTGTTTTTGTTCATGAAAAGTCTTGTCGCAGACTGTATAGTGTGACGTGTTTGGAGATTGTCATGCTCCGTGCACGATAAAACCACTTTTGTAGATTTTAAAAACATAGTAAGCTCATCAAATGCTAAATTCTGCGTCCCTACCTGATACTAGATATTTTTTCTGTGGCAGTAAGCATATTGTTTACGATGACTAACCGTTTTCATTTTGAATTTGTGTTTCGAGTCTGTATTTACGTATAATCCGCACATTGCTTTCCAAATTAGATTAAAAGAAAAAGACCGCGGACAATATGACCTTAATTACAGTACTTTGTTTAATTTATGGAAAAGATAGAAAGTGCTTATAGTAGTACTTATATAAATGCCACAAGTATTTGCTGCATTTTATTTCTGTAAATGAACGTAATAACAAAATACCAAACACCAAAGAAACTGTCAGAAAAAACCATCAACAAATTCACATTAAACACACAAGTATTCAAAATGAAGATTGGGTTAACCTCGAGCAATCAGGAAAAATCAACATGTATAACAGGCTTATGCAAGAATGTCTCTTATAAAAAAATGCCATTGGCCGACTTTAAATTATATGACCGCAATCGGAGACACCAAGTAATGAAATACAAAATTTTAGGAAAATGAATTTGCATCATAAATCGTTCTTACATCAACAGGTATTTCAACGATCGCATGCATTTTTTTACTTGTCATCTAAAGTTTTACACTGGCCGCAGTAAGACTGGAACCTGCAACCTCAGTATTGACCCTTAGGGATAAATAACAGATGACTAACTACTTTAACTAATGGGCTTCCGAAGCCCCTTCTTTTCCATTGATGCCGAATTTTGTTCCCGATTTCCCTTCCTTTTCGTCCTGTTGATTGATTGAATGTTAATCTGTCCCTCTCTAGTCTGTATGCAAACATTCGTTCAATCAATTCGTTTCATTTCAATTTCAATCAAAGTATTATTTATGAAAAATTATTTGTATAAAAAATGGTTTGTAACAACATTGGTATTGATAATCATGATATTATGTCACAAACTACTACTAAATAAAGTCGTCTATAATATGATAATATTGTCATACGAAAAATTTAGATAATCAGTTACTTTTGAGAAAGATATACCCATTTCTTGACTATACAATATAGAACAATCTTGAGCAAATATGTAGTCTTCTATTTAAGGTTTTCGTCGAATTCATAGCGATTTATTTATTTTTTAAATTCGATTTTAATTTTTTAATGCATAGAATCATTGTGTTTATTGATATTTTCTACAAATTACATTTAAATTCAGAAATGAATAATTCAATGAACACAATTTTCCAATGGGAGTTTTTTCGTAAATAAATAGGAAATTCTACAAAAAAATTCAATTTGTAGAATTTTCTATTGTATACGATGTATAAATACATTAAAACAAAAATTCAGCCAGTTTAGTATCCAACATCAAATGAGTTAATGATTACAACGCGTTAGTATTAAAAGACTTACATCAATAAAAAAATATTTACATAAAAATTGTGTATTGTTTGTGTTGTAACCAAATACTGTTTATGAATATGGTTAAATAATAAATAACTACGGAATAAAGATTTGTGGGCATTGAGTAGCATTAACTAATGTAAATATCTTCTTTTTGTATTTTCAGTGAGTAAGTGTCAAGAAAGTAGCAGATAAGTATGATGACTAGTTTTTGGTTGTTTTTGCAAGATACGTTTCACGTCATATAATGACGATATGTCTATGATGGTATATAAAGCAATATCTCTTGACGTTATAACAATGAGTCCTGCTTGTATAACGACACACAGCTTTAAGTTTAATAACATAAACCATATATAGTATTTCTTTTTGTTAGTGAAAAGTCTTGTCGCAGACAGTATAGTGTGACGTGTTTGGAGATTGTCATGCTCCATGCACGATAAAACCACTTTTGTAGATTTTAAAAACATAGTAAGCTCATAAAATGCAAATTCTGCGTCCCTACCTGATACTAGATACTTTTTCCGTGGCAGTAAGCATATTGTTTACGATGACTAACCGTTTTCCCTTTGATTTTGTGTTTCGAATCTGTATTTACGTATAATCCGCACCATTCCTTTCCAAATTAGATGAAAATAAAAAGACCGCGAACAATATGACCTTAATTACGGTACTTTATTTAAATTATGGAAAAGATAGAAAGTGCTTATATTAGTACTTATGTAAATGCCACAAGTATTTGCTGCATTTTATTTCTGTAAATGAAAGTAATAACAAAATACCGAACACCAAAGAAACTGTCAGAAAAAACCATCAACAAATTCACATTAAACACACAAGTATTCAAAATGAAGATTGGGTTAACCTCGAGAAATCAGGAAATATCAACATGTATAACAGGCTTATGCAAGAATGTCTCTTATAAAAAAATGCCATTGGCCGACTTTAAATTATATGACCGCAATCGGAGACACTAAGTAATGAAATACAAAATTTTAGGAAAATGAATTTGCATCATAAATCGTTCTTACATCAATAGGTATTTCAACGATCGCATGCATTTTTTTACTTGTCATCTAAAGTTTTACACTGGCCGCAGTAAGACTGGAACCTGCAACCTCAGTATTGACCCTTAGGGATAAATAACAGATGACTAACTACTTTAACTAATGGGCTTCCGAAGCCCCTTCTTTTCCATTGATGCCGAATTTTGTTCCCGATTTCCCTTCCTTTTCGTCCTGTTGATTGATTGAATGTTAATCTGTCCCTCTCTAGTCTGTATGCAAACATTCGTTCAATCAATTCGTTTCATTTCAATTTCAATCAAAGTATTATTTATGAAAAATTATTTGTATAAAAAATGGTTTGTAACAACATTGGTATTGATAATCATGATATTATGTCACAAACTACTACTAAATAAAGTGGTCTATAATATGATAATATTGTCATACGAAAAATTTAGATAATCAGTTACTTTTGAGAAAGATATACCCATTTCTTGACTATACAATATAGAACAATCTTGAGCAAATATGTAGTCTTCTATTTAAGGTTTTCGTCGAATTCATAGCGATTTATTTATTTTTTAAATTCGATTTTAATTTTTTTTAATGCATAGAATCATTGTGTTTATTGATATTTTCTACAAATTACATTTAAATTCAGAAATGAATAATTCAATGAACACAATTTTCCAATGGGAGTTTTTTCGTAAATTAATAGGAAATTCTACAAAAAAATTCAATTTGTAGAAATTTCTATTGTATACGATGTATAAATACATTAAAACAAAAATTCAGCCAGTTTAGTATCCAACATCCAATGAGTTAATGATTACAACGCGTTAGTATTAAAAGACTTACATCAATAAAAAAATATTTACATAAAAATTGTGTATTGTTTGTGTTGTAACCAAATACTGCTTATGAATATGGTTAAATAATAAATAACTACGGAATAAAGATTTGTGGGCAGTGAGTAGCATAAACTAATGTAAATATCTTATTTTTGTATTTTCAGTGAGTAAGTGTCAAGAAAGTAGCAGATAAGTATGATGACTAGTTTTTGGTTGTTTTTGCAAGATACGTTTCACGTCATATAATGACGACATGTCTATGATGGTATATAACGCAATATCTCTTGACGTTATAACAATGAGTCCTGCTTGTATAACGACACACAGCTTTAAGTTTAATAACATAAACCATATATAGTATTTCTTTTTGTTCGTGAAAAGTCTTGTCGCAGACAGTATAGTGTGACGTGTTTGGAGATTGTCATGCTCCGTGCACGATAAAACCACTTTTGTAGATTTTAAAAACATAGTAAGCTCATAAAATGCAAATTCTGCGTCCCTACCTGATACTAGATACTTTTTCCGTGGCAGTAAGCATATTGTTTACGATGACTAACCGTTTTCCCTTTGATTTTGTGTTTCGAATCTGTATTTACGTATAATCCGCACCATTCCTTTCCAAATTAGATGAAAAGAAAAAGACCGCGAACAATATAACCTTAATTACGGTACTTTATTTAAATTATGGAAAAGATAGAAAGTGCTTATATTAGTACTTATGTAAATGCCACAAGTATTTGCTGCATTTTATTTCTGTAAATGAAAGTAATAACAAAATACCGAACACCAAAGAAACTGTCAGAAAAAACCATCAACAAATTCACATTAAACACACAAGTATTCAAAATGAAGATTGGGTTAACCTCGAGCAATCAGGAAATATCAACACGTATAACATGCTTATGCAAGAATGTCTCTTATATAAAAATGCCATTGGCCGACTTTAAATTATATGACCGCAATCGGAGACACTAAGTAATGAAATACAAAATTTTAGGAAAATGAATTTGCATCATAAATCGTTCTTACATCAACAGGTATTTCAAACGATCGCATGCATTTTTTTACTTGTCATCTAAAGTTTTACACTGGCCGCAGTAAGACTGGAACCTGCAACCTCAGTATTGACCCTTAGGGATAAATAACAGATGACTAACTACTTTAACTAATGGGCTTCCGAAGCCCCTTCTTTTCCATTGATGCCGAATTTTGTTCCCGATTTCCCTTCCTTTTCGTCCTGTTGATTGATTGAATGTTACTCTGTCCCTCTCTAGTCGGTATGCAAACATTCGTTCAATCAATTCGTTTCATTTCAATTTCAATCAAAGTATTATTTATGAAAAATTATTTGTATAAAAAATGGTTTGTAACAACATTGGTATTGATAATCATGATATTATGTCACAAACTACTACTAAATAAAGTCGTCTATAATATGATAATATTGTCATACGAAAAATTTAGATAATCAGTTACTTTTGAGAAAGATATACCCATTTCTTGACTATACAATATAGAACAATCTTGAGCAAATATGTAGTCTTCTATTTAAGATTTTCGTCGAATTCATAGCGATTTATTTATTTTTTAAATTCTATTTTAATTTTTTAATGCATAGAATCATTGTGTTTATTGATATTTTCTACAAATTACATTTAAATTCAGAAATGAATAATTCAATGAACACAATTTTCCAATGGGAGTTTTTTCGTAAATAAATAGGAAATTCTACAAAAAAATTCAATTTGTAGAATTTTCTATTGTATACGATGTATAAATACATTAAAACAAAAATTCAGCCAGTTTAGTATCCAACATCCAATGAGTTAATGATTACAACGCGTTAGTATTAAAAGACTTACCACAGCGGGCACAACAACGTTGTTTCAACATTGAATCAACGTCCGACTTCAACGTTGAATCAACATTGAAATATAGGTTTGATTTGAAAATTGAATTGACGTTGAAAATGTGACGTTGATTCAACGTCAAGATTTCAACGTTGAAGTGATGTTGAAAATTGGTTGAATTCTGGTCAGTGCAGGTTGTAATAAGGTTGGTTGAATTCTGGTCAGTGCAGGTTGTAATAAGGTTAGTTTATGTTGAATTAAGGTTGAATTTTGGTCAGTGTTTGTTGAAATGAGGTTGAATTCTGGTCCTTGTCATCCTCTCAATTCAGGGTTTCTGTGTCCAGGAAACAGTGGACACAGAAACCAGGACTTGTGAGGATGGGTTCTTGTATGCTAAATGTTGGTTGATAACAGGCTGAATTTACTTTAAAAGTCATTGAAATACAATAATAGTTTTTTAATCCTATAATACTATTTTACTAGTTATGACAGAAGTTAAACACATGTGTTACAGGTCAAAATGAAATACCCTTATTATTGACTAACAAAAGGACAAATACAAGAAAAGAAATTGATTATTTATTAAGAACAATTAATTACTTATAAAATTACAATAACAAAAAAGAATGTTATTTGTCTTTTGAATATTCCAGTCGGTATCCAAACAGGATTGTCCAAGTAATATACCTAGTCCCAAAAGTTATGTCTAAAATCACTTCAATTACTAGTCCACTTATAAGCAAGGTTAAATCCAGTAATGTTCTGTTGTAATGAAGTATTAAAAAATCAAACCGCTTCACATGGATGCATGCATGTCCTTTACATGTATATATATCCTAAGCAAACTTTTTGTAGATGATAGAATGTTCTGTAATTTTGTAGATTACTATTTCTTGGTTAACAGTTATTGTCTATATGGTCTAAGTCCATTTTTTTCTGTAAACACCTCATGTCCAGTTGATACCACATTTTAAAAATCTTGTACAGTTATCAAACAACATTGATGTCTTGTACTTTGTGAGTTCTTATCACAGCATCTGAAATAAGAGAAACATTATTTATAATCCTCAAAATTCAAAATTAAAGTTAAATACAGTCTTCAAGAGCTCTCTCAGTTTCTTATTTGGTAGTATCTTTATAGTAAAAAAATATAATAAATGGGTAACAAATACTAAATTATATGTTGTCAGAAGTTTTTTTGCAGAGCATTCATGTTAATGGTTTTTTTTTATTTTCTGGAAATGTCCACTGAAATAAAAGATATACTTTAATTTAAGCTACATGTAGGTATAATACGATAAACAAATCTTCTAATGTATGACTTGAGAAATGTTTTCACGGACTATGGTTAAGCACTTTAGTCTTATGTTGGCTATAATGACAACACTGAACAGTGTACATAAAGACAATACCAACCTCTTATTTATGGAGAATCTATTCCTCAAATATTCAACTGCAAACTTGTTTTCCCCTTTATGGCTTTAAATTCACAAGACTCGTCAGTCGATACCTTAGTTTAGTAGGATATCTGCAAATAAGTGTAAAAGCAAGATTTTAAATGCATGTGTACATGCTTATAAATTGAGAATGTGCATAATGTTACTGTACAGGCACAGTTAATATGTGAGTGGAGCACATCCTATTTATATAGAAATATTTGTATATCAACTGAAAATGTAACATCTATAATTTTCTCAAAAAGAGGGGGGGGGGGGGGTCAACACGATTTTCCACTTGTACCCCTTATTTATTTAGTAATGTACATGCATAGATGATGCTATTTTAATATTGAATTATGTTAATTTTTACATGCTGCTGTGTACAATTTGTCGTTCTTCGTGGTGTTTATTAACTGCAATACATTTTGATCACGGATCATTGCAGATGTGCTTCTTCAATATCGGTCAAAAGATTTATTATTTGCACGTGTCAGTGTGTATTATATACCTGTTAAAAGTAAACATTATACTTACTCTGTAGCTGGAACAAGCAGAAGTACACAACAGTTGTAAAATAACACAAGGAAACATCGCAGATCTAGGCCGCCAACTTTTAAACGAAAACTGCAAGAACGCATGCGTGGCTGAGTGTTCCGGTTTGAATGCCGCGAAAATTTAAAACCACACAATAAACATATTATATGTAAAAAAAAATTGTAAAAAGCGCAATAAAACCAGGCTGGTAAACGAGATGAAGGATCTCCCCTCCTCTGATTTATTTGCTTTGCTTTTATGTTTAACTTTATTCAAGCTAATCAAGGGGAAGCATTAATTAATTAATTTAATTATTTTACTGTAATATATATTGTTTCTTTTATGCTATTTCGAACGCTGAAACATTGACCCCAATTCAACGTTGCTTCAACGTCGGACATACAACGTTGAAGTTGACGATCTGAATTCAACGTTGCTTCAACGTTGTCATTTCAACGTTGAAACCATCAACGTTGATTCAACGTTGAATTTGAGTTGTTCAACGTTGCGACCAAATTTCAACATTTTTTCAACGTTGATTCAACGTTGAGTGCCTGCTGGGACATCAATAAAAAATATTTACATAAAAATTGTGTATTGTTTGTGTTGTAACCAAATACTGTTTATGAATATGGTTAAATAATAAATAACTACGGAATAAAGATTTGTGGGCATTGAGTAGCATTAACTAATGTAAATATCTTATTTTTGTATTTTCAGTGAG
Organism: Limnoperna fortunei; assembly: GCA_944474755.1. Classification (NCBI taxonomy): domain Eukaryota; kingdom Metazoa; phylum Mollusca; class Bivalvia; order Mytilida; family Modiolidae; genus Limnoperna; species Limnoperna fortunei. The sequence continues at coordinate 43,861,813 of OX104115.1, forward strand.
TAAGTGTCAAGAAAGTAGCAGATAAGTATGATGACTAGTTTTTGGTTGTTTTTGCAAGATACGTTTCACGTCATATAATGACGACATGTCTATGATGGTATATAACGCAATATCTCTTGACGTTATAACAATGAGTCCTGCTTGTATAACGACACACAGCTTTAAGTTTAATAACATAAACCATATATAGTATTTCTTTTTGTTCGTGAAAAGTCTTGTCGCAGACAGTATAGTGTGAAGTGTTTGGAGATTGTCATGCTCCGTGCACGATGAAACCACTTTTGTAGATTTTAAAAACATAGTAAGCTCATCAAATGCAAATTCTGCGTCCCTACCTGATACTATATACTTTTTCCGTGGCAGTAAGCATATTGTTTACGATGACTAACCGTTTTCCCTTTGATTTTGTGTTTCGAGTCTGTATTTACGTATAATCCGCACCATTCCTTTCCAAATTAGATGAAAAGAAAAAGACCGCGGACAATATGACCTTAATTACGGTACTTTATTTAAATTTTGGAAAAGATAGAAAGTGCTTATATTAGTACTTATGTAAATGCCACAAGTATTTGCTGCATTTTATTTCTGTAAATGAAAGTAATAACAAAATACCGAACACCAAAGAAACTGTCAGAAAAAACCATCAACAAATTCACATTAAACACACAAGTATTCAAAATGAAGATTGGGTTAACCTCGAGCAATCAGGAAATATCAACATGTATAACAGGCTTATGCAAGAATGTCTCTTATAAAAAAATGCCATTGGCCGACTTTAAATTATATGACCGCAATCGGAGACACTAAGTAATGAAATACACAATTTTAATAAATTGAATTTGCATCATAAATCGTTCATACATCAACAGGTATTTCAACGATCGCATGTATTTTTGTAGTATTTTTTTTAAATAAGCAGGAACTACAAAACGACTATTGAAGAAAACAAAAATTAAACACAATACTTGTCATCTAAAGTTTTTGCACTGGCTGCAGTAAGACTGGAACCTGCAACCTCAGTATTGACCCTTAGTGATAAATAACAGATGACTATCTACTTTAACTAATGGACTTCCGAAGCCCCTTCTTTTCCATAGATGCCAAATTTTGTTCCCGATTTCCCTTCCCTTTCGTCTTGTTGATTGATGATATGTTAACCTGTTCCTCTCTAGTCTGTATGCAAACATTCGTTCAATCAATTCGTTTCATTTCAATTTCAATCAAAGTATTATTTATGAAAAATTATTTGTATAAAAAATGGTTTGTAACCACATTGGTATTGATAATCATGATATTACGTCACAAACTGCTACTAAATAAGGTCGTCTGTAATATGCTAACATTCTCAGACGACGAATTTAGATAATAAGTTACTTTTTAGAAAGATATACCCATTTCTTGACTTTACAAAATAGAACAATCTTGAGCACATATGTAGTCTTCTATTTAAGATTTTCGTCGGATTCAGAGCGATTTACATATTTTAAATTCGATTTTAATTTTTTAATGCATAGAATCATTGTGTTTATTGATATTTTCTACAAATTACATCTAAATTCAGAAATAAATAATTCAATGAACACAATTTTCCAATGGGAGTTTTTTCGTAAATAAATAGGAAATTCTACAAAAAAAATTCAATCTGTAGAATTTTCTATTGAATACAAGCTATAAATACATTAACAAACAAAAATTCAGCCAGTTTAGTAATCAACATCCAATGAGTTTATGATTACAACGCGTTAGGATTAAAAGAATTACAACAATAACAAAATATTTACATAAAAATTGTGTATTGTTTGTGTTGTAACCAAATACTGTTTATGCATATGGTTAAATAATAAATAACTACAGAATAAAGATTTGTGGGCATATCTTCTTTTTGTATTTTCAGGAAGTAAGTGTCAAGAAAGTAGCAGATAAGTATGATGGCTAGTTTTTGGTTGTTTTTGCAAGATACGTTTCACGTCATATAATGACGACATGTCGATTATGGCATATAACGCAATATCTCTTGACGTTATTAAAATGTGTCCCGCTTGTATAACGACACACAGCTTTAAGTTTAATAACATAAATAGGATTTCTTTTTGTTCGTGAAAAGTCTTGTCGCAGACAGTATAGTGTGACGTGTTTGGAGATTGTCATGCTCCGTTCACGATAAAACCACTTTTGTAGATTTTAAAAACATAGTAAGCTCATAAAATGCTAAATTCTGCGTCCCTACCTGATACTAGATACTTTTTCTGTGGCAGTAAGCATATTGTTTACGATGACTAACCGTTTTTCCTTTGATTTTGTGTTTCGAGTCTGTATTTACGTATAATCCGCACCATTCCTTTTCAAATTAGATTAAAGAAAAAGACAGCGAACAATATGACCCTAATTACGGCACTTTATTTAAATTATGGAAAAGATAGAAAGTGCTTATATAAGTACTTATATATAAGCCACAAGTAATTGCTGCATTTTATTTCTGTAAATGAAAGTAATAACAAAATACCGAACACCAAAGAAACTGTCAGAAAAGACCATCAACAAATTCACATTAAACACAAAAGTATTCAAAATGAAGATTGGGTTAACCTCGAGCAATCAGGAAATATCAACATGTATAACAGGCTTATGCAAGAATGTCTCTTATCAAAAAATGCCATTGGCCGACTTTAAATTATATGACCGCAATTGGAGACACTAAGTAATGAAATATAAAATTTTAGGAAATTGAATTTGCATCATAAATCGTTCATATATCAACAGGTATTTCAACGATCGCATGTATTTTTGTAGTATTTTTTTTAAATAAGCAGGAACTACAAAACGACTATTGAAGAAAAGAAAAATTAAACACAATACTTGTCATCTAAAATTTTTACACTGGCCGCAGTAAGACTGGAACCTGCAAACTCAGTATTGCCCCTTAAGGATAAATAACAGATGACTAACTACTTTAACCAACGGGCTTTCGAAGCCCCTTCTTTTCCATAGATGCCAAATTTTGTTCCCGATTTCCCTTCCCTTTCGTCCTGATGATTGATTGTATGTTAGCCTGTCCCTCTCTAGTCTGTATGCAAACATTCGTTTCATATCAATTTCAATCAAAGTATTATTTTTGAAAAAATATTTGTATAAAAAATGGTTTGTAACAACATTAGTATTTATAATCATGATATTACGTCACAAACTACTACTTAATAAAGTCGTCTATAATATGATAATATTGTCATACAAAGAATTCACATAATCAGTTACTTTTTACGATTTACTTATGTTTTTAAATTTGATTTTAATTTTTTATTGCATAGAATCATTGTGTTTATTGATATTTTCTACAAATTACATCTAAATTCAGAAATAAATAATTCAATGAACACAATTTTCCAATGGGAGTTTTTTCGTAAAAAATAGGAAATTCTACAAAACAAAATTCAATCTGTTGAATTTTCTATTGTATACGATGTATAAATACATTAAAACAAAAATTCAGCCAGTTTAGTATCCAACATCCAATGAGTTAATGATTACAACGTGTTAGTATAAAAAGACTTACATCAATAAAAAATATTTACATAAAAATTGTGTATTGTTTGTGTTGTAGCCAAATACTGTTTATGCATATGGTTAAATAATAAATAACTACAGAATAGAGATTTGTGAGCATTGAGTAACATTAACTAATGCTAAATATCTTTGTTGTATTTTCAGTTGGTAAGTATCAAGAAAGTAGCAGATAAGTATGATGACTAGTTTTTGGTTGTTTTTGCAAGATACGTTTCACGTCATGTAATGACAACATGTCTATGATGGTCTATGACGCAATATCTCTTGACGTTATAACAATGAGTCCCGCATGTATAACGACACAAAGCTTTAATTTTTATACCATAAACCATATATATTATTTCTATCTTTTTTGTTTGTAAAAAGTCTGGTCGCAAACAGTATAGTGTGACGTGTTTTAAAGAGTGTCATTCTCCGTACACGGTCAAACCACTTTTTTAGATTTTAAAACATGGAAAGCTAATAAAATGCTAAATTCTGCGTCCCTTCTTGATACTAGATACTTTTTCAGTGGCAGTAAGCATATTGTTTAACCGCTTTTCCTTTGATGATGTGTTTCGAGTCTGTATTTACGTATGGTCCACACCGTTCCTTTCCAAATTAGATTTAAAGAAAAAGACCGCGGACAATATGACCCCAATTACTGTAGTTTATTTAAATTATGGAAAAGATAGAAAGTGCTTATATTAATACTTATATAAATGCCACAAGTATTTGCTGCATTTTATTTCTGTAAATGAAAGTAATAACAAAATACCGAACACCAAAGAAACTGTCAGAAAAGACCATCAACAAATTCACATTAAACACAAAAGTATTCAAAATGAAGATTGGGTAAACCTCGAGCAATCAGGAAATATCAACATTAATAACAGGCTTAAGCAAGAATGTCTCTTATAAAAAAAATGCCATTGGCCGACTTTAAATTATATGACCGCAATCGGAGACACTAAGTAATGAAATACAAAATTTTAGGAAATTGAATTTGCATCAGAAATCGTTCATATATCAACAGGTATTTCAATGATCGCATGTACTTTTGTAGTATTTTTTTTTAACAAGCAGGAACTACAAAACGACTATTGAAGAAAACAAAAATTAAACACAATACTTGTCATCTAAATTTTTTACTCTGGCCGCATTTAGACTGGAACCTGCAACCTCAGTATTGACCCTTAGGGATAAATAAGAAATGACTAACAAATTTAACCAATGGGCTTCCGAAGCCCCTTCTTTTCCCTAGATGCCAAATTTTGTTCCCGATTTTCCTTCCCTTTCGTCCTGTTGATTGATTGTATGTTAACCTGTCCCTCTCTAGTCTGTATGCAAACATTCGTTCAGTCAATTCGTTTCATTTCAATTTCAAAGTATTATTTATGAAAAATTATTTGTATAAAAAATGGTTTGAAACAACATTAGTATTTATAATCATGATAGTACGTCACAAACTACTACTAAATAAAGTCGTCTATAGTATGATAATATTGTCATACGAAGAATTTAGATAGTAAGTTACTTTTTAGAAAGATATATTCATTTCTTGACTATACAAAATAGAACAATCTTGAGCACATATGTAGTCTTCTATTAGAGATTTTCGTCGAATTCAGAGCGATTTATTTATTTTTTAAATTCGATTTTAATTTTTTAATGCATAGAATCATTGTGTTTATTGATATTTTCTACAAATTACATCTTAATTCAGAAATGAATTATTCAATTAACAAAACTTTCCACTGGGGATTTTTTCGTAAATAAATAGGAAATTCTACAAAAATTTCAATCTGTTGAATTTTCTATTGTATACGATGTATAAATACATTAAAAAATTTCAACCAGTTTAGTATCCAACATCCAATGAGTTTATATGATTACAACGCGTTAGGATTAAAAGACATATAACAATAACAAAATATTTACAACATCGAAATTGTGTATTGTTTGTGTTGCAGCCAAATACTGTTTATGCATATGGTTAATAAATAATAAATAACTACAGAATACAGATTTGTGTGGGCATTAAGTAACATTAACTAATGCTAAATATCTTTTTTTTTGTATTTTCAGTGTGTAAGTATCAAGAAAGTAGCAGATAAGTATGATGACTAGTTTTTGGTTGTTTTTGCAAGATACGTTTCACATCATATCATGACGACATGTCTATGATGGTATATGACGCAATATCTCTTGACGTTATAACGATGTGTCCCGCTTGCTTTAAGTTTTATAATATAAACCGTATATAGTATTTCTATCTTGAACGGATGTGGTTTTTATACCCCGCAAACTTGTTAGGGGGAGTATATAGGAATCACCCTGTCTGTCTGTCCGTCTGTCTGCCCACATCCTTTGGAAGCGCTTCTCCCCCTAAACCGCTTGACAGATTTTGATGAAGCTTTACATGAAGGATGTACATTATATGTAGATGTGTATGAAGAAATTTGGTTGCTGTCGGATATTATTCAGGGGAGATAATTGGACTCAGACCATTAAAATATAGTATTCAATGGGAGACCTCGTAAGCGGAACTCCTCCTAAACCGTTTGACAGATTTTGATGAAACTTTACATGAAGGAAGTACATCATATGTAGATGTGAATGAAGAATTTTCGTCGCTGTCGGATGTTATTCAGGGGAGATAATTGGACTTGAAGCGAAGCGGGGGGTATCTCTTTATGAGCGTGCTCACAGTCCACACTGGTTTTTTGGTTAAAAGTCGGGTCGCAGACAGTAATGTGTGAAGTGTTTTAGAGAGTGTCATGCTCCGTGCACGCTAAAACCACTTTTGTAGATATTAAAACATAGTAAGCTCATAAAATGCTAAATTCTGCGTCCCTACTTGATACTAGATTCTTTTTCAGTGGCAGTAAGCATATTGTTTAACCGCTTTTCCTTTGATGATGTGTTTCGAGTCTGTATTTGCGTATGATCCGCACCATTCCTTTCCAAATTAGATTTAAAGAAAAGACCGCGGACAATATGACCGTAACTACTGTACTTTATTTAAATTATGGAAAAAATAGAAAGTGCTTATATAAATACTTATATAAATGCCATAAGTATTTGCTGCATTTTATTTCTGTAAATGAAAGTAATAACAAAATACCGAACACCAAAGAAACTGTCAGAAAAGACCATCAACAAATTCACATTAAACACAAAAGTATTCAAAATGAAGATTGGGTAAACCTCGAGCAATCAGGAAATATCAACATTAATAACAGGCTTAAGCAAGAATGTCTCTTATAAAAAAAATGCCATTGGCCGACTTTAAATTATATGACCGCAATCGGAGACACTAAGTAATGAAATACAAAATTTTAGGAAATTGAATTTGCATCATAAATCGTTCATATATCAACAGGTATTTCAACGATCGCATGTACGTTTGTAGTATTTTTTTAACTAGCAGGAACTACAAAACGACTATTGAAGAAAACAAAAATTAAACACAATACTTGTCATCTAAATTTTTTACTCTGGCCGCATTTAGACTGGAACCTGCAACCTCAGTATTGACCCTTAGGGATAAATAAGAAATGACTAACAAATTTAACCCTTCTTTTCCATAGATGCCAAATTTTGTTCCCGATTTTCCTTCCCTTTCGTCCTGTTGATTGATTGTATGTTAACATGTCCCTCTCTAGTCTGTATGCAAACATTCGTTCAGTCAATTCGTTTCATTTCAATTTCAAAGTATTATTTATGAAAAATTATTTGTATAAAAAATGGTTTGAAACAACATTAGTATTTATAATCATGATATTACGTCACAAACTACTACTAAATAAAGTCGTCTATAATATGATAATATTGTCATACGAAGAATTTAGATAGTAAGTTACTTTTTAGAAAGATATATTCATTTCTTGACTATACAAAATAGAACAATCTTGAGCACATATGTAGTCTTCTATTAAATATTTTCGTCGAATTCAGAGCGATTTATTTATTTTTTAAATTCGATTTTAATTTTTTAATGCATAGAATCATTGTGTTTATTGATATTTTCTACAAATTACATCTAAATTCAGAAATGAATTATTCAATTAACAAAACTTTCCACTGGGGATTTTTCGTAAATAAATAGGAAATTCTACAAACAATTTCAATCTGTTGAATTTTCTATTGTATACGATGTATAAATACATTAAAAAATTTCAACCAGTTTAGTATCCAACATCCAATTAGTTTATGATTACAACGCGTTAGGATTAAAAGACATATAACAATAACAAAATATTTACAACATCGAAATTGTGTATTGTTTGTGTTGTAGCCAAATACTGTTTATGCATATGGTTAATAAATAATAAATAACTACAGAATACAGATTTGTGTGGGCATTAAGTAACATTAACTAATGCTAAATATCTTTTTTTGTATTTTCAGTGTGTAAGTATCAAGAAAGTAGCAGATAAGTATGATGACTAGTTTTTGGTTGTTTTTGCAAGATACGTTTCACATCATATAATGACGACATGTCTATGATGGTATATGACGCAATATCTCTTGACGTTATAACGATGTGTCCCGCTTGCTTTAAGTTTTATAATATAAACCATATATAGTATTTCTATCTTGAACGGATGTGGTTTTTATACCCCCGCAAACTTGTTTGGGGGAGTATATAGGAATCACCCTGTCTGTCTGTCCGTCTGTCTGTCAGTCCGTCTGCCCACATCCTTTGGAAGCGCTTCTCCCCCTAAACCGCTTGACAGATTTTGATGAAACTTTACATGAAGGATGTACATTATAGGTAAATGTGTATGAAGAAATTTGGTTGCTGTCGGATATTATTCAGGGGAGATAATTGGACTCAGACCTTTAAAATATAGTATTCAATGGGAGACCTCGTAAGCGGAACTCCTCCTAAACCGTTTGACAGATTTTGATGAAACTTTACATGAAGGAAGTACATCATATGTAGATGTTAATGAAGAATTTTCGTCGCTGTCGGATGTTATTCAGGGGAGATAATTGGACTTGAAGCGAAGCGGGGGTATCCCTTTATGAGCGTGCTCACAGTCCACGCTGGTTTTTTGGTTAAAAGTCGGGTCGCAGACAGTAATGTGTGAAGTGTTTTAGAGAGTGTCATGCTCCGTGCACGCTAAAACCACTTTTGTAGATATTAAAACATAGTAAGCTCATAAAATGCTAAATTCTGCGTCCCTACTTGATACTAGATACTTTTTCAGTGGCAGTAAGCATATTGTTTAACCGCTTTTCCTTTGATGATGTGTTTCGAGTCTGTATTTGCGTATGATCCGCACCATTCCTTTCCAAATTAGATTTAAAGAAAAAGACCGCGGACAATATGACCGTAATTACTGTACTTTATTTAAATTATGGAAAAAATAGAAAGTGCTTATATAAATACTTATATAAATGCCATAAGTATTTGCTGCATTTTATTTCTGTAAATGAAAGTAATAACAAAATACCGAACACCAAAGAAGCTGTCAGAAAAGACCATCAACAAATTCACATTAAACACAAAAGTATTCAAAATGAAGAATGGGTTAACCTCGAGCAATCAGGATATATCAACATTTATAACAGGCTTAAGCGAGAATGTCTTATAAAAAATGACATTGGCCGACTTTAAATTATATGAACGCAATCGGAGACACTAAGTAATGAAATACAAAATTTTAGGAAATTGAATTTGCATCATAAATCTTTCATATATCAACAGGTATTTCAACGATCGCATGTATTTTTGTAGTATTTTTTTAACTAGCAGGAACTTCAAAACGACTATTGAAAAAAAAAATAAAAACACAATACTTGTCATCTAAATTTTTTACTCTGGTCGCAGTAAGACTGGAACCTGCAACCTCAGTATTGACCCTTAGGGATAAATAAGAAATGACTAACTAATTTAACTAAAAGGCTTCCGAAGCCCCTTCTTTTCCATAGATGCCAAATTTTGTTCCCGATTTTCCTTCCCTTTCGTCCTGTTGATTGACTGTATTTTAACCTGTCCCTCTCTAGTCTGTATGCAAACATTCGTTCAATCAATTCGTTTCATTTCAATTTCAAAGTATTATTAATGAAAAATTATTTGTATAAAAAATTTGTAACAACATTAGTATTGATAATCTTGATATTACGTCACAAACTACTACTAAATAAAGTCGTCTATAATATGATAATATTCTCATACGAAGAATTTAGATAATAAGTAACTTTTTAGAAAGATATATCCATTTCTTGACTATACAAAATAGAACAATCTTGAGCACATATGTAGTCTTCTATTAAAGATTTTCGTCGAATTCAGAGCGATTTATTTATTTTTTAAATTCGATTTTAATTTTTTAATGCATAGAATCATTGTGTTTATTGATATTTTCTACAAATTACATCTAAATTCAAAAATGAATAATTCAATGAACACAACATTCCAATGTGATTTTTTTCGTAAATAAATAGGAAATTCTACAAAACAAATTCAATCTGTTGAATTTTCTATTGTATACTAGCTATAAATACATTAAAACAAAAATTTAGCCAGTTTAGTATCTAACATCCAATGAGTTTATGATAACTATGCGTTAGTATTAAAAGACTTACAACAATAACAAAATATTTACATAAAAATTGTGAATTGTTTGTGTTGTAGCCAAATAATGTCTATTCATATGGTTAAATAATAAATTACTACAGAATAAAGATTTGTGGGCATTGAGTAGCATTAACTAATGTAAATATGTTATATTGTATTTTCAGTTAGTAAGTATCAAGAAAGTAGCAGATAAGTATGATGACTAGTTTTTAGTTGTTTTTGCAAGATACGTTTCACATCATATAATAACAACATGTCTATGATGGTATATGACGCAATATCTCTTGACGTTATAACAATGTGTCCCGCTTGTATAACGACACACAGCTTCAAGTTTTATAACATAAACCCTATATAGTATTTCTATCTTTTTTGTGTGTAATGTGTGACCTGTTTGGAGAGTGTCATGCTCCGTTCACGATAAAACCACTTTTGAAGATTTTAAAACATAGTAAGCTCATGACATGCTAAATTCTGCGTCCCTACCTGATACTAGATACTTTTTCAGTGGCAGTAGGCATATTGTTTACGATGCCTAACCGTTTTCCCTTTGAATTTGTGTTTCGAGTCTGTATTTACGTATAATCCGCACCATTCCTTTCCAAATTAGATTAAATGAAAAAGACCTCGACAATATGACCCTAATTACAGTACTTTATTTAAATTATGGAAAAGATAGAAAGTGCTTATATTAGTACTTATATAAATGCCACAAGTATTTGCTGCATTTTATTTCTGTAAATGAAAGTAATAACAAAATACCGAACACCAAAGAAACTGTCAGAAAAGACCATCAACAAATTTACATTAAAGACACAAGTATTCAAAATGAAGATTGGGTCAACCTCGAGCAATCGGGATTTATCAACATTTATAACAGGCTTATGCAAGGATGTCTCTTATTAAAAAATGCCATTGGCCGACTTTAAATTACATGATCGCAATCGGAGACACTAAGTAATGAAATACAAAATGTTAGGAAATTGAATTTGCATCATAAATCGTTCATATATCAACAAGTATTTCAACGATCGCATGTATTTATGTAGTATTTTTTTTAAATAAGGAGGAACTACAAAACGACTATTGAAGAAACCAAAATTAAACACAACACTTGTCATCTAAAGTTTTACACTGGCCGCAGTAAGACTGGAACCTGCAACCTCAGTATTGACCCATAGGGATAAATAACAGATGACTGACTACTTTAACCGATTGGCTTCCGTTGCCCCTTCTTTTCCATTGATGTCAAATTTTAGTCTAGTCTGTATGCAAACATTCGTTCAATCAATTCGTGTCATTTCAATTTCAATCAAAGTATAACTTATGAAAAATTATTTGTATAAATGGTTGATAACAGCATAAGTTTTTATAATCATGATATTACGTCACAAACTACTGCTAAATAAAGTCGTCTATAATATGATAATATTCTCATACAAAGAATGTAGATAATAAGTTACTTTTTAGAAAGATATACCCATATCTTGACTATACAAAATAGAACAATATTGAGCACATGTCATGCATGTAGTCTTCTTTTAAAGATTTTCGTCGAATTCAGAGCAATTTACATATTTTTTAAATTCGATTTCAATTTTTTTGAATGCATAGAGTCATTGTGTTTATTGATATTTTCTACAAATTACATCTTAATTCAGAAATGAATTATTCAATTAACACAACTTTCCACTGGAGATTTTTTCGTAAATAAATAGGAAAATCTACAAAAAGATCAATCTGTCGAATTTTCCATTGTATACGATGTAAAAATACATTAAAAATTTTCAACCAGTTTAGTATCCAACATCCAATGAGTTTATGATTACAACGCGTTAGGAATAAAAGACTTAAAACAATAACAAAATATTTACAACATCAAAATTGTGTATTGTTTGTGTTGTAGCCAAATACTGTTTATGCATATGGTTAAAAAATAAATAACTACAGAATAAAGATTTGTGGGCATTGAGTAACATTAACTAATGTAAATATCTTCTTTTTGTATTTTCAGTAAGTAAGTATCAAGAAAGTAGCAGATAAGTATGATGACTAGTTTTTAGTTGTTTTTGCAAGATACGTTTCACGTCATATAATGACATGTCTATGATGGTATATGACGCAATATCTCTTGACGTTATAACGATGTTTCCCGCTTGCTTTAAGTTTTATAATATTAACCATATATAGTATTTTTGTCTTGAACGGATTTGGTTTATTTTTTTAAAAGTCGGGTCGCAGACAGTAATGTGTTTAGAGAGGGTCATGCTCCGTGCACGCTAAACCACTTTTGCAGATTTTAAAATATAGTAAGCTCAAAAAATGCTTAATTCTGCGTCCCTACCTCATACTAAATACTTTTTAAGTGGCATCAAACGTGTTGTTTATGATGTCTAACCGTTTTTCCTTTAATTGTGTGTTTACTTGTTTTCGTCCTGAATATAACTGAAATATTGCTCGCTGGACGTTTAGAAAACATTCATTTAGTCAAAACGTCAACTCGCAAATTACAATTGAAGTATTATTTATTATTAATTGTTAAGAAATGATAGGTAACAACATCGGTGTACATTTATAAATATGATCTAAAATAACAAGCTAGTTATAGACGAAGTAGTCTATAATACAAAAATATTGTCATGAAAGGAATTCAGATAATCAGTTATTTTTAGAGAGATATACCCATTTCCTGAATATACCAAATACAATCACATATGTTAACCTTACGTAGTCGTCTGTTAAAGTGTTTTGTTAAATGAAGAGCGATTTACTAACTTTGTATATACGGTTTCAATGAAACAATTTGTTATAACTTTTAAAAATTATATCTAAATTCAGAAATAAATAATTTAAATAACACAACTTTCTACTTAGAATTTGTTAATAATTAACTCATAGAATTTAAGCTATCATGCAGAAAAATTCAACGTTTTCACAAATCCAGTGCAAGTCAAACACATTTCCTAATTTATCAACATCCAATAAGTTTGGTATTATAAAACTAGAATTAAAGGACATCGAACAATGAAGTTTTTGTTTTTTGTTTGATATTGTTAACGTGGCGTTTAACGATATCAAACAAAAAACAAAAACTTCTTCAGCTATATCACGGCATCCAGTTTTTATTGGGGAAGGAAGCCGGAGTTCCCGTAGAAAACCCTGGACCTGCGGTAGGAAAACTGGCACTCCTTGTCAATTAAGATTGGAGTCGAGTGCACCCTGTCTGCAGTGAGACTCGAACCCGCGACCTCAGTGTTGACAGACCACATGATCAATTGTAGACGAACTACCTTAACCACTCTGCCACCAAGGCCCATCGAACAATATAGCAATATTTAGAACAGAATCATTGTATATTTTAAGTGTTGCTACCTTAGATAAATACGTTTTAATCATTTTGATTATAATAATGTGTACAGATATAATATCTTCGTGCAGTGAGTAGCATTAACTTATAAGAAATATCTTTTTTTTTTATTTTCATTTTGTAAGTATCAAGGAAGTATCAGATAAGTATATTGACAATTTTTTTTTGCTTTATTTGTCATGTTTGTCAAGACATATTTCACATCATATAACGACGACATGCCCTCTTTGACCTTATAACGACATTTTCCCGCTCGTATACCGGCATGACCGGCAACATCTGTGTTGTTTCAGGCAAGGTTGTGTAACAAAGACCTCATATAATTTTCTAACTTGGAAAGTATGATTGTTATTTAGTTGTATTCGGCTTAGTATTTTTAAGTATTTTGTTTTAGTTATAGCGATCGTAGAGTCTGTTCAATAATGAGTTATCTTTGTTTAATATTCGTTTAATAGTTGCTACCTAACGTCACTATTTTATTTAAAATCTGAGTATCCATGCGAACCAAAATGTCACTGGAATAGCTTTCCTCGAAGTTTACAACAAACGAAAAAAAAAACGGCGAACGTACATTTTGTTCTAATCATATTAAACATTTTACTATGTTCTGCTTCATTTTCTTTTTGCCAAGGTTGTCTAATTTGATTAAAGTTAACCGCACATATCGGTCCTACATTTTTACGGACAATCATTTATACATGTGAACCGTCTTAAAACCTCACATTCGTGGTACAAACCTTTTTGAAAATAGTACTTATTTGTCTGTATAATTTTTCAATATTTGTTACGTTCGAATTATATGGAAAATCTGATGACAGATACAGATACGTAATGGTCGCGGAATTAGTTTGTTTAAAACGATCACGGTTATTGATAGAAAAATAATTTTATACACTTGAGTAATAAAAAGCACTTTGTTTGACATAAGTAATTACAAACGAACTCGTATATAAAATACCATCAATAGTAACAAACAAAAGTTCTCATACTGAAGAAATGTCCAATATAAGTTAATTTTTTTCAGGTACTGTAACACGTGTAGAAGGTAAGTATTATTATTGTTATTTCTTCTACATATTACATGATATATAACATCTGACAACAAAAGCAGTTTAAAAGTTTGCCTACTGAATCGTTGCACATGTCAACTATAAAATTAAAACACAAGCACAAGTCCTGATTCTATGCAAAAAAGTCAAGTTCAATTCTTAGATTTCTATTGAGACCGTTGTGTCACGTTGTCATAATCATCTCATTTAATAACAATCCAGGCCTATACGTTTATATATTTTTTATTGATTGATAACTTAACATTCAACAAGTAATTATTCAGCTATATTCAGACGGAACCAAGTTAACAAACAACAAATCAATATTAAAACATTAGAAAACTAAATTTTCATTGACACTTTCGAAATATGGAGCATTTAGTAGGGACGAAGAATATAGCCGTTTGTTGCGGCTACACTTAGCCTTGTCTTTCTACAAATCTACATAAGTGTTTTTGATATTGTGAATGGTGCATGTTGATCTCTAAACACGTTACCAACCACGGTCCTGGGCTTTCGGTATTATGACACGAAAGCGCCCCATACGCCCACATAGCTCCACTTAAGGACTCTCTGGGTAACTCTTTGGGTTGAGCAGTAGGAACCCGTTTAGTATATTTATATTTGGTAATTATAAATAATTATAATGGCTCTCTTCCTAAAATATTGTTCACAAGTATCTCCACAAGCATTTTATCAAGTAGTTTGATAAAACAAATTTAAAACCTCGTTAGTGCATGCAAGCATGCAACAGTCTTAAATGTTTGATAAAATTTTGTTTTTCCTCAAACGCTTTTTCCGCAATCAGTCCGAACTAAATTATCAATGATAAATTATGAAAACATGAAAGGTAGGCCTGCATCAGTGTTTGATTTTAGCCAAACAATGATAAAATTTCCTCCTAAATTAAAGAGACGTTATACACTTTATAATCGTGTAAACGAGAAATGTAGTAACAACATGTCAAGGTAATTGTCTCAGCTACTGAAATAATGTGTATCTGAATTATAATTGTTCTCATTTAAAACCATATAAAATGTCTTTCGTAATATCGGGCCATTAGGGCAGTGAACATTTTCTTTTCCTACAGATAGAGTTCTCCATCATCTTCCCGGTTTGAGATACCCATGTCCTACAAGGGATATGGACAACCAAAAACGCTTTCCTTTCCCCGGTTTTTCATAAAAAAAGTTACACGTTACTACTGTAAAATATTGACACAAATTTCTTATAAGTCGTTCATGATGTGAAATCTCTAGATTCAAATCTTATGTTTTGTTTATTTTAATATATATAATTCTATGTATTTCTAAGGTGTTAAAAATGTCGTTTTTAGTGGAAAGCAATGATTTTTTGTTCCGAAGGAACAATCCGAAGAAACAAATAAAGCTATATTTCTATATATTTTTTGTTAAATTGTTGCATCATTTCCATTCCATTAGTCGTCATTTCTGAAACTATATTTATGTTGACTCGCAAATTGGTTCATGCGCAATACTTCATTTCATGAATATTTATTAGCCACTATGAAACGTTAAAAATCTGTAGAGTTGGAGAAAAATATCAAAGAGGTAAGATTTGGAGTCTGACTCGGTGTAACCTCTTCAGGGAGACATAACCACATTTAACTCGCAGACGCCTTAGGTTTTTATAACCCCGCAAACTTGTTTGGGGTATATAGGAATCACCCTGTCTGTCTGTCCGTCTGTCCACATCCCTTGTAAGCGCAACTTCTCCTAAACCGCTTGATGACATTCAATGCAACTTGGCATAAAGGAAGTACATTATATGTAGATGTGTATGAAGGATTTTTATTGACTTCGAATATCACTAAGGGGAGATAATAGGACTTGAAAGCGAAGCGGGGGGGGGGGTGTAAATTATATATATCTTTATCTAAATAAAATGTTAAACGCCTTTTAATAGCATACAGAATTCGGTGTGTATAAAAAAATACACTAGATCATTTTTTTTATTTTTATGCTGTCTAGTTATACACTTTTGATGCGGATTTACATTAATAATACTGCGTTTGTATGCGAGTCTTTTCTGCCATGAGAGATATCATGGCGTTAACCAATGATATGACATAGGTGTTTGTGGAACACATAATTCCCTATCATACACTAGGATACACAGAATCCTTTGCTTGCAGATTATACTATGTTCGCTCAACGCAACGTCATTTATTATTTAACTAATTCTCTTCATGTTGTAATTTATTTATATTGAGTGCTTTGATTGGATAAAAACACTTAAATTACGTCATCTCAGATAATTTATATATCGATATTTCCTCTGAGTGGACTACTTTCAGTAACCAAGGTAAACAAGATGGCGTCCTCCTAGCGTATCGTAAGAGTGAGGGGACAATGTTTTTTTCTACCGCAATTATTTCTATTTAAATGGATTGAGATTTCAAATAAAAGATAATATAAATAAAATTTAATTTCGTTTTATTGTTTTTTTTATCAATATCTACAGAACCTAGATTCCTTTGGTACTATGTTTTGCATATTCCTACGCTTTCCTGCCTTGGTACATTTTGAGGTCTACATGGGTTTTGGTAACTGTTTTTGCTGCTTTAAAAATCGTAACTATTATTTCAGAGAATTATAAGGATTAAACTCCGGCTACTCCCTCACAAACTTGCCATAAAGGCATCCGAACTTAGTTTGTGAGAGAGTGACCGGAGTTTACACATTGATAATTTCCTAAAACTCAGTGTTTAATCCTATAGTAAAAGTAAGAAATGGACGTCAAATGTGATGTTGAATCTATAGCTAATAAGTAATAAGTATAGTAATAAGTTCCTGTTAGATGCCTAAACATAAAGTAATACTCTTGTACTCATAACTAAATAATTATATAAAGTGGAGTGTGAATAAAAAAGCTTCTAGAAAAATTGTACCTTTAGTAAAAAGTTCCTTTTTTCAGTTTCAGGAATTTTAGGTATCAAGGGGAAGTATCAGATTTTACGAAGATTTCAGACTGAAATGAAAGACTAAGCAGAACACCAGGAATTTCGTAACATACCATACAATGTCACTGTTTATATTGATATTATCATACATGTACATATAACATAAATACAAATAATGTGTATAATACGTATTTTGTTTTCTGTAGTAAATTAAACAATATATATACTTATTAAATCTTTGTTTATTTTTCACAAGACATGATATAAATGTAAAATGTTACAATACACTTTACAAAGTGCTGTAGATATGTGTGTCTGACTCCTCATTACAAGTGTTACATTAAAACGTCTTAAAGTCTCTCATTTAATTGCCTTAATATTACTATCCCAGACAATTTTGAAGCGTCGCTTTTTTATCACAGCGTAACTTAAATGCCGCTTATTATCTGTATAGAATCCGCTGTTGTAAAAAGCAGTATTTAAGCGACATGCATAATTACCGCTTAATTTTAACCTACATAATTAGCAATGCTTTAACTCCACTTTTATCCAACTTAAACTATACTGATTTTCTATGTAGAAAAAAAGCGAGACTACAGGTAATTGATTAATCCTGCTTAAATCCTACTGATAAATATTAGTCATTTTTTATTTTATTACAAACCTACTTAATCCCTGCTGATTTATCTTAGTAAATTAAACTGTACACTTTTTTCCAACTGAAAAAACTTAAAGCTGCTACAGGAAATACTTTTTTCCTACTGATTTAACTCTGCTCTATTAAACATAAATTAAACTCCGCTTAAAAACAACTGAAAAAACTTAATAAAATATTTATATTATTTGTAGTCTGTTTTCCAATTATTTAGTGACTATCAAATCAAAAAATAATTAGTTATATTATTTTTATTTCAACCAAACTGCTGTTTAGCTTCACATATGAACAATTTACTATTGACGAGCAGAAATAATGCACAAATGTCTAAGTATGCAGTTTGAGTATTTTCTATAGAAAATGTTTGGAATTATTTATTACTACTTTAAATGAAGATTAAAATTTTTAATCCAAATAGAGGACAAGGACACTGATATTACACATGACAAAATTTAGCATGACCAACACCATTATTCTCAAAACATAAATAAAAAGACATTAAAATTTTCTTCTATGCTGTATGTTCTGCCAATTTATGCTACAATTGCGCTGATGAATATTATAGCTTAAATATCAAATATTTTCATGCAATATAAAAAAAATCAACCAGAAATCATAAAAACACATTCACAATATAAAACAATGCTTGATAAATTATACTACAAACTTATGTAGTAAACAGAAAACTGTTTACTAAGAAAAAGTAATAATCATAGGGGAGATAACTATAAAGGGGAGCCAACTCTACAATCTATTGTCCACATTCAAAAATACCACAATGGAAGCTTTACTTTCTAATAAATTTAATAAAACCATTTTTGTAATCATGAACAACCGATAAAAACAGTTAAGAACTATCTTCATATGAACAATAGAATAATTGAACCTTTTACAACAGCATGTTTTAGTTTATGTAGAAGTGCTATATAACTAATATTACCATTTTCCTCTACAGCTGTTAAAAAGCAACATTTATAAACCAATTGCATAATCAACACAATGAATATGATGATTATGAAGAAAGAACTATAAAATATATGTAAAAAGATATAACTTTACTCTACAATATTTAATTTGTCAGTGGACAGTTTGGCTTCAACTACTAAAAATATTAAATGTCCAATTCTTTTTACATTTTTTGGCAAACTGCTTTTCACAGAAAGAAAAAACAGTGCGTCTGCCTCTGATTTACAGTACATAAATTTCTTCAGGGCACCCTGTTGTTGTTTGCTTCTTAATGTTGACAGCAAGTAGAATATGGTGCTGAATGTTATTTGTTCCCTTCAAATCTTAGAAACTAAAATCACTCCAGACTTGTCAAAATGTTCTTTGTAAAGTTTTTCCGTCAAAACATCTTGATGCTATTATTCTTATTTTTCATTCCTTCTTGTCTTTGATGTACATTTTTTCCTGTTAAAACACAAAAAATAATATTGCATAAAAACTGCAAAAAAAGAACATTCATAGCTATTATATAAAGTATAAAGTTTGCAAATTCCACACAAAAATAGAATGTTGACATAGCAAAAACCTTTTATTTTGTTATTGGGAAATTTCTGTTACATGACAAGAGTTCATTTGGTTTACAAAATGCTTGTTCCAATGAGCTACAATGCTTACTCACTTACTCAAGCCACACTGGTGACCAGAATCATTAGAATTATTCGCAACATGAACTGCGGAATATGTGTAATTAGGACATTATATTTTAACAATTTCTTTGAATTATGTCATTTGAAGAACTTAAACACACTTTTATTTAGTACACTAAACAGAATACCCTAAAAATTATCTCCCCTTTCATATGTTAACAGGTTTTATAATTACACCCATGTTTCCCCTCTTTTTTTAATTAAGTGTGGCCATTCAATTGTAGCCTGAATTCCCTTGACCTAATAATAATTTGTGTCATATTAAATTGAAATAGGCCCAGTATTTGCTATTTACCTTACTATTTTAATTACTATTGGTCTTCATACTGCATTTCAAAATTACTGACACCACTTCCCATATTTGTTGCACAATCTACAATGGATACACACATATAATTAAAACGACACTGTTCTGTACATTGATAGTGTATTCTGCTAAATTATGCCAACAATTTTACTGTTTCAGAGAAAACAAAATTATAAAGAAATTTGGAAAAAAATGTCAAATTACACGAAATGATTCTTGTGGCGACTTATATGAATAAAATCCCTATTTTGAAACAGTTGGCCGAATTTGTTATAGTCCGAATTTGTTATAGTCCGAATATGTAATGGTCCGAATTTGTTTTGGTCCGAGTTGTCCGGTGACCGTTTACGACGGTCATACTAAACGCAGAGAAGTGCAGAGAAATGCAGAGAAGTGAAGAGAAGTAATTAAAAAATGGTTTATTTGATTAAATAAAGGTTTAGTATATATGAATATGTTTTACATTGTATACATGAACATAAAGAAGCCCATATTTTTACTAAAAATATCATTTAGTTGACAATTTCAAGCAGTTGGACGATGTTTACATACGATGTAATTCTCTTCACTTCTCTGCACTTGCGTTTAGTAGGACCCGTTTACGATAATAAAACCAAATCACGTTCCATTCGAAAATTTCAAAATAAACATCCTGTCAGTGAAAATGGTCGTTCGTGAGGGGAATTTACGTTGTTGTGTCAAGAAAACGTGGTCGCTGGTCGCGTTTGAGGGGTGGTCGTTCGCGAGAGGTAATTTTACGTTAGAAACACTTAATGCATCAGGGTTTTGGCCGGATGAGGCGGGTGGTCGTCGGCGAGGGGATCGTATAAGAGGGGGACTACTGTATTATTATCGTGTGTTTGTCTGGCTTCCTTCCTCAAAATTTACAACATAAATATGTCTTTTTAGTTGACATTGACTGTTCTATTTTTTTTTAATTTTGTAAATGTAGGTTTATGTTCAGTGTTTGCTTGTGAGATGAAACAATTTATATACATTTGTATTTGTAGTTTGTAAGCTGCTTAGATCTGGAAACAATAATTAAGTTTTTAGAGAGTCAGCTTAAAGAAAGCACTTTGGATGACTGGTAAGTTCATGAAGTAATTATAATTATAGAACATCATTTTCATTGAACTATATTTTTATTAAATGTAACTAATACTGAAGTCAGGGGAAATTTTTTACTTTTATTCTTAAAGGAACACACAAAATATCAAATAACAGTTGTTTACACATATAACATACTAATTTATTAGGTTTTAAACTTAAATGCTTCTAAGAAGGGGAAGCAACTCACATTAGGAGAAGATAACTCAAATGAGTTTTCTTGGACAAAACACTATCAAACAAAATTACATCTGCACGCTCATTGTGTTACAAATGTGTAAATTATATATATGTCTCTTTTATTATATTTGTATTAATATCTTTAAATATTTAATACAGGATTGTTTATTTTAGTAACGATAGCAAATTTTTTTAGCTATCTTTAGAAATTTTACATAATTCTTGGAAATATTTGTACATTAAATCAAAAATCATTGTGATTTCAGAGTTATGTGCTACATATGATAATTCATCAATCAAGAAATAAGGGAAGCAATGCGAGCGGAAAAGACGAGAAAAACTAAAACAGAAAGTCAATTTAAACTTGTATTTATGTTGTAAATATTTTGTAAATAGTTATTTTCATAATTATATTATGTTATGTTTTTAAGGTTACATTATACAACTATAAATATGAATGCCCAAATAAACTTATATGAATGTATTTTTTTTTATGATTATTTAATCCTTTTGAACAGAATGAAGCAAGAGGTACACAAAAACAAGTACAAAAAAGACAGGTTTAGAAAATGGCCCTATTTCAGATTTAACTCATGGAGCACAGTAATGCTGCTTTTAGCTCTAAAACAGCTTGACATACCCCAAATTTGCAATTTTTAATATCATGTATGCTTCAACTCCACATAGGCAATTACAATTTTATTTACACAGAGGCTAACACTTAAAACAGACTTTTTAAATTTCCAGCTTAAAACAGGCTGACATCTACAACTTAAAACACGCTGACATCTCCAACTTAAAACACGCTGACATCTCCAACTTAAAGTACGCTGAGATCATACACTTAAAACACGCTGGAAAAACCACCTAAAATCCGCTTTTGTACATTTACTATATTCCGCTTATTTACCGCTGACAACTAATTTGCATATTCCACTTCAAATCCGCTGATTTGTACCGCTTAATCCCAACTTCACCTAATTTGCATAATTCAGACGCTTTAGCCCAACTTATTTCACACTTCTTTACCGCTTATTGTCCTAATCACTGTACCAAATATGCAAATTAGTTTTAAAAAGCGGTATTTCAGCAGTTCATTAGGTAAATATAAGTTGATTAAAAGTAACGCTGATATACTACTTTTATTCAACTTTAAATCAGATATTATCAAGCTTTTTGATTAAAAATTATACCGCTGCAATCATACTTTAAGATAGCTTTTTCTCAGCTTAAAATTGTCCTGGGATAGCTTATCATATGGCAACTGCGATAGGAAAATTAACGTACATTTGGTTGACTTGCTAATTACGTATTATTTTTATTAAATCCAACAACCTTCACATAGCTATATCCTATAGACTCTACATTGTTAAATATTTGACATCCAATGACAACGCTTGAAGCAAGATCGTTGCTATGTAACCATAGCTACGTTCCTGTTTCAGTTGTTCTTATTGGATGGCGCAACGAGTAGAGATCAGTGCGCATCATCTCATTAAACCAGAATTTGAAAATTAGCGGAAGAAGATATTAGAACGCAGTAACTCATTTATTGCTTTAATTGACCATGTAACTGATTTTGACTTGCACGTTAATCCTATCTTTTGTTTGTCATCTACTATTGATCACGTATCACGTCATCACAAAGGCTTTGTTTTCGACTCTGAAAGGTGTTCTGGACCCAAACCTTAATTGAAACAGGATTGTCCGTTTTCCTGCCGGAGGTTGGGGTTTTCACCATGTACTCAAGCTACTACCCCAATAAAAACTAGAATCCCTGATGTAGCTGAATACTTGCTAAAAGTGGCTCTAAACAAACAAACAAACAACATGTTCTGTTATATTCCTTAAAGTTTCAAACGTAAACATATCAAATCGACTTCTCATGCACTTCTTATTTTCATTTATTTATTTTGTTTTAATTTTTATTTCTTGTTATTATTGTTGTTTGCTTTTTACCATTTTTAGAATGAAAGTGTCACTTAATAACACTTACAAAACGGATTAAGTTCTGTAACAACAGTTTGATGTATAGAACAAATAAATGTATGTTTTTTTCTCTTCCTATAGTGGCCCATGTATAATCATTTCCTTCCAATGATTAGCTTTAAAATTGCACAATCAAGGAAGAGACATTCCGGTGAATTGAATTAATTCAAAATTTAGACCCAATGAAATCAAAGAACGTTGGGCTTAATTTATGAAACGTGTAGTTTGCTACTTATCCTAAGACGAAGTAGCGTATCCGCTAGGAAAAGGAGTAACGTGTGCGAGTTTGATAATTTTATATGTGGGGTCAGTATTAACTTCACCCTTTGTGTCTAGTACTCAAGAGAGTACATGCACTGACCGATGATCTGAATCTTGTCATATTTTATTTGGAAATCATCCACTCACTACGAAATAGCTATTCGCATGCAGTTTGCTAAGTTTTGTCATTATCTCTATCAAGTTCGAAAAGAAAATCGTCATGGTTTTTGTTCGGAAAGCTTGTGTTGAACCCCAACTTTCTGTTAACCATTTCTTTCCTATTAATTGTAACAAAAATGGTTAAAAGTTTTAACGCTTCGTTAACAAAGGAAACAGTCAAGACGAAAAACTACTAAGCGTGCGTATGTGTGTATGTCTGTCGATCTTTAAAGCGCTCTCATTCTTAAATTTCTGGTCCTATTTTTATTGAATTTTATAAAGGTTTATATCGGTGAGCTCTCGAAAAGGCGTAAATAAACGCCAAAAAAATTGATGTGCTTAATTTTGCCACTGGAATCGTACATTTTATGGAAAATTGCATTGAGAAAAATGTGGTGAGGTGGCGATTTTTGTCTCGCCTGCGACGATTGTCGCTGGAGGCGAGACATATGTATGGGAATCCGGCGGCGGCGGCGGTGGCGTAAATACTTGGACATCTTGCTTCATATCTTTGTAAGCCCAAGCCCTAGGTCCATCAAATGTGGTCCAGTGGTATCTTATGATGAGTACTTGCCAGTCAGTCACCTGTCACCTGACCTTGACCTCAATTTCACGGTCCAGAGACTACGTTAAAGTTTTTGGGTTACGGCAGTTTCTCTGTAACCACGCATTGTAGGATGACAATATTTGCTATATAGGTTGCTGATGAATAGTACATTACTGTCTGGCAGGTGTCACCTGACATTGACCTTAATTTCACGGTCCAGTAACTACGTTAAAGTTTTTGTATTAGGGCAGCTCCTCTGTAACTATACATGGTAAGGTGACAATATTAGGTATACAGGTTGCTGATGAACAGTACCTGACTCTCTGGCCGGTGTCACCTGACCTTGACCTCAATTTCACGGTCCAGCGACTACGTTAAAGTTTTTGGATTAGGGCTATTCCTTTGTAACCATGCATGGTAGGATGACGGTATTTGGTATATAGATTACTAGTTCATGAGTGTTTCCTAGGTTTCAACTGACAATGACCTCAATTTTATGGTCCAGTTACTAAGTTAAAGTTTTTGGATTAGGTTCTTTGCTCTGTAACCATGCATTTTATATTTTAAATAACAACTTAATGATATTTATGTAATGCTTATGACGTAATTTTTTTCGTTACCGATGCGGAATGCAGGCGAGACATTTTTCTGTGTCCACACTTGTTAATAATTAAATTTGATTAATTTTATCAGGAACCTACATGTACTACTCCTATATTTTATTAGCTTGATTATTACAGTTTTAGCATAGTCTTTCATAATCACTATTTTCAATATGAAAATACAAAATGGAAACAGACGTTCGTAATATTGTAATACGCTGTAAATAACCATAAGTATATCAAACAAATCGCAGTCTTGTAAATAACAAAAAATGAAACGAGTATTTTATGATTTCAATATAGTTCCAATTGCTGTATCTGCACATGTTATTAAAATTGAAGTTGCTAAAAATGTGTGGTACTTAGGTAATAATGTATACTGGTAACTTCAAAGTCAAAATATGTTCTCTCTTTGACTATAGAACAGTCAGATGAGCAGAAAAAATAAAACAATTTGTACATTTTTGGTAATTTAAAAAATGTCAACTTTACAAGTCCCTAAATTGAAATTTAGTTTTTAACAAATGCTAATCGGTGTTAAACTCGTATCTTTCTTTGTTATAATTGTAGTTTTTAGTGTAACAATACATACGTTTGCAGTGGCTGTCAAATTGTTCTGCCTAGGAATCCACATTTCTTGTGTTAACTTATTTGTTTTTAACTTGTTGCGTTCTAAATGTACCTGAAATGCACATTAATCTACGTTTAACAATCAATCAATCAATCTATCTATCTACCAATCAATTAATCAATCAACCAATCAATCAATTGTATACTTCAATGTCTCTTATGACGAACAATATTAGTTTTCTGAAAGAAACAACATACTTCGTTCAAATTTTATTACAACTGATACATATAATTACAAAACCATCGCAGTACAATATAGGGCATTTGGAAAGTTTACTGGTTTTCGTAGGTAAAAAGATAATATAATTTATTAATGTGCTTTTTGCACATAACAACAGATGGGCGTTGTATATTGACGCAAAAAAAGAGAAAATAAGAGTAATTGATATGGTAAAAAAAATACACTTACCATCTTGCTGCGTGGTTCTACAATGTGTACATTCCCATAGAACTTTAAAATTAAAGCTTATGTACCTAAAAATATGATTGGTCTGTACAAACATTGACGTCCTAATCCTAGTGCCTTAATAATTCGTTAATCTAAAAAAGCAGCGTACATTTGATTTAATCGAAAAATTCAACTATCCGTTTTGAGTGAATTAAACAAATCAATGGTTTGCAAGTATTTATACTACGCAAAACCTCTTGTTAAACCAACGATTAGAAATCCCCAGCAAATGTCAAAATAACTAGAAAACCGCTAACATCCTCTTAAACTGTTTAACATTTTCAACATTCGTGTCAGCTTTGTGCTAGCAAAATATGGTAAGGTCATGTCCTGTAATCTTCTACCTTCTACATGTTTCCCACTGAATCAACAGATTGAAATTTTATTTATGTTTAAATGTGTAGATATGAATAAAATAATGTTTAACAAACTCGTCAAACAGGTTTTTCTTATGCTTGGTTATCCTAAACTGTAATTCTTGTCTTCTTTAATATGTTTTGAAACATTTGTGTAAGAAAGTCCGTAATTAATGAATAAATGTAATAATGCTTTTAGATATTTGTTTCATTAAACTAGCCGAAACTAACATTGGATGCTTGTTAATAGTGGAAAGACGGACTGGAAAGTTTTAATTTACAGGTGCAAAACAATTCGTGTTATCTCCCTTTGACCTATGTAACAGTGGGTAAATAGGATGGCATAATAAGATTAACTGGAGCATAATGTAATGGTTAGTCCAACGTGTATTTTATAATTGTATATCTCTTCATCTACTACAGATCACGGCCAGCCCTAAACTAATTAATGTGCAAAGTTTGATCCCATAGAAAAGTATGAATATATGTAAAAAAAAGAGTAAACAAATTTTCAAGAAATTGAATATTGAAGAAGAAAAAACACAAACTATATTTAATACATGGGAGTAAACTCAGGTTCTGAAGAAAAGTAAGCTAATGTTACCTATTATGTAGCTCCATGTTATTACCAGTCTATAGCAAAATAGTCGTTAGGTCTGAATGAGATGACGATAGTACAAACAAATCCATTTAGTTCATTATACAGAAAAAAATCATCACACACTGCAGTTAAGGTGTTTCGTGAGTACTTCACTTCTAAACAAAATCTGAAGAGTTCTAGACATTAAACTAGAGTAACAAAAACTGTGAGCAATGCTTCATGATTTCTTTGAAAATGCACGTATCTTTCTGTAAAGCTTCAGAGATCTGGGTTGAAAACTAAAGGAGGAGTTGATTACACAAATTAGGTACCGTCCTCTTCACATTTTAAGAAAATATTTAAACCCCCCCCCCACCCACCTCAAAGAATAGCAATGTCCATTTTTTTCTATTGGAAAACCCAAATATCATTCCGATCGTGCACAGTGGCAATATGTGACCAAGATTCTGAGTAAGTTTCAACAAATTCCATTCAGTGGTGTAGGAGGAGTTGCACATAAGAGATGAGGACCGCCTTAGGTCAATGACAAAGTCCATGTTTTTCTATGGGAAACCCCAAATATCATTCCGATCAAAATGTTTAATATCTCCTGCACAATGGCACTATGTTACAAGGATTCTGTGTAAGTTTCATTAAATTCCATTCAGTGGTGTAGGAGGAGTTGCAAATAAGTGATAGGGACCCCATTAGGTCAATGACAAAGTCCATGTTTTTCTATGGGAAAACCCAAATATCATTCCGTTCAAAATGTTCAATATTTCCTGCACAATGGCACTATGTGACAAGGATTCTGTGTAAGTTTCATCAAATTCCATTCAGTGGTGTAGGAGGAGTTGCACATAAGAGAAAGTGTAACGGACGGACGGACGGACGGACACCATGATCACTATATACCCCCCGCTTTTCAAGCTGGGGGTATAAAAACAGCAGATGTATGAACTATAACATTATGCCAGTGATACAAACCACACTGGCGGTTCCAGATAGGGAAGGCATCAATAAAATGCTTCTAAAAGCGCCCATGATCACTAAAATGTGTACAGAGCGGGCCTCCTTATAAGAAAGCGACCCACTCTTAATGCGGTTTCTTGGATTTGCTACTGAACAGTAATATACCTTATACGTAATTTAACGTTGTTTAAATTGCTGTTGTTATTGTAGATTTAGTAAAATATTCGATTGTTTTTGTTGTTATTACAAATCCCAAATTTTGGAATCAATGTGGAAAAATAAAACTAGCCTATTAAAACTCAATCAACCCAGGAATTTATTGATACCTGAAAACAATATTGATCTCAGACTGTGACCTCAATCTATATACTTTCTCGTATCAATAATGTTTTTGCCATGACCTCATTGAAATGTTATGATTATGTAGCATCGTGTACCAGTTACTGGTTCATTCACAATACTTAACATAATACAAATAAATAAGATACTTAGACTTTCAATCATTGTGGATAGGAAGTAAACAATTATGACAAATTAAATATAAGTGATAAACTTCCCTGAATTAGCAACCCAGTAATTATGGCAATTTGCAATAAAATTTCAAAGCAGACACAATGTGAAAGTTTAGAAGCCGGAGTACAGAAATACTATATACTAGTAGGTACAGAAATGAAACAATGACAAAGTTATACATAAGAATATGATTCTCGAATACGTTTTCAAATAAGCCTTATCGTAATAAAAAAATTACGTCGATATTTCCAATTAATGTTGGATTTTGTTGAGTATTGTTGAGCAATTTAACGGAGAAAGAAAAATGTCATCGCGCAAGTAAACCGGCCGAATGACAAGGATACTGTCGTGGGTGACGTACATCAAACTTGTGTACAATGTACTGTTAATTGTATAGATGTTACTTAAGACTTCATCAAACAGTTACGTTGAAACTTAAAATTTTTTTTAAAAATGTTTCTTGTCATCTTGACAGGGTTACAGTAGTAGAAGGAATTGTATCGTTTTAGTGTCAAAAACAAGAGCGTAATTATGACTTTCAATTACATTTTTTAAAATAATATGTGTGCATTGAAAAATAAATAGTCAATGCATAAAGTAAAGCTATCATGCATATTAAAACTAATATAAAATACTTAAGAAAATAACGACATAAATGGTCATCCCGTGGTAAAACAATGATAAATCACAGCCTCCGTGAATTATTTCTATTCTAATAAGACAATTAGAGTACATTTATAATATTTTCGTACCTATAGAAAACATCATTTCCGCCATAAACTGGCTGTTCCGTCAATGTAACACACAATATATTGCAACGGATAATTATAGCGCGTGTCGCTATTTATAAGATTTGTACGTCATATGCAATAGCTTTCCGGTGGGAGTTACAGATTTGTAATTGGAACAGCCATTTAAAACACGCCCTTCTCAGCGCGTGTTGCTCATAGATAAATCATTTTTTTACCACAGTTGTGGTCTCAAAGCCTTTAAAGCACGTCATATTAGAATAATGTGTAACTGTTCATGCCAAATTTTACCATTGGGATCATACTGAGAGAATTATACATTATTTATATTTTTTTAAACGTATCTCTTTAAATGGCTAAAGCCCTTAGATGAGATGATGAAAACATACACAGTGTTTCAAAAAACGTACATAATCTGTTTGTCGCTGTTTTGTAACATTGTGACATCACGTTGTTTACTTAAAGACGTTTTGACAGCAAGGTGAGATTAATAGGCAATCGGATCACCTCGGTTATTTCTGCCTATGGTCCGAAAGTAATCTCAGAGGTAAGTGTATGGATATTAACCAAAAATCGGTCCAAATGTGATACGGTTAGCCTGTTTACACAGGAACATAATTTTAGTGCGAGAAACAGAAATATTCTTCAACTATTCAACTATACAGATAGATGATTGTATTTTATTCCAACTTAAATTCGCTAACAATGCCAAAAAATTCGTTCTCCGACAACGCTTATATGGATAATATGTTGACAATCTGACGTCATCAATAACAATAAGCTAACCGTCAATGACAATTAAACCAATCAAATGAATGAACTGTAACGTCACAAACGAACTTGTGACATAACAGATTCATTGATGATGACTGAAAATAGTTCAAAATGGAGACCACTTACCTCCAAGGTCACTTTCCCGACCCATGACGGAAATGGCTGAGAGATCTTCCGATTGATTAATAGGTTCTTCCATAAGTTTTTGGTAAAGACCGTTTGATCTGTAAAGAGTGATATAAATTTTATGTCTTTTCGCGAGTGGAGCGCAGTGGAACGAGCCAAAAGACATAAAAATTTCTATCACGAGTGAAAGTTCACACGGGCTTTCCAAAAGCGCATGAAAATACCTATTTCTTCCGTAAACCAACAACTTTCACATCGCTTATCCTATAGACTCTCCATTGTTTTAGACTAAATTGTCTCTGACATCCAATCCGAACGCCGGAAACAAGAACGCTGTTGTGCTCCCATATGACGCAGCAAGTACAGCGCGTGAGCTCATCTGTACCAAAAATCTTCCATTTACGGAAGAAAGGCCCATCTCACGGTAGTAGAGTGATATGGCATAATACCGCACATAACGATCAAAGGAAAATACTGCAAAATATCGATAATTACCCGTATTTAACCATCAGAGCTTCCAGTAAACTAATGAAATCGTCCAGGTAATACAACAAATTTGGCAAGAGTTCTTATGAATCAATTTAAATATGTAAAGTAATGATAGAAAATGATAATGGAGGTCCAGGAGACTAAACGTAAGCACGGAATTAATAAATATAATTAGCTTCCTACTTTCAAATGTTTATTGAACAAAACATTAAACATATCTAGGTATACATGTACACGCAACACACTAGAAACGACTTGCACTAAGTTTAGGTTGAAGCCAGCATGTCGATATATTGTTAATTTTTTATTTTCTGCGAGATTTTTATTGGCTGAAATACTTCAAGAGGCTCAGAATCAGACATTATATACTCAGTTTCTCAACCCGAATCTGCTTCTTGGACAATTTTCATGTATTTCACAGTGTCACTTGACATTGATTAAGTTTCTCTTTAGCTTCGATATATAACTTGTTGTTGTCTCTCCTGCGTCAAAAGATGTATTTGCTTCGACAAAATTTTGAAACAGATTTTCCTGACTAGAGCAATATTTTGATTGCATTCTCAAATCAGTTGAATTTGCGATTTTGAGTCTCGTACTGTGAAGCTTAATAAACATCCAAATAATAAAAACTACTACATGTAATAAAACTCTTATACCATAGGGGAAAATTTCTTTTAGGCTGTATTATACAAATGTTTTATTTTCTAATTCAAACAAATATTTTTCTACTTTTAAATTTACGACAAAATATCTACAATTCAATTTTATAATCATGTTTATATGGCAAAAACAAAATGGTAAATGCAAATACAGTATAGAGTAGAAAACTCAAAAGTCAACACAAAAAAGCAACACCCGGTAGCCATAGTCAACTCCCATGTAAAAGAACAGAAGAAAATATAAAAGCGAGAGAGGTGAGCTTTAAGGCATTCTTAATCGCGCGATTAAAATCTGCCCAATGCTGATATTGATTATTTTTCGTCCGGAAGTTGGTACCGTCACGAAGTGAATTTTATCAGAAGGAAATATCAAAGAAGATCACTTATAATAAGTTAATTTCTAAGAAAGAATAGAAACAAGTTTAGCTTTTCTAAAAAGCTAACCGTCTCTTAGCTGAATTACAAATTTTATGGATTTATTAAAGTATCTGGTTTTTGTAATTTATATGTAAGATAGGTAAACAATGTACATGTACCTTGTAAGGACATTGTTTACGCTAAACTATTATCCAATGGTGCTTGAGAGATTTAAATGCCTGTAGTAACTTCACACGTGCTGTTTAAAAAATAATTAAACATGTTGACTCCCTAAACAACAAATGTTCAAAATTAGCGGTAAAAATATGTTTTGTTAAATTTGCATCAATATCAGAACGAAAATAAAGATACAGAACATATAATGTTTTCCTAACCCAAACAGCTTTAAAAAGTAGGGAGATTTTGGTACAATGTTTACCTTTTAATTGTTCACTGACCAATGCATTGAATGAAATAGAAGTCAATATGTGAACGTAACATTACTACAATAAAATGCTGATTAACGAAAATAAAGATGTAGAACATATAATTTTTTCCAAAACAGCTTTATAAAGTAGGGAGATTTTGGTACACTGTTTACCTTTTAATTGTTCACTGACCAATGCATTGAATGAAATAGAAGTCAGTATGTGGAACGTTACATTACTACACTAAAATACTGATTACAACCCCGATTCGACCTAAGAATATATCGAAATTTCAGTACACATACTAGTGCGATCCTGACGTTAACCAATGAAATGAGAAAAATATTTATAGATTTTGTTAACCACCCAATCAAGTAACAGAGAGTCATTTGATCCGAAGACTGATCGTCATTTGACTATGTATACCGTCTCCCATGAGACGGTAATAAATTTGACATCGATTAAAAGTACATGATTTGTTGTGCCTATATGCATATTAAAACTATCTATTAAAACATAATCAAAAAGTGCAGACAATTAGACTGGTCATAATTACTCCCTTGTTATTTCAATTTCATTTTTATATTGCTATACTAAACGCGGTTTTTGCTTAAACTTTGTTTTTAAACAATTAATAAATTAATATTAAAGTAAAGGTAAATGTCTATCAATAAAATATAAAATGGGCTTATTATCTTAAGCATGTCTTCAGGCAAACCTTTCTGAACTTAAACAGATTTTCCATTGATCAATAAAAACTAGTCGCCTTAATTAATATAGATTAACCGATGACAAATAGATTGTGAATTCCTGTGAGAGAGTTACGGTTTTGTAGTTGAAAGAGCCCTTCAAGAAACACCCTCTTCATCGCGTGTTGCTCATACATAACTCATTTTTACCACGGTTGTGGTCTCAAAACTTCATATTAGAATAAATGTTTTACGCATGAAATGCTTCTCTTCAGATTGACATTACTGTGATTCACGCGGAACTTGTGTATAATTGGCTACATGTGGCAGTGCACCGCATGTACAGTGTCTCAAAATCTAATGTACAAAATCTAGTATATTAAAGTATTTTGAAGCATTTTTGTCACAGGCTATCCAGAATCTAATGAAAACAACAAAAAATATCATTGATATATTTAACTGTTGATATTTATGTACATGTATAAACAACATATTTATCTTACTTCTCTATTTCAAATGTTATTTGCATAAAAGATATCCAATTTTGAAAATAAGAACAAGAAGCTTTAATCATATACTACAGTGTGTGGCCAATATTGAGTCATTAAAATGGCCGACAAATCTAAATTGTAGTGACGTTTATCTGCTCATTTTTTTTCTATCATGCAGTTATGAAAATGAAAAAATAAATATATAGTTGAGATAAGTAATCTTTCATGATTAAATTTTTTACTCTGAACTTTTATTTGCGAAATTATCGCCTGATAGAAAAATTACGCAAACTAATGACGATACCACAGACAAATTGGTGATATCTCGAGTAAATGATGTAATCAATCAACTCAGGATTGCAGAGTTAATTTGAGTATGTCAGTCAGGTGTCAGTAGGTTTTTGAAAAAAATTAAAGATAGCGAAAGCGGTGAAAATAAACGTAGAAGTGGGAGACCCTGAAAAACTGATGAACGAGGTGATAGAACAATTTTGCGTTGTGTTAAAGGTAACAGAGTGTAACTACTCAAAATTTTTTCTATAATTTCTCTCAAGGTATCCGACCCATAATTTAAGTTACAGTTTAATTTTATTTTTCGACAGCTTTATCAAATCAATATATTGCAAATTAATGATACAAATTAAATTTAGTGTAGTTTTGTTGAGTCAATTTTTAACAGTTTTGAGTAACATAGTTAGTTACTCAAATAGTTTTTCCGATGTTTGCAGAAACATTACCGAGTCCTGCTTCATTAAAAATCAATAGACACCAAATATGCCTGATCACGTGGTCAATTGTAGTCCGTATACCTAAAATATCTCAGTTCTGAGCTTTAGCTCCTCCTCGGTACCACCAGATTATATCTCGTTCAACAGTTCTTTCAGGTTTATATGACATAGCCCGCTTACTGTCCAAAAACACAACTGCATCGAGGGTTTTACATGTATCAAGATTAACATGAGCGCTCGAAACACAGGAATTGAAATCTATTTAATTAAAAAGTTGGCGAAGTGTCATATCACAAATGCAAGTATCTGATCACGCATAAGAAAGTCCGACCAAGTTTTTCTAGTCCGAAAACGGTCGCATTCCGTTTAAAATCTAAACCATTGTGTATCCTCGTATGCAGAACTCGTGTATTAAATCACGGATCCAATATATAGTTTAAATACGTCGTTTTCAAGATAGGTACTTGGAGATGTATCCTACTACGTGACTTTATTTAGGGCACGTTCCTCAACGCATCGTGTGAACGGCATAAAACGAAATAAAACTATACTCCCTTCCATAAATGTATGTTTAATGTTGGCTTTGAACCCCAGCAAAACACAGCCCATATTTTGTTTTGAATCGTCTTTCTTACGACGTCCCTTTTTATGGCACGCCGTTCTCTTCAAAAGTATGATTCAAAATATCATCACAAATTACACACTCAAAATTTTATATTACGCACTCAAAATTAAAATAGTCACTCAAAATTAAAATTTCGCACTCAAAATTAAAAAATGCACTCAAAATTTTACAAAAACACACTCAAAATGTAGATTGAAATTACACTCAAAATTTTAATTCATGCACTCAAAACTGAAAATTACGCACTCAAAACAGAAAACCTATACACTCAAAATTGTGCGCACCTTTTTTACGCAGGACTTATAAATATTAATTAAATTGATTTTAATATTTCAATCCTGGTTTTTTTTAAGCTTTAAACGGGTACCTGTAAAACAACTAACGAAACAGACGAAACAATTTTTAATTGTTTACCTCCTACCCTCGGCCCTGTATCTCAGACTCATATTAACTATAGAGTGTGATTTATTCCATTATTGAATTATATTTTATGGTAAGACAAATATTTTTATAAACCGGTTTATCAAAATGCCTGTTTATTTTCGTTTCTATTTCGTTTCTTATTTTTCTGTAACCTGGGACACTCTTTGGTACTCTCCGAATCCGAAGGTAATAGCGAGCGTTAGCTCGCTTAATGGTAGAAGTATCCTATGACTATGAGACTATAGAGTTGTAAAAAATTCTTGCAACCGGAAGTTTTCAAGTTAATCAATTTCTACGCAACATTGCAAAAATTTCCTTTGTAGGAGAAAAGTGTGCAACATAACTGCTTCTAGGTATTAATAATTTTAATTTCGTTAACGAAAATAACTTAACACAACTTCAAATGTTTTTCCTTTAATAATGTATTTTTTTCTGTTTGGAGATTTTCACTCGACTTCTCGTAAGTTATCGCAACTACGTAAAATAAATGCAAAACTCGACACGAGAATAAAATACAGACGAAATGTGTTTTTTTAATGTTATATTTATTAAACATTTATTTTTTAACCAAAGTATTTTGATTTTTGATGTTATGCAAAAAACGTGCAACAATAGTTGACGTGAATTAAAAAACGTGCAACGATAGTTTACGTGAATTATTTTTCGTCTGCTTCTGACCGGCGATACTTGACGTGAACTGATATATTTGCTGCCATGACCTGTGATCGTCTGCCGTGTAAATTCGTCAGCTGATCCTGGTTCATAAAAACAAATCCAGTCTTGTTGATTGGTAAGTGTTAATTTCTTTATGATTGCACTATTTGTACATGATTCCAACTGAATTTAAACAGACATGTGACGTAGTTCAACCTTTGTTGCAGGCATAAGAATTTTCTGCCGCTCTCGCTGCTCGTATCTGGGTAATGGGAAAATAACGCTTTGCTGTGAATTTGATCTTTTTGCTGTACAAATATAAGTGACGAGTCATGTCATTACTCTTTCGTTCGGCTTAAATTTTCCTCGATGTTATTTAGATAGATTGTGGGGTCTAGCTTGGAGCGAACGGTACGTTCTATAAATGAAAATTGAAATGGATGAACACACAGAGCTTTCAACAGTGTAGTACTTTATTAAATACCAATATTTCATACAGTAAAATTTGACCAAAATATAACAATATTTGTATCAGAAATATTAACCACTAAATAACTATTTTTGTTTTCCCATAAATTTAAATCCCTTTTAATTTCTTTATTTTATTCATTTTAAATTTACACATATTTTTATATTTACCAAATACAGCTGAAATATTAAGTTAGCTTCAATAAATAAATTTTTTATAATCTTAATTTTTGTTTTATCCCAATTATCTAAGAAATTATGTTTTTTTATTTAATGATTGAATTAAAGTTGGAAGTAAAATGATTTAATATATATTATTTTTAAAATAAAATAAAATGTACTCACCAATAAATGAAAATTGAAATGGATGAACACACAGAGCTTTCAACAGTGGAGTCCAGAGAAAATCGCGCAACTCACCTTGTTTTATAGTGCCGAGCGAGTCTCTCCAGTTTCCAGACTGTTGACCATTTCTGGGCATCCATTCCGTCAAGGTGAGGTTCTGCATATCTGGCGAAATTGAAACTTTACCTATATTCCAAAATATTGTTGCTTTTAATTTTGAATTTCCTTTGCAATTTAATTATTGTTTTATTTAATATTAAAATACATACAAATTTGTTTTAATTGTAAGATAATTTTAGCAATTATTTAATTCTTCATAATTAATTAGCTACTGCTTATGTAAGATATTTTTCATTAATTATGCATTAACGTGTTTCACTGACGTAATGATGCTGTGTTTCTTTTGAATCTGATTGGTTATTTGGAGGAATATTGAATTTTGGCTCAAGTCCAAATGTGTCGTAAAAATATCCAGAAAAGTTTGTTCTACTTTCAAGACATTTCTTTTAATTAGATCTACTGCTGGTATTTTGCATAAAATGTTGTTTGATGTTTTATTAGATTGATGACCTACATCGTGACTTAACACATCGAGATTACTATAATCGGAAATGTTTTTGAAATTTGCGAATTTGATTACTCAATAATCTGGGATGATTGTTTTCAATTGTCATTAACATGCTGTTTTAGATTGATGACTATTTGTCATTTTATATTGTTACTAAAATTAATTGTCTTTTAATGTCTTTTTTTTTCTCTCACAGCCGGGTTAATGACTATTACCCAATTTTATCACGGCAGGATTAATGACTATTTCTCGGGCTTAAAATGACATCACAACACAACTTCTTCCGCTCTTGCTGCTCGTATCTGGGTAATGGGAAAATAACGCTTTGCGCGTCTCTATCCCAATCTTACCATTTAACTGAATTTAAACAGCCAAAATAAAAAAGTAACAATCTACTTAAAATGTTATCTTTCACCTGCTTCCCCTTTCTGTTATTGGTCGCTGCGTTAGCTACCAATAACAAAAGGGGGTAGCAAGTGTAAGATTTAGTTTTAATTATAGATTGAAAAATTGAACTATGTCTTATAACAAGTCTGCTATAGTTAGCAAGTAGTTCCTGCCATTTATCTTTAGCTTATACCATGCAGATAATCAATATTTTTACCTTAAGTACCCGTCCCTGTTTACACAAGTAAATAGGCTGGTAATACTGAACTGTACCTTGACCACACATTATTGTATTTTAGTATAATTCTACTTATGTCTTACATGTCTTATGGATTACATAGAATTGTTGATTAATGTGCTTTTATCCAATAAACTGATTGATTGATAATTAAAATGAAAAATTTTGTTCTTTTAAGAAATAGCTTTTGTTCAGCTTGTACATTTTATTAATAATGTTATGATTTTATTGTTTAATCTTAACTGTATATTTTTCACAAGCAAAACACAGAATTATCAATCCTGGAATTATAGTCACTTGCTTGCAGAACCTACACATATATAAAGTTGGGAATACAAATACTGAAACTGATTGTTGGACTGGACAATTGGCCACAGTTTGACGGCAGCAACATAGATGAGACAAATGAACAATGTGTCAAACTGGCCCTTTTAGGGCCACCAAAGTTATTCAAAAAGAATCTAAATTGTGTGATGCACATTTTTTAATTAAAATTATTATAAAGCAGTATTTTATTAACAACTTCATAAAATTGTTATCAAATTAAGCAATACCATTCTAAAATTTTGCCAAAATATCTAAAAAAAATACAACTGTAATCAAGGCAACTGAATAAGTGAACACTGAAAGACAAAAATCCATGAAATGAATTAGAAGCCAGTGACAAAGCTTTATTTTGAGGTTTCTATTTTTATTAAGGCCAATGCCCTATAGCCGGGAATTTTTTAGGATTTTGAGGGCTTTAGTCACTTTAGCGGATGAGTCGTACACTACAGCCAAAACGGATTACGCCAAGTCCGTGAGACAGAAGTTCATCATTCGCGGACACTTCAGATATAATGTCCCCAATGGATCCGCGATTTCTTCCATATGTCCGCGAACGTAAACGTTATTGTCATGGACTGAATTCGATAAATACTTTATTTGAAGATAGTGTATTGTTCCAATCATTAAACCATTCAGTTGTGTATTAATTCTTTATAGATCGTCAGTAAAAACATGTTCAAGAAGGGTACTTTATTAATTATTTCACATAATAAATATTTTAATATTAATTTGTAAAAAAGGGGTAACAAAAAACAGATATAGTTAACTTTTATACAATAAAGATGTGTTTAAACTTTTATAATAAACAGTAGGTATTAATAAAACGCTGGCGTAAAACACCTTTCCTTATGGTTTCCCGAGGAATTAGGATACCTGTCGCCCACCGGATGCAAAATAGAACGGTCCATTGATCAAGGAACACCTGCGATTTTATTGCGGGGTTAACTAATATACGCGTGTATAAATGTGTTTAAGAGTTGAAAGGTATGAATTACGGTAAATTTCATGATTGTAATAAAAAAATGTCCCGCTGGCTTCCTGTTCAGGTGACTGGTGTTAATTGATGAAGGTAACCAACACGTGGACTTTCATTCATTGTACTGGTGAAATATCATAGTATAAAAAACTATATTTTTTCAATTGCAGTGTATAAATTTGTTTTAAAAAATGATTATAAATGTTTATACATTTTCAAAGAAGTTTAATTTTAAAACTTATTTAAAATTTTTTTACACTTGGTAGAATGAATTTGTAACGAAATATTTTAATACTTGTTGGAATTCAGGTGACGAAATTGATTTCGAAATCTATCGTCAATTTTCAAATGATTTCGTCAATGACGAAAGTGGCGAGCGCTAAAAAATTCCCTGCAGCTATAGTCATCAGTCTGTCCGTCTGTCTGTCTGAAACTAATCGTGTCCGAGCTATAACGTTTTTATCTTTTGAGGCAGGCTTTTGATATTTGGTATGTGGGTACATGTAGATAATATCAAGGTGATGTGTCGCATACTATGGTTGATAACCTTTCACCTTGACCTCAAGGTCAGCTGGACACACAGAGATGGATTCAATTTCGAGACTGATCTAGTTTTTACTGCACATTCTAAACCAAGTGCAATGTACAGAGATAGACCAGGCTCACAGTTAATAACTGATCATTAATCAGCTGTTGTTGCTATGTTATGCTTAAAAACATTAATCTACAAGAAAATTTACAAGACAATTTTTCCTAAAACTTTCACAAAGTTACCAGATCACAGGGATATATATCAGTTGTGGTCCATCAGTACAGTTCTAATTTTAACCACTGAATTTAAACTGTTTTTATTTTCTTTTCTAAATGACTCACAAATGCCAAGTGTAATTTTTATTACACAGTTTTTTTGGAGGAGGATGCTGGAGTACCTGACCTTTAGCAGGAAAACTTTCAATCGTTGTCAACTAAAATAGCAGTTGAGCACTGCCTTCATTGAAAGTCTACTCTTCAAACTCTGTGTTCCAGAAAATTTACAGGTGTGACATGGTACCATCCCCAATAGTGACAGGAGTCTCTTGCTTGCTTCTCCCTTTATGGCATTAATGAAATAAAATGATCTATAGTATAATTGTATACAATTACAAGGATGGTTGGTTTTTTTTTTTTTTAATGTTTAAAACCCACTCAGCAATTTTTCAGCTATATCATGACATCCAGTTAAAATTGGGGAGGAAGCTTTAGTACCCGGAGAAAAACCAGACATTAATAATTGCAGTCAAGTGCACCCCACAAGCAGTGAGACTTGAACCCACAACATCATGGTTAACAGACCATGTGAAATAGTAGACTAACCATCTTAACCACTCGGCCACACTGAGGCCTCCAAGGATGGTTGGAGTTGTTTTATTATGCAAAATTTATTTTGGAAGAAATTATGGATTTTTATGCCCCTGCGACGATAAGTCGGGGGGGGGGGGGATATTAATTTACCATTGTTTTTAAATATTTTAACACATTACTGAGCTAGTTATATCCCTTGGATCTACACATAACTTTTCAAGTTAATAATTTGATATTATTTTATCTCGTGGCCCCATTGGGGGGTGGGGGAGGTTTGCACATAACATAAACATTACAGATGAATTATTTAACAATCGTGCATCAAATTAAGGTAAAAACATATATACTATAGAAAACTTCATAGCAGGGACAGTCTATATAGTAAGACTAAGTTCTATAGACTGTCACTGCCAAGGATCAACATTGAATGGATATCGCTCGCCTGATAGGTCACACATATTTACATATTAAGGGGGTTAAGGGGTGTAAAAGTTGCATTGTATTTTCACACACGTGTAACAATGATTGAAAAAACCCAAGCAATTCTTCTGTGTCGTGGATTGACATTTGGATTTCTGCACTTCCGGTTCGCTTTAAAACTCAAAAACCACCCATATCAAATTTTATGTATTGATATCTTAAGGTGTAGGACCAACCAGTCCAGAGGTAGTACTACTCAACAGACAGGTTCACTCTTGCCTCATATAGAATTTGAACCGCACATGATACCAAAATAAATTTGAAAAGCTGAATATTCTAGGAAACTTGAGGAAGTTTTATTGGTTTTAAATGAACATAGAAATCTTTAGAGTCAATTAGGGACATGCACTATTTTTGACTGAAGTAGAAAGTGAAAGTAGATTTTTAGACCACTTGGACTTCAGGTTGAGTGTTCGTTCTTATTTAAATCAGGGACAGTCTATACTAACGGGACATGTCACTCCTAATTAAACCTATATTACAGTTCGATATTTCTGTGCCACGGCTGAAATTTGACGTATCCGCTCCGTTCCGTTTCCGGAATTAAGATTCCGCAATTTTATTGTAAGTGTGATTGGAATTTTTTCTCTCTCGAAATTGGTTATTTCACGAAAACATAGTACAATAATAGTCAGTATTTATTTTTATAGTTTATTATTCACTTATGAATTATGATTTCGTTAAATTACAAGTTGTCATTCCACATTTAGCCAGAAAACAATACGAAAATGTTGTTGACTAACATGTGCGTAATATCGTAGCGGTTTTTCATTCAGTCAACCCCATTTGTGAATGGGATAACTTCATCACCCTTTTGTGTGATCACAACAAACCTTGGTTTTTATGAAAATTTATAGATACTCCTGTGTAGTAGACTCCTTAAAGTAGGTTTTATGTGTTTTTTTGCATGAATTTGGGTGCTTGGAAATTTGTTTATATTTTGGAACACCGGTCACCATCTTGGCTACATACACCAACCATACACCCATTTGTGAATGGGATAACTTCATCACCCTTTTGTGTGATCACAACAAACCTTGGTTTTTATGAAAATTTATAGATACTCCTGTGTAATAGACTGCTTAAATTAGGTTTTATGTGTTTTTTTCATGAATTTGGATGATTGGAAATTTGTTAATATTTTGGAACACCGGTCCCCATCTTGGCTACATACACCCACTTGTATATGTAATAACTTTTCACCCTTTGTGTGATCACAACTTACCTTAGTTGGTTTTTATGAATTTATAGATACTCCTGTGCATATCCACCGTGTACATATCTAATATTAATTATTAATAAGTTTGTTGTTTCAGATGCCTTCTCGAAAGAAGTCACGTCACCTAACACAGACAGACAAATTTTTTAATTAGTTTATTACTGTTATAACATCCTGTAATTCCTACTGTGTTTACCTGACAGGTTTATAATTATACATATTGCCTTGATTGCACCACATGGTGTGAGACAGACAGAAAATTTTATCAATTAGTTGATTAGTTAATTACTGTTTGCAATATCATCCTGTAATTTCTACTGTGTTTACCTGACAGGTTAATAATTATACAGAGTGGCTTGTGTTTTTGTTAATTTTCTTTTTCCTTATCATTATCAAAGAATTGTATTCTTTTTACCTTACAAATAAAGCTTCTGCATACTCTAGTTGCCTAGAAACTGCGACGGAAATTAACATGTATGTCAATAAGGTGTAAAAATCTAAGTATTTGGTAAACAGGAAGTAGATGATCAAGGAGCATAAAATCGCTATACACCATATGGGACTATAGGATAAAGCAATATGCAAAATATCAGGCTTCTGCAACCTATAGTTGCTTAGAAAACCGCGACGAAAATTTTGCATGTATGTAAACAATGTGTAAAAATCTAAGTATTCGGTAAACAGGAAGTAGATGACCAAGAAGTATAATATCGTTTTACACCATATGGGACTAAAGGATAAAGCAATATGCAAATTATCAGGCTTCTGCAACCTATAGTTGCTTAGACAACTGCGACGGAAATTTTGCATGTATGTCAACTATGTATTCGGTAAACAGGAAGTAGATGACTAAGGAGCATAAAATCGCTTTACACCATATGGGACTATAGGATGAAGCAATATGCAAAATATCAGACTTCTGCAACCTATAGTTGCTTAGAAAACTGCGACAGAAATTTTGCATGTATGTCAACAATGTGTACAAATCTAAGTATTCGGTAAAAAAAGAAGTAGATGACCAAGGAGTATAAAATTGCTTTGCACCATATGGGTCTATAGGATAAAGCAATATGCAAAATAGCAGGCTTCTGTATACTCTAGTTGCTATGGGACTATGGGATAAAGCGATATGCACAATATCAGGCTTCTGCAATCCATAGTTGCTTAGAAAACTGCGACCGAAATTTTGTATGTATATCAACAATATGTAAAAATCTAAGTATTCGGTACACAAAAAGTAGATCACCAAGAAGCATAAAATCGCTATACACCATATGGGACTATAGGAGAAAGCAATATGCAAAATATCAGGCTTCTGCAACCCATAGTTGCTTAGA
Source organism: Limnoperna fortunei (assembly GCA_944474755.1). NCBI lineage: Eukaryota > Metazoa > Mollusca > Bivalvia > Mytilida > Modiolidae > Limnoperna > Limnoperna fortunei. The sequence continues at coordinate 43,905,120 of OX104115.1, forward strand.
AAACTGCGACGGAAATTTTGTATGTATATCAACAATATGTAAAAATCTAAGTATTCGGTAAACAGGAAGTAGAAGACCAAGGAGCATGAAATCGTTATACAATATATGGCACTATAGGATAAAGCAATATACAAAATATCAGCCTTCTACATGCTATAGTTGCTTAGAATAGTGCGACGGAAATTATTGTTACAGACGAACGAATGAACGAACGAACGAACGAAAGTAAAACAGTAAAACCCCTCTTCTTCGAAGCGTCTAATGTACACTATAGGAACTACTTAGTCAACAAATTTTGCATCTTTTCTACATACACATATAAAAAACCACCCAAAATCACAGGAAAGTGTTCTTCCGTCTTTATTTCATTTTAACTTTATTTCTTTATGATCATCTTTATTTTTCGCAATGAACTGGGCATATCCATGAGCATAAAATAAAATTGCGATAAAAATATTAGGCCAAAAATAAGGTAAATTTTAAACCATAATGTTCAGTTTGAACTTTGGATCAATTTCTCCCACAGTTTTGGCATTACAATGAAACCCTTTGGCTTGAAGCTAGATTTTGTCCCAAATTACTGAGTTTAGGGCCACAATTAAGCAAATTAATAGGAATAAGTTCAATTTTTTTTAAATGTTAGTCCAAAATATGCAAAAATTAGCCAAAAAAGTTAATGTATTGTCTATAAAAGTGATTATTGTGCACATGATTTAACAAAATCTGTTCAACAGATGGTTTGTAATAGCAAAATTAGGTTCAAAATAACCAATTGAAAAGAAAGATTTCATTTCCTTTACTGAAGTAGGATTTTTTGTGAAATTTAGTGCTATCAACAGCCTTTGACAGAAATATTGGTACTTTTATTTCGCACCAAGTGAAGGTATAAAGCAGGTTAAACTGAATTTTTAGATAGATTGGGCTGGCCAATAGTATGGTGTAAAGCTAAATGCATTTAAAAGGTGTCTGTTATACAACTCGCGGACATTGTTTTCTTATTTAAAAGTGCAGATGCAATTTTTCTCCTTGGGTATGGCTAAAGAATAGAAGAATTTTTTAAGAACATTTTGAACACCAATATATCTTTTATTGTTTTTAATTAAAATATGGCCTATGCACTTGATGTAGGAATCTTGGCTAAATTGGTTCTCTTGCAAACTTGGTATAGGTATAACAGTAGTAAATGTGTACCAGTAACAGGTTACCAGATTGTATACCCTACATTAAGTACAACAGTGAATACTATGTTGTGTTCTGATTTGGTCAATAGTGGCTACATGTGTACAATGTTTTGTCTGTATGCTCCTGCATAAATTAAGTTTAAACAAGTGGTAACATTTTTCTCAGATCTTGCTAGATAAAACTGTGGTAATATTTTAAACAATTTAGTATTTTTACATTCACTGCATTAAAAAGTGCATGTAAAAGTGGGAGCGTCTCAAAATGTTCTAACTAACGGAAAAAAGAATTGCCACGGATATATATGGCATATATGTTTTTAATGTTTAATGAAAGTTTATTACTTTCCTAGCACAGGTAAATGCTGATCAATGTTAGAAAGGTATGCAAATCACAGAAATGTTAGTATTTTCGACTATAGCCAACGTATTTACTACTGCTCTACCTTAAGATTTGACATAAAAAATGCAGAGGAGGACACAAATAGACACAGTTGAATGATCTTTCTAAAGTTATTTATATATACAATACTTCATACATATTGACTGGTTATGAGGGTAATAGTTTGTTTGCTTTCCAGAGTTACAACTATTGCTTACAATCTAAGCCGAGGACACAGTTGTTTCTGAGGGGAAATTAACTTACCATTCCACAACTGTACGGCAAACACGAACCTACATACTAAATGTAAGGTGGCGACAGACAGACAGTGATGAGAATCATAAGTTCAAATATAAATAGTATGCATACTAATAAAAGTATGTAAGCACAATTTTTGCATCGGATTTGTGAATTTCCTCCAAAACAATTATATGAACAGGGAATTAAGGGTATCAAGAACAGTTGGTTCTCCCTCGTCCAAATCTTCCATACTCTTTATATCTAATATTGCCATCTTTGCTTGTAAAGTAATCAGGCAATTACTTTCAGCAACTCATACGAAAGATTTTTCTCTGAACAACCCATCATTTACCTACTCTTCCCTAAGCGACACACATTGCCCTTTCATGATCTACCTGGATAAAATCCGAAAACAAAGGCTCGGTACATGCGTAAAAAGGCACAATTCTATAGCCGCCAAGAATTAATTCTTAATTTAAAGCAAATGCTTATTATTATGTCAATGTCGGCTATTAGAGGTGATTATGTCATAAACAATAATGTGCATTCCAAAAAGATTATACGAACTCCATCTGGGAAAAATGTCACTAACTGCGTTTATTTTGGTCGAAGAAAAGAACTTTTGTAGGAAGAGTAGAATAAAAGGTGGGGCCATTTCAACATTTGCAGAAAATAGTGTATTCATCAGATCAAACATACTTATGATCAGAAAATAGGGACAAATCAAGTAACGAGATCATTAAACAAATGTAATAATTAAATTATACTATACAAAGTACAACGCAAAAAAAAAAAATAAATAAAAAAACAAAAAACAAAAACTTTCAGCTTTAGGTGTCATAACTTTCCTTTTTATTTATAGTAATTTTGAATAAGAAATTCATGCTGGGACCAAACTGACTGGAAGGGTTCCTTTTGTTCGATCCACAGAGCTCTTTAGCGCGTCCACATGTGGCGGATAAGGAATGCCCCGTTATTAAGGGTTGTAAAGATCATAATCGGAAGGCATAGCGACGAACCTTAATGGGTGACGTTTCTGGAGATTGTCACGCTTCTTGCATGCTAAAGACTACTTTTATAGATTGCGACAAACGCAGGTTAGTAGCCAAATTCTCCACCCATATCCAATACTCAATACATAATAAATTTTCTTCCCATGTTTCATCACATTTTCCATCTTGATTTATTGTTTGTTAGCTCGTCCTAAATTTAGCTAAATACCGCACGATGGACGTCAGTGAAAACATCCAATATATAAATCGATCAATCAATTCATCTTTTAATTAAAAATTCATGTCTAGCAGGATGTGTGTTGCGTGTATTAATTCCTGATGAAAAAAACAATCATTACGTTCTGTGAAGTTGAAGTATATTCCTTTGATTTCTTGAAAAGCGTAGAATTCGAGCGTGTTTACGTTGTGTGGATTGAAAGCCTGATTAAAAGGAACCATAGCAATGTACACATCAATAGCCTTTAATCAATTTCATTACTCTTGATAACCAAATGTTGTAAATTTCTGAAGTGTTGTTTGTTTATTTCAGACATACAATGTTTCACCTATGTCATGACGTCCAGTTTGAATGGAATAGGAAGCCACAATACGCGAAGAAAACCCCCGATCTTCGATAGGAAAACTTGCACCTCGTCATAGGTTGGAGTCGAGCACACTTTGCCTGCAGTAAGACTCGAACTGACAACGTCAGTTTTGACAGGCCACTTGATCAATATTAGCAGGTGGCTAACTGCCGTCTGAAATGGATAGTAGAGCCAATACTATGGTTTTAGAGGGTCAGTCTCTCCACTGCGTTTCACAACAATTTGGAAATTCATGAGTCAACATCTGAGCATTTAGTCAACTATTTTCTAGCTATAGCAAGAGTTGCTGATCGTCCAAGAAGATGACATCCTGGTGTTACGCCACAATTTCAAGATTAAGACTGCCTGTATGTAACGTGCACACGTACCAATAACTTTACCTTAAAACCATTTGAGATGCATGTCATAAACGGCGACTTCCGGTAAATTTCACCCTGTACCGGTCACAGATTCGGCATCGTGTCTATCGACATCACGACGGAAAATACGCAGGCGCCTGTTTTTATTACAGCGGTCGATTTAAGGGTTGACTTACAAACACCCATTGTGATGCATTAGATATCTTACTACTTAATGGCACCGAAATCAAATTCTTAAACCTCAGGCTCTGTCAGTTTTATATAATCGGAAACGGACATTTCAGAAAGATAGTAGAGTGAGTGTAGTGATTATCAGAAAGCGCCCGCATGCAACACACAACATTAATAAACACACTCGGTCCTCCTTCAATCTGAATTACATCCCCCACTGACCAATAAACCAACTAAAATGCCTCACTGTACAAGTTTGGAGACACACACACAAAATCTAGATAGAGCTGTCTTCTTCCGGCATTAACGAGCAGGTAGTCGGGTTAAAAAACGCAAGAGCACACTGTAGTTGGCCTAACGATACCTTGAAGCTAAACTGTAAGAATAAAATAAGTTACAAAATTCCGTATACAATATTTTGTGTACAAAATGCACAAATATTGAGTAATATCTACAATTACAAAATTATTTAAAACATAATTAGAACATGAACAAAAATACTAAACATCAGCAATTTTAAGACACATTACAAGTGGGATTGTTCGTTAAAAATATAGTTGATCCGCCGCTTTGTCATTGTGGAGATGGTGAGACAACAATCAACTACATCTTACACTGATTTTTTCTATAATCAACGGCAACTATATACTGTTCACTTTAATAGAAACCTAATCCATGAACAAAGAATTCATCAACGTTCTCTAATAATCACTTATTTATCCTATTGTTAAAAAACATATACGTTTATTTGTCTGTGTAACTTAGTTTCAATCATATTATTATTTGTGTATCATTAGTGAAGTTCTTGTATCTGTAGCGGATTTATATAAGGTTTGTTTTGTTTCCATTTTGCTGCATAGACAATCGTAAAAGAAATAACTTTCCTTTTGAATTAATAGGTATCCAATTGGCAACAACAAATTTCTATGTAGATTTCTTTTCCGTCCTTGCCCATTCTCCATCTGTACTGTGAATACTGGAATTTCTTTATTCGGTTGATCCAAAACTAAATATTGCTGGTCTTCCGATCTATCTGCTATTTTGTGTTTACCGTCATAAGCTACCTTTTTCACTAGAACTCTATCTCCTTTCTGTAAGCTGGCTCCTCTGACTTTTAAATCGTATTGTTCTTTCTGTTTCTGTTGTTGTTTCTTTGATGTTAGTATGGCTAATTGGTATGCTTCAAGCAGTCTATTTCTTAGGTCCTGTATGTACTTTGATCTTGGTTGCTCTTGTTCATTGAGAATACCAAAAGCAAGATATATCGGTAATCGTGGATTTCTTCCAAACATTAGCATGTACAGTGCCCGTCCAGTGGTTTCATGTCTCGTACAATTATATGCGTGTCCTATAGGTCCAATGTAATGTTTCCAACTAGTCTTTTGATGTGGTTCCAATGTGCTTAGCATTTCTATTAGTGTCCTGTTGAATATTTTGCAAGCTCCATTTCACAACGGATGGTAACTGGTTGTTCTTGACTGCTTGGTTCCAAGAAGTTTACATAGTTCCTTAACAACAGCACTTTGAAAGTTGGTTCCTGGTCTGAATGTATCCTTTGAGGTATGCCATATGAAGTGACGTGTTCTTTTGGTAATGCCAGCTGCGATCTTACCTCATCGCCTATACTTACCTCTCTGTAAAGAATACCATTCTTAACCTTAAGGTGCTTAAATTGTCTCCTTAAAGGGTGTGGACCTACTTCTTTGATAGATGGTTTCCTGTTCTCTTTCACGTAACTAATCCATGATCTTAAATTGAAATCCTGTAATTGCGCTTTCTCCCAATCGTTGATGTCAAACATTTCGGATGATTCTAAAGCTTCATCTTCTATCATGACTGGATCAATGGCTAAACTTTCAATGTAGGATGTAGACAGTATACTGTCACATATGGCCTGTACTGAATCAAAAGAAATTTTCTCGAGTTGTTCTGGCAATCTACTCAAAGCATCAGCGTCAGCGTTTGCTTTTCCAAGGCGATAAAGAATATCAAAGTTGTATGCACTAATTGCAGCTAGCCAACGGAATCCTGTAGCATCAAGCTTTGCGGATGTTAGTAAATAAGTGAGTGGATTGTTATCAGTGAAAACTTTGAAGGTTTGTCCATATAAATAATCATTGAATTTATCTGATATTGCCCATTTTAGTGCTAAAAATTCCAATTTATGAGCAGTGTAATTTCGTTCAGATTTAGTTTAACCTCGACTAGCATAGCTGACGACCTTTTTCTGTCCTTGGTGATCCTGGCAAAGGACTGCACCTAAGCCACTACTCGATGCATCTGTGTTCAACTCGTATGGTAAGGATGGATCAGCATATGCAAGAATTGTTGACGTTACCAGCAGATGTTTTAATTGATTAAATGCAGTTTCATGCTCTGTGCCCCAAGTCCACGGTTTCGTTTCTTTCCTCTTTCCTTTTACCTTCTTTGATAGTGGTGTAGGCATCATATCTGTAAGTGTTTTACTAATCTTACTAAAATTTCGGATAAACCTACGATAATACCCTACCAACCCTTCTGATGTCTTATCAGGATCGATTTCCACTCCAAACTCAGAGACAATATGTTCTAGGAATTTTACACGTCTTTGAAAAAATGAACATTTCTTTGCTGCCGATTTTAGATTTGCGTTCCGATTTGTTCTGTCAAAAACAAGTGCAAGGTTAGTAAGATGTTCTTCATTCGTTCTGCCGAAAATGATGATATCGTCTATAAAAACGCAGCAAATTTTCAAATTTAAGTCTGCCAGGCAATTTTTAACAAGTCACTGATAGGTTACTGGACTGTTAGTGAGGCCAAAGGGCATTCGGGTATATTCGTAAAAACCTAACGGTCCGACGGTGAAAGCTGCCCGTTCTTTATGTGGTTCATAGATTTCAACTTGATAATATCCCACTTTCATGTCTATTGTCGAGAAGTACTTTGCTCATGCTAGGCAGTCTAATAATTTCTCAGTCCTAGGTAGTGCATAGGAATCCTTCTTCGTTAGTTTGTTGGTCAACACATAGCAGCAAACTATCATCTTTCTTTCGAACGAGCACCACGTTCGATGTATAAGGTCTGAAGGATGGTCTAATGACTCCTATATCCAATAGACGTAGATGGGTCATTACTTCCTCGTACATTGATGATGGAATTCTGTGATTTTGCTTAAAAGTTGTTTCGTCCATAAGATCAATCTGATATTAAATCTTATGCGTTGTGCCCTAAATCGGTGTCAGATCTCGAAAATATGTCATGATATGATCTAATCAATGCAATTCCTTTGTCCAACTCTTCCGTAGTTAAGGTACTTTGAGTTATTTCCATTTGGTCTAATACTGGTTGAAAGTCATCTGGAGAAATAATATCAGGCTTTTGATCTGGTTCAATAACAACTGGATGTACTTCGCTTAGTATAGCATGAGGTGCAACGGTGACAGTCTGTGTCGTGACATTCGACAAAGTAACAGGAACTGGACCATTACATCTAAAGTTGTAATAAAAACATCTACATCACACAAACTAGAGTCTGACTAAACTGCTTGTGAAAGAGCAGCAGTATTATGATACGGAATTTCTTTGTCAGTGTAGCCCATTATCTCTATTGATGTTTTGGGTTTGATATAATTTTCTTCGTTGACGCATTCTTGATAACCACAGTCAGTTCTTATTCTTGGCTACCTGTTGGTCTATGTGTGTAGATCTGTTGTTTGTAGAAATCTAGGACCTTGACTTTCTCTGAGATGATCCATGATTCTTGATAAGATGTTTGTGCCAAGTAGTAACGGTACTGCAGCGTTATACTTACAGTCGGGTGTTACAAGAAAAATACATGGGTGTCTACCAGAAACTCTTGGCAACTCAATCCATGTTTCAATATTTCCTGCGCAAGGTAGCTGTTGACCTCCAGCGCACTCAATATCCAACAAAGTGTTGATAGTATGTAGTGGTAAATCGGATAAATACTTGCTAAAATATGTCTCACTGACAGTAGATACTGTTGACCCTTTATCCAGTAGTGAAGTAACCAAGTTTCCATTAACAATTACCTCTGCTTCTGTAAGGAATCCAAACAATCCAGGTGGCTCTTTAACTAAGTTGTTCTTAATGCTGATGCTGTGGGACCACTTACATGTTTATTTAGACCTAATGTTGATCCCTCTCCATAGGTCTCTTGGAGTTTAAATCATTCTTTGAATGATCCATACGAACTTTACAACCTCTTGCAATATGGCCATACTTTTTGCATCTGTAGCAATGGATGTCTTTCATGTTCTTATTTCTTGACTGTTGAGGTGTTTCCCGTTGTTCCTTCTGTTGATTCGTATTTGAGCTGTTATTCTGCCTTTAATTCCAAGGTCAATTTCGTTGTCTGAAATTACTTGTCCTTTGGTTTTCTTGTTTCCTACGTTCAACGTCAATACGTTGTCTCCCCTTTATTGCTGGCTCCAGAGAAATGTAAAATTCTGGATGGTTGACTAAACGATGTCTTAGTAGTTCTATTTTGACCCGTTACATCGGCGGATGCTTGTGGTAGGTTAACACCTGCTGTAGTCCACTTTGGTATTGCACCGATACCAAGTTCTTGGTGCTCCTTTTTTACTGGAAGAAGTGGTATATCACCTGTACTCTGAAGGTACTCAATCATCCATTGTTTTAAATCCTGAGGTGTATCAGCCTTAGGTGTTAATTAAATTTGGGCTAATGTCTGCAGCAAGGTTTCTTGGGCTGCTGTTATCTCAGTTTCTGCAGAATCCCCTGAGGTCACCATGACAAATTTAAGTAGCTATCAAGTTGAGTATAAACGTGACTAAATATGTAAATATAATCAACTATTTAATATCTAATAAACTTCTTTAGAGCGCAAATGCACTATATGTATAAATTGAGCCCCTTTTTGATACTGATGTATATGTAAATCCTTCGATGATATATATTTGATCTTACCTAAAACTTTTCGTTCACAATCAATTTAATAAAATAATGTTTTTCTTACATTGCTCAAGTTAGTCAAACTGCAACACACGATCCTCTTTTAACGCGTTCTGTCTTAATCGATCGATACGGGTATACCACGCGTAAATAGATACGTATAATTAGCTCAAGGGAAAAAAAGATACGTAATATAGATAGTTACCAAGACGAAAGTCTAGATAAAGTTGTTAATGTATAGGGTAAGGTGAAGGTAGTTGGATGTTAAGTTGTTATACAATGAATGTTAGTAGAGTGATCTTGTACTTGTACACTATCACACCATGAACTAATTTACACCCTATTTAATTGATCAAGTTTATATTTCGATTTCTTTTAATCTTATTGATCTGTTTACTCTGACTGGAAAAAAAATCGGTCGTAACCTGATAATTTAAAATTTAAAACACTACATGTACTATATTAGTACATATAAAGCTACGTGTATAACAAAACAAAAATGCACATATATACACAAAAGCAGCAGAATAAACATGCATAAGCTTTTATCATACAATCTAATGTTCAGCATCTACATTACTGATTAAATCAGTTAAATAATAACACAGTATATGCATTGTGTATCTAGGAAACCTTTTTTTGCTTCTCTATACAATCTCAGTATAAAATATTAATTGTTTGTGTTGTCTCTATACTAAAGTCGCATTACTTCTAGTACAAACAGCTTAAGTTTGTTTGTCTGTGAATAACTTCAGCAGATAAGCAATATGTATCAATAATGTGTGTATGCTTGTAAACAAAATTGATTGAAGTATTAACTTTTGTCTACTATGTATAATAAAATAAGTTGACGTAAACGAGAAAAAAATCAAAAATAAAAATGTAAACAGAAGTTCAGAACAAAAATCACTTCATGTGACCTATGACCTTACGTGTATGTTCATATTTAATGGTTGCAAGTCGAATACAGTCACAGCTGAATATGTCTATTTACTGATTCTATACACGAGTACACACGGAAAAAATGTTTCAGTATCACATCATGATTATGTACATATCATATTATCATGCTATATTTTTTTCTAAAACATACACAATATTCAATAAATATGCAGCTATTCTAAATACAAAGCATTAAAGCATAAAGCAACATACATGTACTCAAATACATGTATAACACTCAGATTCAACTTACTGTTACTGTTCGTTTCCAATAATTCTGTAAATATTCTGTAAATCCTTCAACAGACGAAAATCATACTTCCGGTACAAATGTCCTTATTGGCGGAAAGTATGCTTCTGGTATAGATGTCCTTAGCGGCGGAAATTATACTTCCGGCACAGCTGTCCTTAGTGGTGGGGTACCCGACAGACGGAGTACAGTCACTTATAGGCTTATGTCGTTAAAAACGAATCAGTTGATGTCCATCTAATACACATACGTGGGCGCCAAAATGTAACCAATAGGATTATCCATACAGGCAATATATACACAAGGCTTACCGAGGGTTCAAATATCTCTTTATTTAGATATTATATAAATGTTCGTATATATGATGAACATCAAAAATCCAGAGGATAAAAGCCCTAAAAACAAACGATAATAATAAGTCCACTGATCTAATAAACATATAATAAAATATAGCGATACTGACTTAATTCGTATTTGTACGCGACCCCAATCTTAATTGACAAGGATTGCCAGTTTTCCTACCGCTGGTCGGGGGTTCTCTCCGGGTACTCCGGCTTCCTCCCCCCAATAAAAACTGGACGCCATGATATAGCTGAAAAATTGCTGAAAGTGGCGTTAAAACATCATTCAAACAAACAAACAAAACAAACGTATTTGTAAAATATGAACACTGTAGGCTACAAGAAAGGTTAACGTCTTACATAATCCGACTTTACTATAAGCATGTGTTTCATATATGTATTCAAATATTCTGTATTTTTCAACTCCAAGCATTGCTCAAGTTTAGTTAAATAAATATAAAAAAATAGATTGACGAAAATATAATGTAAATTTATATGTACAAAATATATATAAAAAATTATAGTTAACTTTTCCTCACATGTGCTGCGAAAAGGCATCCACTAGGTGTTCTTAACTAACCATTACATAACAGTAAACCCACGATAAAAATTACAATAATAACTTATATGTTTGAACCTACATACTGTTCAATTATATTTACAGTTACTATTAGTTCTGTTTTAAATAGAATTACCGATACTCACAATAAATTCTATTTTGGAAGATTAACATATAAAGTATTTCCAGCTATTTATGACAATTACTATTGTCCAAAAAATTTAACTTTAAGACTCGTTTATTGATTATATTAAATCAATTGAAAGAATAACTTTAGTTTAAAATATTACACACGTAATTCAAACTCCCATTCGTTCAATTCCACAATCCAATGTGCATGTTATTAAAATATTAGTACTGCAAATATAAATTGTCTTAATCAGAACTGACTGAAAAATTAATTCAAAAGTAGATAGAAATAAGGCTTACCAAAAAGTATCTATAATTCAGTCAGAGTAAAGTACAACAATACTATGCGTCTACAAGTGCAAAGTGAGTAGACACGAGTAAGAATAGGAATAAGAATAGAAGTTTTTACTTTCAAAACCGGTCTAACATGCCGGACAAGTTGTCATATAAAAATGGATACTAAATGACCGAAAGTGACCACTACTCACATTAAAACCAGATTTAACCGAACTAGGTAAAGATAAATCCAACTTACAGTTAAACAAATATTAACTAAACAAAAACAAGACAATATTTAATCATTCAGTCGGAATGATTAAAAACAAGTTTTATTCTAAATACAAACAATATGTACACGATACAATAATACAGTCTACCACATAAACAATAAGTAGTCGTAATTAAACTTTAGATAATGATTTTAATATTTGCTTTGTTGACCATCTTATCTGTAAAGAATTCTCACGCAGGTGATGTATTTACGCCATCTTTTCTTGACCGCCTGACACACCCACTCTCTCTCTCTCTCTATCGTGAATCGTATCTTCAAAATGGTAATTATAGGTCATTGGTAATTGTCGGATTGCCAAATGACTTACATGAGACACAGTGGTTCAATAATACATTTTGTTAACTATACACACAAAGCCCATAGAATAAAGAGTAAAACTCACTGATGGTTCCGTTGCAATTATTTCTCTATACCCTCCTTTTTGGAATAGCATACACATTACAGATTTCAATTAACATTTAATTAGCATTGACATTTTGTGTTCATGTTAATACAATTCTAATTAAAATATTTTACTTTGAAGTTCCAATTTTAATAGACCAATTAATAAAATAGAAAACTGTAATGAATATTACTTGATGCAGGTAAAGACATATTTGGTCATGTTTTTTTTTAAACAGGTGTTGTTTTGAAATTTTAAAATGTTAACTAAATTGTTTTCGAGTAAACTACATCGCAAGAAAAAAAATTACAACTCCGAGATACACAGAAAGGTTTGTATTTTTTCATTTACCATTTTGGTCTTTAACTTCAACAAATATCTTTTCAATGGGGATATTTAAAAATGTTCATTGTTAGCTCTATGATTTTTAAATCCATTAATGCCTATCTTCTTTCTTTGCGTCCGTCGTAATTCACGTGCAGACAGGAGATGGTGGTATAATTGCAAAGTCTCTTTTTGATAATACCCTATTGTTTAATAAAATGCTTAAAAAGTCCATGATTAATACATCAATGTAGCAACCTTCTTAGCCGTATTTTGGTTGGATACAGTTCGCAGCACGTTAATTATTTACCTCCCCCACACACATTAATGAAAGAAAATGTTAATGTTTCTTGTCTCTTTCTTTCGTTTGATAAATTGTTTAAAGTTTTTTTCTTATTGTTCAGTTTATAAAAGCCTTACGTAAAAGTAGTGTTTTTTTTTAAAAATAGCTGCTCACTGTTATAATTATAACTTTAGAACCATAATAGATATTGGAACAAACTTGGTATTTTGGAAAGCTGAATAATTCAGGAAACAAGAGGAAAACGTTTAACTAATGTGTTCTAAAGATAAAAATGATGTGAGTCATTGGATGACATGCTCTATTTTGGGACTAAATTTGAAAGTGAAGATAGATTTTTCACCCTGTTGACTTCCGGTTGGTCGTTCATTCTTATATGCAATGAAAGTGGTGCTGAAATTTTGAGAGAATACTTAGGGGTTACATGTTGTCATGTGACAGGAATATTTCTTTATTTGAAACAAAGGAAAAATGTTCAGAAAAATTCAAAATCAACCAATTTTATATAGCCGAAGAGGCGATAAACAATGGTGGTCCTACCCTTAAATAGCGACACGCGCTATAATTATCCGTTGCAGTATATTGTGTGTTACATTGACGGGACAGCCAGTTTATGGCGGAAATGATGCTTTCTATAGGTACTTAAATATCATAAATGTACCGTAATTGTCTTATTAGAATAGAAATAATTCACGGAAGCTGTGTTTTGTCACTGTTTTCTTAAACAATTTAATTATTTTCATATATGGATGATAAATAAAGATGTAATTGGCAATAATCACATATATTATGATTGCATGTTAGTGGAAAATTGCTAAATTACAGAATGATGATATTCATGAAAATTTTATAAAATAAACAAATAAAATGATTGATAACTACATTGTTTAACTGTTGAATGCTTAGCACATAGCATAAATAGACCCATAAACTGTTAGTAATCACAGAAAATTAATTATTTTCACATTTTGTCATTTTAACTTTTATACTAGTTTTAGTTTAGCTGAAATTAAATTATTAAATTACAAGAACAAATATAGATTTTTGATCAATACTTCAAAATTAAAAAATTACCAGATAAAAATGTTATCGTTGCCTCTCCGAATAAGTTTCAGATTTTTACATATAATGAACCAGCTTTGAACCTGCTATCAGTTTGTCGCATGATGTGTCACATATATTAACCTGTGTTGTTAAACAGACACTTCTCTGGTCAAAATATGGCACAAGCAGCTCTGAAAACATGCAACATATGCATCAGTGCTTCCGGAACCCATTATGCACAAAAGACAAACAATTTCTAAAAATCACAAGTTTGAAAGCGGATCTAATGTTATCCCTGAAGTTAAATCCAACTGCATTGAGCATGATGAGGATTTTACTTGCGTCTGCACACGTTGTGATGTTCCAGTGTGCATAAAGTGCATAAAGGAAAACACAATGGTCATATAGTAACTGACTTAATTTCTGGTCTAAAAATGATATGTAAAAATCATATCCAATTGAAATTGAATGCAGCCACCAACATCGTGGATTATACACAAAAAGGCTTTACAAGATTTTGTAAAGACATTAATTCTGCGATCCAGTGCATAAAAGTAGAAGGCACAACACTAAAAGATATGATTGATCGACAGGTCGCCCAGATGATCACTACTTTAACGGAAAAAGCCGAGCTTGAAAAGGACAAACTGTCAAACATTATTTTCAAAGCAAAAACAAATTTAAAAAGATGCAAAGAGTTAAAAATGCAGAATGACCAACTACAGACCGCTAGGGAAGATGCTGATTTAATTACGAAGCTTATGAGCCTAACGGCTGAATCAGATAAAGTTCGACTGGGACCTCTTACGGAATTTCCAAGTGTTAAATTCAGCAACGCTACAGTGACTGACAAAGAAATCATTCAATTGTGCGGCACATACAGCATCAGGTATTGCAAATCAATATTGTATTATGATCTGGAAAATAAAAACTAAACACATTCACGCTATCATTGATATGCACGGCCTGCATTAATCATTTAAGTAAAAACAGAAGTATATAAGTTTACACTTTAAATCTAAGTATATTTCTATTCATGCTTGATATAAAAAAATTAAATAAAATGTGAATCAACTTTATGCACTTTTACATTGGCACATTTCTGCTACACAAATCTCAGACCAGATCAGGCATATATAAACCCAACATATCTACATGGATTTGAAATTGGTTTTTCGTTCAGATTCTAACATCTAACCTTGGCATAGCGTCACCTCATCGGAATTTATTTTACTAATGCAGTCAAGAAAAGAAAAATTTCCCAAAAACGTATGGAAGAGCCTATTCGTCTTTAATGATACCTCCTTATTGTACGCTACAGTTGTTCTCTGGCTTGAGACTAACCGATTCGATCTCGGATAGATGTTCTCAAATTGTTGACAGGGAGATTGTTTTTGAGTGAAAAAAAACGAGAAAAATGTTATAGTCGTGCAACTACAGCCCTATTATTATAACCTGAAGAGCAAATATTTAATGTTACGATTATAGACCACCTTTGTTAAATTACAAGGTACATTTAAGGTTATTTAACTGGAATAGTATGAAAAAAGTAAAGTCTGCAAAAAATGAATCTTAATACTTAACACTGCTTTTCCGTTGTACAGAATGAATTTCCAAAAAAGCAACTTGTGTATTAAAATAACCGGAAATAAAAATAAAGGGCATTGCGATTGGATGACAGTTATTGTGGTTTCTGATTTTTTAAAACTGAGTTAGCTGCATTGGTGACACTCACAAGTCAAATCAGTTGCAACCCACATGTTGTGGAAAACCTGTATGATTCTCTGCCACCTCATTTTTATGGTCTCTTTTATTGATGGTATTGTTATATATTTTTTTTTAAATTATTAAAAACATAGCCATACTAATTATTTGCACGATATAAATTTTAATGCATAAACCCATTGAAATTTGCAATGCATATTGAATGAGGTACACAGTTGTCGCACACATAGTTCATTTAAGAAAGTAAAAGCAATTTGTGGCATAAATAATAATTGGAATATAAATAAAATAAGAGAACAATTGTCTTTGAAAATACTATTGGGGCAAGTTTTTAGTTGCGCGGTTTGAAACTAATAATTTTGCTTACATATATTAATGAGTAAGCACTAGTATATGTTTTGTAGCATATCTAATAAACTGAAATTGAAATGAACTTGACATAAATGTAGTCAGTTGATCACATGCTAGAGGTATCTGCACCGCTTGAATTTGCAGTTCCTTTAGTAAATTTGGAACCCACTTGGCAGAAACCAATTTTCTGGAGGCAGACGACATAAAACTTGATTGTGTCTTACTACGTTAAATTGCAAAACTACTCTTGATTTTAAGTGTTTTTAAATGAGGAATGGTTTTACTTAGTTTTTTCACCATTACAATAACAAATCTGTTTTCGGAAGTTGTAGCTAAAGGTGGGGCTTATATTATGGACTAACTTTAAAGTTGGTATATTATACTATAGTGTAAGCCAGCCTACTTCAGTGTTTTTAAGGAGGCTTTTTATCACGTTGACTTGAAACCATAGTCTGACTTGCAAAACCTCTCACGTTAAACCATGATTCTACACAAAACTCTGATTAAATGTGATAAATCCATAAAAAGATCAAAAAGAAAAAGCCGTGTTATGTTACAATGTGTGTTATATCACTGAAGGAATCGATGAATATATTCATGTAATCTTATTGAATTTTTACTTCAAACTTTTTAAGAAACAATGAACGCTTATAGGATTTAAGTATTGATTTCTGCTTAATTTCTCTTGTGCACATGTAGCAGATTATATTAAATGTGCACAATGGAAACTGTGTTATTTCCTATAGAGAAAACAATTTGTGTAGTTAATACTTATGAATGAATTCAAATAACTAAATATCAAAAGACAAAACTGAAAGTGTTCCGTGGAGTAATATATTACGCTATAGGAAACATTTCCTCTATTCTCTGATAGAAAATATTCTATTGCCAATTAAAAGTCAGTATAGTATTCTCGTACAATTTATTTATGTACAGATATAGTATATTCAGTGAATGTATTACATTTTTACATCTGTATGTACAACATATTACAATTCGTTACAGTTTGCCGGTTTCTTGGACTTCGATTGAATGATTGTCTTTTTGACATTTTCTTTGGTTTTCGGTATTTTGTTAGTACCTTTATTAATAAATGTAGAATTGTAAATTGGCGTCGATAATAACCTTATATACTGCTATTCATTAAATGTTGTGGTAACCCATTTTCGCACAAAGGAATATGTGGGGTTACTTAAATGTGATGATAACAATGTCTTCGTTTCTTGTATTAATGACTACTAAACTATACCAGACAACAAAACGCGAAATAAAAACATCAGAAATATAAATGTTATGATTGAATTTAAATATATTACTTAATGGATCAATTTGATACGACAAAATTAAAATTACATGTAGATAATTAATTCATTAAGTCACTTAAGGAAATGAATGACATTCACTATCATCTCTCTCAAATATCGCTGACTGGTAGATACGTCGGCATAATAACTTTGTACATAAACAAAAATATAAAATCAACACACAACGAAAAATTGAAAAACGCGTACAGCTTCGACGATAATAATATCTTAGCCTAAATAGTAGTCCAAGTTTTATTCCTAAAAGAAACTACATAGTTTTTAAGGAGTAGTAACCAGATATTACTACAATTATCATAAATATTATATTGGACTTAAAAACGTGATAGACAATTAAATTTACAGTGAAAGACGTTGTTATAAATAACGTAATCATACATGCTTAAACGAGGCAAAATAAAATAATGAAGAATATGCTAAAGAATATGCATTTTAATTTAAATTGATTTTTTTTCTCTTCCAGCGAAACAAAGTTAAAGACTAGTTTAATTGTTGCAGACAACGATACAAGGTGACCATTCTACCTAAACAGTAAAGTGTTTATTTTTTAGAATTATCTATAGAAAAAGTGACTACAGAAAGTATCATAACGTAATCAAAAGAAAACATTCAAATACTAATCTAGTTAATGCATATCACCAGTCTGATCTCTGTTTGCAAATACAGTTATCTTTATTAACGTAAGCAATTATTAATAGAAACTGTCAGATGAAAAACTTTCTACAACTTTTTAGACGTTTTTTTATATCTTCTTTCTAAGAAGATTAAAATAGTGTAACATTATTACATGCATTTTATTATAGAACGACTTTTATACAAAGGAAGCATCACATGGTAACATTGTACCAGTACAGCTATATACACATATTCTTCGCCTTACAAATTTTGCCTTTCTACTCAATGACGAATCAAGTCGAACAACCGAGTTAAACGTCCAAAACATCTGAATGCACACTAAAAACATATCTGAATGTTGGCACTATAAAGCTAAACAACTTATTATTGGTAAGTTGTTGCTATGACAGTTTATGTGCTGTAAAATTACTAGGTACAGAGTAAGTTGCTGATCTAATACAAGATATACATGGTCAAATAATTTTATGTATATTCAATTTATTTACCGCGTATTGCTTTTATTAGGTCAGCAACACCATCTTTAGCAAATATCCTACCGATTGTCCAGAAAAAGTTTTATTCTGTGTGTAGTTACGAGCGCTAACTCTCTCCTGCTGACATTATATAACAACTAGTAAACATGAATATAAGGTATGGGGTCACCAGATGTCATCAATCAGCCAATCCAAATTGCAGATACTTTCAGTAGGTTGGATTCTTCATACAAATAATATTGGGACATATTTTATATTTACAAAATGTATGGATGATAGTCTTTAATTGAAATGATATTACATGAAACTATACTTAAACTATAATCATTATCCTTACATATTCTTTTAGTTTAAATACAAAAGTCTATAATCTAGCTTTGGCTTTGGCTATAGTTTTTAACGTATGCATGTTTTGTTTTATGCTGGACTGTTATAAGATACTAATATTGTTTTTACTTGCAAATTAATACATACATCTTGACTTACGTTATTGTTTCACTGCGGATCTGGTTGTATGAGACAGCAATAAATTATATATGGGCAAATTATTGAGACCAACATTTTGTAATAAAGTATACCATATTGTGAAGGTCTGTTTTTGTATTTATACAGCCAATCTAACAAGAAACAGAAAGTTAGTGGAGAGAAACTATACCAGTACAGATGTAGGAAATGTGGGTATGTGTTGAGGTTTAAATTTATGTTCTTTAGAATTCTAAATACGAATTGCTGATTACCTAAACAAAATAGATCAAATGTAAATCCCAAAGTAAACAACGACGCCAATAAGCTGACGTCACCCAGTTTTTTAAGGCATGAATCGAATCGAAGAAGTGTACCGAGTCAAAGCATATTATTAAATGTTTTGTTATGTAATAATTGTTGTCAAATTGCGTTTTGAACGGAATCGTTCAAAATTATTTTGGGTTTTACATTAAGGTCGTACTTCGTTAACAAACAGCGCGCGCTGTTAAACATAATTATGAGAAGGTTTCTAGTGTTTGTTTCATAATATTGGTATCTATAATGACATAATATTGCAACCACGGGACGATGCCTCTGCTGTAAGAGTTTAATGTCATTTATTAATTAAGTAATGTAGTTTTTTGCGTAAAATTCACCATTCGGAAATTTCGATCACTCTGTACTTTCCAGTGGTGATCAAAATCCCTTTTCCTCTGGTTGATCACTTATTTCCCAATTGATTTATTAATTTGTTCTCGAATGAATATAGCAGAATTAATGCTCGCTCTGAATATAGTAGAATAATGCATTTAACATGTTTTTTTTTAAGTTGTGTTAAAATAGTTTGGCTCATGACAAATGACGAAAAATGTATTATTGCTTTTCTTTACTACGATGTTTGGAAAGCTTTTGTCAAAAGACACAAATGCATAATGTCTGCTTTAACATGAATGTAGTAACTACAACCATGAGAGACTTAAGCACACTTGAACGATAATCAACAAACTATATGTATACATTTATAAGTATATCTAAATTAGTATTTAATGTAGCACAAAATACTGCCCGTTTACCAGACTTAGCAGTCATGATGTTACGTTTCTTCAAATCTGATGGTTCAACGGGTAACTTGTATCTCATATTAACTCAAAAACAGTAAAGGATAGAGGAAATCCTTTAAATCCCTACCAACATCTCTGATAAAAATATTGCATTCCAAAAATTATGTTCTTGTCTAAACCTCATTCCAACAAACATACAAATTTAATGGCAGATGCTAAACTGTAGTGTTTACATAATACATGTATCGTTCGTAAATGGTACCATCATACATTCGTACATCGTTTTCTCCAGCATGCATCATATGGTTTATCGTTTATTCTATCGTTTATACGTGTAGTATGGTCTTCCGTTTGTGTTAGTGTGATGTGATGCATGGGTTATTGAATTGTGTATCGTTGAAACCTTCCTAATGTAGATACAAAATAAGACTAATATGGATCTGAAATTTGTTTTTACATAATATAACCTGAAATCTTAGTCGTCCGTCAAAAATAGTAACAACAATAAATAATTAATGAATTTTGGAATCGGACATTAATGTTTTTTTTTAATTTTAGTTGATACAAGTATATCCGGAACATATACAAAGGTTTATTCCGTCAGTGTAGTTATAAACAAAGAAGCACTCTAATGTCTCTAATGACATTTTTTAACGCCATAGACTTAGGGCACATGCTTATGTATATGTAGTTAATATATGATAATACACTGAACAGATATAATGCGATTAGTCTTTTAATATTAATAAATGTATGTATCAATTATGAATTAAAATATTTATAGACTCTTCCGATGCAAATACTCTAAATGCTTCTAGATTTGCATGAATGAAACATTCATATTTGAGCTGTTTAATGGTATACGTACGTGTACTTAAAAGGGTAAAGTTAACGATATATCTTAAGAATTTCATTCATTAATAATTATGACCGAAATATCTAGATTGGTTTGCTCGAAATCGTCCATCTTTTCATGCCGAAAAGTGTGTTTGGGACTTTTACCCTGTTGTCAAGATTCCTCCATTAAAAAACTTGATCTATTGATGCAGCTGAAAAATTGCGAAGTGGCGTAAAATTTAAAACAAGAAAATAAATCAGTTATCGTCTGTGAAAATAATTTGAATTTTACGTGTATTTACAACGCATTATACCAAAGAAGAAATTGTTTACAAAATGTGACTTTCTTTCTTATGTTGATTAATAGGTAATGACATCTTTACAATGAACATGTCTAAAGTGTCTTTTTATATAACTTTATTGTTATTTGTCAAGTTTGGTTGAGAAGCAGATATGTTTATCTGACTTTATGTTCTATGTTATCAATGCTGAGGCACTGATTCGTGTCTTAGTTTTACTGTGAAAACAAATGGTGTACTCAAATCACATACAAGTTTGTCAGATACTTGTCCAGGATAGGTTGTTTTCTATGTCGTCCCCTGTAAAGATTGTAAAGCCATCAATTTTATAGCTGGTTTGTTATACGATGACAAAAAATTAAAAAAAAACTAAGTATACAGTTTTCCAATATTTACAATAGGCATAATGGGACGTCATGTTGACGGGCACAACACTTAAATTCGAAACTGTAAATGTGCATGTCTATAACATGATAAAGTTCATAAATCTGAATCCTTGTTCTGGATGATTGCGCAAAATTACCTGATACTGATGGGTCATTCTTATCAATTTGTAGTTCCGTGGCAATGCACACTTATCACCTGATACATATAAACAACCAACAGATAAAAAATAAAACACAAAGGATTTTACTAAAAAAACATAATTGACAATAATTTCCTAGCTAAAAATAAGAACTGTAAAAACGAGTTTGACTCTTTGCTGTTAAGAGAAATAAAATTGTCATGAAAATATGTGCTGCAGATAACTAATACATGAACTCGTATTTTTCTATGTTTGTTAGCTTTCGTAGCCGCACTATAATTAAATTATAAAGAAAACATGTACCTCGAAATGGACAATACGTGTATGTGATTATAATTATAGGTCATAAATGTCACTAATGTTATTAATCAATTTAGTTGAATAGAATGTGTACTAGTATAGCAGAAAATATGAATACATGTATTTGAAGTTACTAAACAAGCAAAGTATACATTGAAAGATAGGCAACTAAGATTTATTTTGAATCAATTAACCATCAGCACAATATAACCTCATGACATCTTCGGACACACATACCGTGACATGAAAGATATAATTTTTAGAAAACCGCAACAACACCATTATTTGTAAAATTCAGACACATTCAAAAAAAGTAAGGTATGGACTTTATATATCTATCTATCTATCTATCTATCTATCTATCTATCTATCTATCTATCTATCTATCTATATATATATATATATATATATATATATATATATATATATATACATATATACAAACGTCTAAGTATTGTGACAACCATATAATATATCTATCCAGCGGATTTCTGAATCATCAGAAATACAGGGTTAATATCAAATATTTATATATACGTCTACAAATTAAACCCAACACTGTTAGAATTAGATTTTTTACACTGTCAAATGTTTGCTTTCCCTAAGCGGGATTCCAACTCACCGTTGTGACACTGTGGCACCAAATCGCCTGCACTATGTCCAGCGGTCTAGACCCCTCGGCTAAATCCGCTATATAAAAATATAGCTTCATTAACCGGGGTGAATCGTAGACATAGACATAGTACATGTGTACTAGCGTGTGACGATGGAATTTTCGTAACCAATATATATTAATCTGACAGTAATCTAATTCAGCAATTTTGTATATATTATATAGGATGACAAAGTTACTTGTCATACAGTCACAGTAAGTAAATTATATACAAACGTCTAAGTATTGTGACAACCATATAATATATCTATCCAGCGGATTTCTGAATCATCAGAAATACAGGGTTAATATCAAATATTTATATATACGTCTACAAATTAAACCCAACACTGTTAGAATTAGATTTTTTACACTGTCAAATGTTTGCTTTTCCTAAGCGGGATTCGAACTCACACCGTTGTGACACTGTGGCACCAAATCGCCTGCACTATGTCCAGCGGTATAGCTTCTGGTTAATGAAGCTATATTTTTATATAGCGGATTTGGCCGAGGGGTCTAGACCGCTGGACATAGTGCAGGCGATTTGTATATAATTTACTTACTGTTACTGTACGACAAGTAACTTTGTCATCCTATATAATATATACAAAATTGCTGAATTAGATTAATATGTATTGGTTACGAAAATTCCATCGTCACACGCTAGTACACATGTACTATGTCTATGTCTACGATTCACCCCGGTTAATGAAGCTATATTTTTATATAGCGGATTTGGCCGAGGGGTCTAGACCGCTGGACATAGTGCAGGCGATTTGGTGCCACAGTGTCACAACAGTGTGAGTTCGAATCCCGCTTAGGGAAAGCAAAAATTTGACAGTGTAAAAAATCTAATTCTAACAGTGTTGGGTTTAATTTGTAGACGTATATATATATATATATATATATATATATATATATATATATACTCAAGAAACGCTTGTGTTTCTGATTGTATATGAATTTAATGATTTGCGCATATACATGCTAAACATATAGACAATATTGTTAATCTTGTGTAAACTTTTTTCATCCTTATGACCGAAAACGAAAATGTTTGTTGAAATTAGGAAAATTTCAAAAGGCGATGTTTATTTCAAATAGAGATTTCAGTACTGTTTATGATCAATTAAGTTCAATAAAAATAATAAGTTTATATATGAATGCTTAGCCTTACGCAATTTGGTTCTTTATCAGTTGTGTCTAAATTATTATAATAATTAATACCCAGTACATGCCTTAAATTAATGACGTTAAATATTGAAAATGAAATCATTATTACGTACTATTAATCCATGCACTTGACAGTGAACGAAACGATGCTCTGTACGTTAAACCTTGTAATAATCGAAACGTTGCTCGATAAGGTATACCAAACGATAAACAAAACAGTGCATCAGACCGATAAACCCTCAATAAAGGTTTCTACCGGATATCGTTTCGTGCATCGTGCGTAAAATAGTTTTGTTCGTCGTTTGTACGACGTTCGTATATCGTCTGTTCATCGTTTGTTCCAAGTTCGTGCCTCGTAATTTTCGTTAACTTCCACATTACAGAGGCTTTAAAATCGAATAAATTATACCATTATATAACATATAACAAATTAATCAGTGTCCTTCCATATTAAATCAGCATGATAAAAAAAGTAATAGTGGCAGGTTTTTACTATCCATTTAATTATGTGCTTTTCTTTCAGAACGGAAAAAACCAGTCAGTAAGTAATATGTGTAATGATCTTACTGTCTCTTCAAACAGTGCATATTTATCTTAAAATTAAGCAACATATATAAGGACTTGAATACCAGCAATAAGACTAAAAGTATTAAGAGGCAATCACACTTAAGGATTGTTTTTACCAAATTGATTTTACGAATTCAGAAATATTATTGAAAATTTTGATCCACTTACGTACTTCATTTTTCATTTGATATAAGGTTTTGTAATTGATGGAGAAAGGTATTGTAATAGCGAGTATCCTATATAACAATTGTAGATTTGATCAACTCAATTATTTCTGTATCTGTGATAAATACAGATTACATAAATTATGTAAAGGTAGAACTACATGTACCTGTATCACGTCGAGAAAGTAATGTACAGTCGTATCACTACGAGACGCGTAGCATCGAGTTGTGATGCGCAACGTATGCAAATGTCGCGACGTGATACAAGTTGTTGTTCCTACACTTAAATGTATGTTATCAGCTTATCTAAAATTTAGAAGCTTGATATTCAACGAAGCATTTTACATAAAAACATGAAACAAATATAGTTCTCCTAACGTCACACGCATTATGATGGCACATTTCATTTCATTTGTTCTGACTTCAAAATGTAGTTCCGAAAAAATTACATCTTGCATCACCTATATAGATGATACAAGGTTTTGTGTCACTCAGATTGTATAAATCGCTTATTCTTAAGATCTTGACAAAATACATATTCTAATTTTTTATGTTTCTGTCAAATATTATGTGGCGCTTTTCACATGATCAACATCACTGTATATAAAGTATGCACTACTCTTCAACAATGTACAACCCGTTAAGAGTAGTCACAACCACGAGGTTGGTGGTGTTGAAAAATACAACACTAATGCGCATTCGTCCATTTACCAATTATTGTACGTTATTCATAAAAACCTTTATACTAGATTCTTTGACCATAGATTTATATAACAAAAATTTAAAGAACACGATTTTAGGTAAATTATACTTTTTGCAAAAGTGTGATTGTCATATTTTTACAGTGCAAAAAATTTTTAAAAGGCAAAAAGTTAAATTGATTGTATAAGCCATAATAATAAGCAAAGCATTTTATTTTAATTCCTTCAAAAGTTTAAAACCTTTTTAGTTATATATATTTCTTATTTTGTAATAGCATTTCTATTAAAAACCACGCATCTGTTATCAAATGTGACTATAACATGACATTACAATTCGGAAACGAAGTCGGAGTCCACTTTTATTGCTAAAGTTGAAGCTAGCCATTAATACCAATATACAAGAAAATTATCAAAAGGGTCTTATGGAAAGTTTGAAAAGTGGGATTCATCTTTCGTTAAAAGTAGTTTCTTTTTTTGTTCCATTAAGCGTCATATCAACCTGGGTATATGATAATTATGGTATATGATATATATTTTTTAATATTTTGACATTTAATAAGATGAAAGCATATTATATATATAATTCTAATATGACGTGCTTTAAAGGCTTTGAGACCACAACTGTGGTAAAAAATGATTTATATATGAGCAACACGCGCTGAGGAGGGCGTGTTTTAAAGGGCTGTTCCAATTACAAAACTGTAACTCCCACCGGAAAGCTAATTGCGTATGACGTATTAATCTTATAAATAGCGACACGCGCTATAATTATCCGTTGCAATACATTGTGTGTTACATTGACAGAACAGCCATTTATGGTGGAAACAATGTTTTCTATAGGTACGAAAATATTATAAATGTACCGTAATTGTCTTATTAGAATAGAAATAATTCACGGAGGCTGTGATTTATCATTGTTTTACAACGGGATGACCATTTATGTCGTTATTTTATCCCTCGCTATCGCTCGGGATAAAATAATACGACATAAATGGTCATCCCGTGATAAAACAATGATAACCCACAGCCTCCGTGAATTATTTCTTAAATAAATATCCAACTAAAGTATCAATGAATGAATATAATGTTATTTTAAGTGAATAAAACTGTTTGTATTGCATTATATTGATAAACATATTCTTCTAATTTCGGTATATGGACGAGACGAAAAAACAACACAAGAACCAATTAAAACATACAAGTCTACAAGGAAAACGTAAAACAAAGCAATCAGGATCAGGGGAGTATTTGCAGTCTAATCCTGTAACACTCGGGTGAACCTCTAATAATGGATCGACCTCCATTTGGTTACGAATGATTTTTACGCATAAGGTTGGCACATCCCGATGCTAAACTATTTAAATTTAAAAAATGTACATTTATATTCCTTGGCGGCGTTGTAGACTCATTCACACTAATTTAAATATTTTTATTTACTTTATTTTTAGTTTATCAACTGAGTAAGTATAAACAATTATTTGCTTTTTACAATATACTATGCGCAAGATATTTGAACTTTGATTCTAAAATGAGATAATGAAGACGCATTTTGAAAAAAAATGCGTTATTGTACACATTCCTTCACAATTATACTGCATAATTATGACACAAACATATTGTTAAAATGTTATTATAATGGCTCTTTTATAGCTCAATAGAATATGTCTGTTGAGTTTCAGTGTTTGCAGTTTCCTAACTTTTGTTTTCTATAACGCGATAAGTTATGAGATCCTGTATTAGTAGTATCAGTCTTTTGTTTAATAAGTAAATATTCCTGCAATGTAAACGAAAATAAACTTAGTCATGACGACTCACACATTGTTGGGTGCAACAGTAGCTTTGGTGTATGCTTCCTGGAATGCTAAAAATGTTTCAAGCTTGTTATCTCAACGATCTTTTTTTCCTTTTGAATTCCCCGATCCAGACCTGTTTTTAGGACAGTCATCTGTGATTTTACTAATAGGTGTTGTAACACTAAATTGCGTCACATGTAATAATTTTCGTTTAAGGTTGCGCTTTTCAAACTATACTATTTAATGTGTTAACTATTTCTAACCATTTGTGCTGCTTTAAATGTCAACAGATTATCTATGGACTGGGACAGTGCAGAGGCATCTTAATTTGTTATAAGTGTGCAAAAGTAGGCCATGAAAGCTTTACGTCACTAAAACTCCAAAATGTGCTAATTACGGTGAAGCCCACATGTCCTCATCAAAGGATTTTGAGCAATTAAATAAGGAAAACGATATATCAATATATACATATACATATGAAAACTCTCTTATCCAATGGCTCGTCGTCTATTAAATGCAACGAATAATCCCTCGTCTCTTGCATCAAAGTCATATGCCTGTGTGATTATTCGCGTTTGTTCTTCAGCTGTAACGCAAACAATGATCACCTGTCCTTGTGATAACAAAGGCCATGTAAGACTAACAATTGAAACTACTGAGAAAATCATTACATTATAATCTTCAAGATCTGAAATTATAATTTTACAATATGTTTCACGCAAATTTTGCTGTCTAAGTGGACGACTCTATCCGTCCGTTAATAAACGGACTTGAGCTAGTTAATAATGTGCATTCGATCTAAACTGAAATTTTGATTTTATGAGTGACGTCGGCCAATGTTAGCTTTGGTCGAACCTTAATTAACCAGGACTTGCAGATGTCCTTCGAATGCATGAGTTTTTAAAGGCTTTCTTCACAAATTCAACCTTGATACGACGCATAAGCTAGAAAATTGCTGAAAGTGGTATAAAAACATTCAAGAAAACAATAATTGATCTCCGAATAAATAGTCTTAGTAGTAATTTCATCGCGCAAATAAATTTTGATCTGCAATATAGGACACTTTAGGTCTTTGGTTCCCACAATTTTACATCCTCAAAACGTAAGCATCGTGAGGGTTGGGAATATATTCATTTCAAACCCGTCATTTTCATACTCTTTGTTATATACAATAAAGCTGGTTGGTACGAATCTTTTGACAAAACAACTTCCAATAGTAAATTGAAAATTAAAATACAATGTATATTATAGTTATGCATACATAATTCATAATATTTGATGTTGTTCAATGGCCGTCACCATCTCATATTAATTAGATGACATAACAAGATTACCGATTCCTTCTGTAAATTATAATTAGTAACAATATAAGATCTTCTTAAATAAATAAAGAAAATAATTGGCTGAAATTGCAACTCGAAGAAAGTAAAAGGCTGTTCAGCCTAAATATTAAACGTTTTTCTACGAATTATGGCTTGTACATTCAAATTGTTTACAAAAATCCCAGCCATTTGAGTAGTAATTAACATTTAAAATGAGCAATACTCAGAACTTTGGGATTAAATTACATATCACACATAAATCCCTGGCCTTTTGGAAAACGACTGTCTTTCCATGGATTCCCGCGCGATTATTGTTTCGCTTCCACTGTTTATATAAAATAAATTTTTGCAAAATCTGTACGACCTCTTAGTTCATGGTTTTAAAGCCTAGTAACATCAAGCAGAATAACTCTTGCTAGCACTATCTCTGAACATGATGATAGTTTATACACGATTTACGTTCCAAACTACTAATAAACAAAATCTTATCACATGTAAAAAATATTTTCATAATTGTTCTTAAGGTTATATCCATGTCATTACTATAGAAAATATAATAATGTTGCACACACATAAAGCATTTTGTGTTCTTAAACTGGTCTTATTTGGCCGAATAACGTCATTGAGTGCGATTTTAGCAATTTTGAGGATAAGATCCCTGACACAATTTAAATATCTTCCTATAGACAATTACCTGGTTCAGTACTATACAATTTCCTTGAATGTGGTAAAAGTCTTATGAAACGAGTAAGGATAATAACCAACTGTTTATAAAGATATGTCCTCTTCCTCAAAATGTTCATCTTGAAAAAATTCATACTTTAGTCAATAGAAAAGCCATTGCAAGAACATATATATTAGAAGTTTTAATAATTTAAAGACATCCCAAGAAACAATAATATACGTTTTAATTAGATAATTCAAATACAGTGCACGTTTCTTCATTTTCATAAACAACACCTGTATCAATTTCAATTTCAATTTAAACATATAATACACGTACTATCAAGCACCGCAAAACCTCTACCAGCTTAATAAAAATTAACAATGAGTTTATGATCAGAACAATCATACATTTAGAAAAGCAAATGTATAATGTAATTGATGTTTACAAACACTGTGCAACATTCTAATGTATTAAATATCT
The DNA here is from genome assembly GCA_944474755.1 of Limnoperna fortunei. Classification (NCBI taxonomy): domain Eukaryota; kingdom Metazoa; phylum Mollusca; class Bivalvia; order Mytilida; family Modiolidae; genus Limnoperna; species Limnoperna fortunei. The sequence goes on from OX104115.1 coordinate 43,934,318, forward strand.
GCAGAAATCAACATATTGCTTCTTTTATAGCATCCAAATAACGACAAATATTTTTATTTATACTTACAGATAGTAAGTATTAAGAAAGTACAAGATAAGTATCAATACGTACATGTTAATGTTGCTTCAAGTAAAATATGTTTCAAATCGTATAACGACGACACTTTTAATTTGCGAACAAAGATCGCATATAGCCATTGTATTTCTTGCGCGAAAAGATAAAGTGGTTTCTCCCATTCTCATGGCGATTAACTAGGTAAATTTTGATAATATTTTTAACCACCCTGTGATTAAAGTTCTGGATGGGATTTACGCCAACGCAATTTCCAGATCTGTTATCGGTGACAATGTAGCTGTTACGTCGCACGATAAGAACAGTCGCTACCACTAACTGCATTTATCAGTGGCAGTTTACTTCATATGCAAGGCTTGAAAGAAGAAATATTATGAAATAACCGGAACCTATAGGAGTTGACTCGTTGATTACAATAGTTCTGCATTTTGAACATCTGTTTATAATTTATGAATAATTATTCAGAGCCATATTCATTGTATATGATTCAAGTCACATGCTACAAATACATATGCAAGAATATTCTCAAATGGGATAATAATCTCATTCAGTGAATTAAGATACAAAATAATGGTTCCGAAAGATATATCAGATTCCTGAAAACACAAAAGATAATGGTGGATGCTCTTACATGTACTTGTAAGAGACGGTGCTTTTTAAATACATCATGTAAACTTATCAACGTGCAATAAGTTTATAATTACAACGCTTAGGAATCTTTACCAATATAACAATAATCCAACATCTAGAATAACACATTATCATGTCAATGTTTTCAGACAAATACTGTACAGCTTTCTTTAAAAAAAAAACAAATATTATTTTATATTTTCAGTTTGTAAGTATTGAGGAAGTAACAGATAAGTATGATGATTAACATAATACTGTTTTTTTTTAATGTCTCAGATTGTATAACGGAAACAAACAAATTTTCATTTGGCAGTTTTTGACACAAACCGAATATTCTTCCGTAAATGGATAATTTCAGGTAGAGATGACTTACTACAGATGAGCTTAAGCGCACTCGTCATCTGTACTTATGGGGTTTCTATTGAAAACGCCTGAACCAAGAACGTTGTTATGGATGGCGAATTTAAAACAATCACCAGTCTACAGTATATCCCGATATGAAAATTTTTGGTTTACGGAAGAAATGAGTACTTTAGTTCGTATTGGGGAAAGCCTCGTGATAAAAATACAATTTCTAATACTCGGTCTTTCCAGAAAACGAATGTAGGAAACTATAGTCGTATTTCTTGCTTGGGAAGATACAGTGCTTCTCTTATTTACATAAGTGGTATAAGTGGTTCCATACTAGAAGGATTTCTAGTGCTCGACAACAGAGATGCCCTGCGCGTCCCAGGTTGCTCAGGGGAAACCCTCTCGTTGTGGGATTGTTAGATAAAAATACGAAACCCTGGCTGCTGACAAGAACAGTTTACTTGTTTGTAGAGTGTAACGCTCCTTGCACAATAAAGACCCCTTTGAAGATTTTGAAAAAGAGTAGGCTCATTGTTACACTAAAAAGGTTAATTCTCCGTCACTATCTTATTTTCCATACTTTCCAGAGGCAGTCAAAGTTATGTTACCTTTGGTCCATCCTTTTCCCCGATGATTATTGTTTGTGCACTTGTTCTTATCCTGAAAGTAGCTCAAATATTGCTTTCTGAACATTAAGTAAACTTGAATCAATTATTTTTCTTGCTTAAAAGCTAAAATACTAGGAAAAACAGTAAACTTGAGGATTACAGTAGCACGCATACCTGATCATCTGTTTATAATTTAGGAAAATCATTTAAATAAAAACGCTATGTAGCAACACACACGTAATGTGGATATAATGTATTTATATATGATTCAAGTCACAGGCTACTAATAAACAAAATCTCTGTTTTGTGATAATAATCTTATGAAATCCTTATGCCATTATAAACTTTATGTTATTGAATTGTATTTTATTCTTCAAATCGAATTCAGTGCGATTTTACCATTTTTGATCATGTGATTTCAATAGCAAAGTTGGATATTTCCTAGGTAATTATTTAAACAATCTTAAATCATAAGCAAATAATTGAAATAACACTATCCTCCTCTTGAAATAAATTTATAATTTAAACGATGATAAAGCCAACAAAATAACAATGTTTTAATAAAAGCAATCATAAGAAACAAATATTAAAAGCAAATAATTGAAATAACACTATCCTCCTCTTGAAATAAATTTATAATTTAAACGATGATAAAGCCAACACAATAACAATGTTTTAATTACAGCCATCATAAAAACAAATATTAAAAGTTTAAATTAGTTTTTGAAATTGCAGCACAAGTTTCCTTATTTTAATACACATTTTTGGTATCAATTCCAATTTGAACATATATTAGAATTAATATGAAAAACACCATATAACCTCTTGCAGTTTAGCAACCTACATTTACAATGAGTTTATTATCACAAAGCATTGATCATTAAAAGAATATAAAAATAACAACATTTAGAATAACACATTTTGTGTCAGATTATGTACATCATTAGCTAAAGATAAATATCTTTTTATATTTTCAGCTTGTAAGTATTGAGAAAGTAACAGATAAGTATGGTGATTAACATTATACTGTTTTTTAATGTGTCTCGAATTTTATAACGGCAATAATAAAATTTTAAAGTTGTCAGTTTTGTAACAAAGACCGAATATTCTTCCGTAAATGGCCAATTTCGTATGGCGATGACCAAATACAGATGGGTTCACACGCACTCTTACATGTACTAATTGGGTCATGCAACCAAAACGAATGAAGCAAGAATGTTGTTATGGTAACATAACAATGTCCTTATTAACGTTATTATTTTGCGTGTTCAGATTGGACGACGTATATTGAACAACGGAATCTTTGGAATATTCCGATGTTGAATTTTTTGGTTTACAGAAGAAATATTCTTTCATGCGTTTTGGGGACAGCCCGTGTGATCGACTAGTGATAGAAATATAATTTCTGCTACTCGGTCTTTCTCAAAAACGAATGTAAGAACCTATTTTTGTTTCATTTCTTGCATGTAAAGATACAGTGCTTCTTTAATTTACATAAATCCCACCATACTATAAAGATTTCTAGTGCTTGACCCACGGAGCTACTTAGCGCCTCCCAGGCTGCTCTTGGGAAACCCTCTCGTCGAGGGTTGTAAGGTCATAATACGAAAAGCCTGGCCGCGAACGTAGGTTACTTGTTTTTATAGTTCCACGCTCCTTGCACAATAAAGACCCCTTTTGAAAAAGATTCGGTTCATTGAGCCAATATAACAGGATATTGTTCTCCGTCCCTACCAATTCTCGATATTTTGCATGGGTAGTCAAAATTGTGTTCCCTTTGGTCCATCCTTTTCCACGTGGATTCATTGCTTATTAACTTCTTCCCGTTGTGAATGCAGCTGAAATATTGCTAGCTGGACATTAAGCAAACTGTCAATTAATTATTTTTCTTGAACTAGCTTAAATAGAGAAATAGTCAAACAGTGTATTCTACAGTTAACTCTTGGATTACAATAGCTCGCATATCTGACCACCTTTATATAATTTATGAAAAATTATTTGAACACAAACGCTTGGTATCAACATACCCTTACATGTATTAAATTTATTTATATATGATTCAAAGCATACATAAAATATCCTCGAATGTGATAATAATATCAAGAACTGCTTCAGGATACGTAATAATTTTTTCGAAAGATAATAGAATAATTGTGTATGCCTTTATAAGCTGTATGTATATTGTTATTAAAGTATACAGTATTCTTCAAATTTTACCATGTTTGTTATAATAGTGAAGTTGCATATTTCCTCCGTTATTATTTTAAACAATCTTTTATCAGGAGATGACACTATTTTCCTGTTAGAATAAATTCATATTGATGAGAATGCAACACAAGACAAAAATAAAACTTTTTAATATAAGCCATATCAAGAAAAAATTATAGTAAGTTGTAATAGATATTTCAAATGCAGTACACCTTTCTTAATTTTTTGATAAACATCTTCCTTTTCAATTTCATTTTAAGTAGACGTACCATCAGAAACATCGCAAATCCTCTAGCAGCTAAGTAATCAAAACATTTATATTATTTGTTTAAAGAATATATATATAAATATTACTGCAACCAAACATATAGTATAGCAAATCAATAATGTAATTGATGTTGACAAACACTGAGCACTGTACATATTAAATATCTGCAGATAACAACATATTGGTATATGTATAGTCCCTAGCATCAAGTAACGAGAAATAACTTTTTTTATAGTTTCAGAGAGTAAGTATATAAAGAAAGTATCAGAGAAGTATGATTATGTACATGTTAATATCGCTTCACATTTTTTAATTTACATCGCATAACGACGACAAGTCCCTGGCCGTATAACAATAACAATACACTTGTAAAGTTGCCAATAATGAACGAGCATATGCATGGTAATTCTTGCACGGAAAGATAATTATAGGTAAGACAAATGACTGAGTTTTATATATCACTTTTTATGTGATATAAGATTATGCAACGATACAAATGTCTAAATTATAGACACAGTTTGACCAACGAATGGCCTTAGTCAAAGTCAATGTAAATAAGTGACGTAAACAAATCATAAAATATTGATTTTGAATTTTCTCAGAGCTATAATCGAACTTCAAATTTGTCTATATTGCCTTTACCATCAGCTACCCGATGGTGAACTTTCACTTTGCTTTGTTGAAATATTCCAATAAAATGTTATAAAAATTACCAAGGTGACAAATTCATTACGGCAGACGCGCGTTTCGTCTGTTCATGACTATTCAGTGGCGTTCATCTCTAAATGCTCTCTAAGGTATTCTTCATATGACATTATTGGGAGAATAATGTAAGTCCACTGGGATTGTCTAAATACACAATACAAGTAGTTCAAAATATTACATAAAAGGTCTAAAGAAAGCTACCAACCAGTACACTAATTAAGTACCGGATCGAAAAAATGACGATACAGCATAAACACAAATAATATACAAGTCTAGAAAAGTATAAAACGATACAAATGACGGTGTTTTTGTCAAAATTATAGACAGTTTGACCAACGAATGGCCTTAGTCAGTGTCAATATAAATAAATGATGTAAAAAAATCATAAAATATTGATCTTGAATGTTCAATTTTCTCAAACATAAAAATGTGTCTATATTTTCTTTACCATCCCTTACGGTACCGCTATATATACAAGTCTAGACGATTAAGCAACAATACAAATGACGTTTTTTTGTCAAAACTAAAGACACAGACTGACCTACGAATGGCCTTAGTCATTGAGTGTCAATATAAATAAATGACGCAAACAAATAATAAAATATTGATCTTGAATTTTCTCAAATATATATCAGAACTAATTAGTCTATTTTGCTTTACTATTCGCTACCCGATGGTGAGCTGTATATAAAGAGTCTAAAAAAGCTACCAATTATAAATATACATATGTATATATGATTGAAGTCACAGGCTACTAACACACACACGACAATATTCTCAAATGGGATAATAACCTCATTAAATTAATGATGATCAATATATCCGTTTCCTCAGTGTACAAAAGATAATGGTGCATGCTATGATGTGTGCGGTGGGGGGGGGGGTGTTTGGTGTGTGTGATACACGTACAGAAACTTCATCATGTTAACATAATCAAAGTGCAAAAAGTTCATAAATACAACAATTACGATTTTATTATATAACAATAACCCAACATTTTCATCAGCACATTATTATGTCAAAGTTTTCAGACAAATACTTAACAGCATTCGTTTTTTTATTTTATAATTTCAGCAACCTGTAAGTAATGAGGAAGTAATAGATCAGTATGCTGATTAATAATATTGTTGTTTAAATATATGTTCTGAATCGATCTATATAATAATAATAATATCTAATTTCTCATTATTATACATCCGCTTCGAAGAAGAGGGGGTATACTCTTTTACCCTTGTCCGTTCGTTCGTCCGTCCGTCCGCAACAAAAATTTCCGTCGCAGTTTTCAAAGCATATAGAAGCCTGATATTTTGAATATTACTTTATCCTATGGTGCCATATGATGTATAGCGATTTCATGCTCTTTGGCCATCTACTTCCTTTTACCGAATATGTTTTTGGCGGGCGCATCACTTGTGAGCATTAGCTTACAGATACACTTTTTATACTACAACAATTCAAATCTAATACAAGTTCAGCATATAAAACACGGTTTTTATTGCTATTCCCAAGTTGTTTTGAATCAGTAAATGAATTATCTCCGTTTATTGTTCGTTTATGACTAACATTTAATGTACTATTTTACATACTTTTAGTTAAAATAAGTGTTTTCTTCTGTCCATGGTAACCAAAATTAAACTCGGGACGAAAGTAAGTTCGAACATAAAGGGACAAATAATTTTTCAATAATAAGAGGATTCCCTAAGTTGCAGCACTGAATATGAAATCTTAGTGGGTAAACGAATAGGAATAACTTGAAGCGAAGTTTAAATCAAGGAGAATAGATAGGTTGTATTTTAAAACCAAGCTGATGTATGAATAATTGATGTCAGAAGGTAAATATATCTCAAACATTGAAAACAAGAATATAACTGCAAAGGAAGTTCCAGTGAATATAAATTACTCTGAAATTATCTGCCCTTGAATGTTTGAATGAGTTTGATCACACGATGAATAAATTTCTACCTGAGATTTCTCAGCAATTTCCAATCCGTGATTGGCCAGAACTTAACTGGGACAGACGTTACGTGATTTTAAGGATCATTGAGAAAACTTTCTTAACAAACATCAAATCATAGTAATTCAGTCATAAATTTCAGTACATAAAATAAATTACCTAGTTAGACGGTTATAATTAAAAGTATTTACTTTATACATCATTAGTTGCGCAAATATTGATACATATTCTACATATGCCTGTGGTATAAAATGAGGCTGGGATAATGAATATAAATATCACGAGAGGACATCTTTTTTATCTAAACATATTAAATAGATTATTAAATATATATTTTTCTGCTGAATTTTCTCTTTGTCAAAGTTTTCTATTTTGATTAAAGTTTACCTTGATCGAGACCGTATAAACCTTCTAAAAACAACTTCCGAGGCAAAGCGCCTTTTTAAAAAAAAAACAGCACTGCAACATTGTTCTGTATAATATTTCAAAACTGGTTGGTTCAATAATAAGGGAAAATTTGTATGACACATATGCATACGCAGTAGCAAAATTAATTTGTTAAAAAATGATTACAGTTATTAATAATGATATATTTAACAGTATATGCTGGTTATAATAAATATTAGCAATAGTTATAAAATAGTTCTCATACTAAACAATTGTCCAATATACGATAATAAATATATTTCTTTCAGGTACTGTGACACATGCCAAAGGTATGCTGCATTATTAATATTTCTTCTATACATGTATGTCCACATAAAATATCTGGCAACAAACTCGTTTTATAATCTCTACTGCAATGAATCAACTCATTCGAAATATATTTAAAAAGGGGGGTTGTTTATTGAAGAAGAGCGGCGCTTTTTAAACGCGTTACTCACCTCGGTCCGGGCCTGGCTTTCCGTTTTATGACGTAGACACGTCCCAAGGGCCACTATCCTACACTTGGGGTCGCGCTGAGCAGATCTGCGGATCCAGCATTCGGTACCATCTTTAGCATGTTTAATGTTTTTAATGATAAAGCTTTCTTCCTAAAGGAGTTTTCACTAAACATGTTATATCAAGTATTTTTTAACAAAAAATTAAAACCTCATAGTACGCATGCGTCAATCTATGACTTTAAAAGTTGAATAAAATGGCATTCGTTCCAAACTTCTTTTTTACAGAATGAATCATAAATCAAGTATCACCGATAAACCATAAATAAAAGATTTGTGGTAGGACCGCGTCAATATTTTATTCTGACCGTTGAATGACAAAATAATGTCATCAAAATGGGGTTGTAAACTTTATGGTGTGTAGTTAAACAGAAAACGTGTCACGGTCATTGTCTCAGTAATTGTACGCATTAAAAGCTATATAAATCCTGCATTTCGTAGTGTCAGGGCAGAAAGATAGTGAATATTTTCCCACCCTAGACAGAAATATCCACCTTTTTCCCGGATAGAAATATCTATATCTTACACGGGTACAAAACAAGCTATGAGCTTATTCACGTGTTTTCATTTAAGATTGAATGCCCCAGGACATTTTTAAGTTTAGAAAAAGCTATCTTTAAATATGATTGCAGTGGTATTATTTTTAATCAAAAAGCTTGATAACAGCTGATTTAAAGTTGACAAAAAGCAGTATATCAGCGTTACTTTTAATCAACTTATATTTACCTAATGAACTGCTGAAATACCGCTTTTTAAAACTAATTTGCATATTTGGTTCAGTGATTAGGACAATAAGCGGTAAAGAAGTGTAAAATAAGTTGGGCTAAAGCGTCTAAATTATGCAAATTAGGTGAAGTTGGGATTAAGCGGTACAATCCATTATATATTTCTTTCAGGTATTGTGACACCTGCCAAAGGTATGCTGCATTATTACTATTTCTTCTATATGTCCACATAAAATATCTGGCAACAAACGCGTTTTATAATCTCTACTGCAATTAATCAACTCGTTCGAAATATATTTAAAAAGGGGGGTTGATTAGTGCGCAAGAAGAGCGGTGCTCTTTAAACGCGTTACTCACCTCGGACCGGGCCTGGCTTTCCGTTTTATGACCTAGACACGTCCCAAAACTCTTACGAAAGGGCCACTATCCTACACTTGGGGTCGCGCTGAGCAGATCTGCGGATCCAGCATTCGGTACCATCTTTAGCATGTTTAATGTTTTTAATGATAAAGCTTTCTTCCTAAAGGGGTTTTCACTAAACATGTTATATCAAGTATTTTTTAACAAAAAATTAAAACCTCATAGTACGCATGCGTCAATCTATGACTTTAAAAGTTGAATAAAATGGCATTCGTTCCAAACTTCTTTTTTACAGAATGAATCATAAATCAAGTATCACCGATAAACCATAAATAAAAGATTTGTGGTAGGACCGCGTCAATATTTTATTCTGACCGTTGAATGACAAAATAATGTCATCAAAATGGGGTTGTAAACTTTATGGTGTGTAGTTAAACAGAAAACGTGTCACGGTCATTGTCTCAGTAATTGTACGCATTAAAAGCTATATTAATCATGCATTTCGTAGTGTCAGGGCATAAAGATAGTGAATATTTTCCCACCCTACAGACAGAATTATGTATCTTTTTCCCGGATAGAAATATCTATATCTTACACGGGTACAAAACAAGCTATGAGCTTTTTCACGTGTTTTTCATTTAAGATTGAATGCGCATTTCAATCTTAAATTTAATTATAATAATAGTCATATATATGGGTTGTAATTTCAATTTTGTATTCAATTATTGTCATAGGCCCTAACGAGGACCTAAATTATATGTATTTGTATTTGCATTCCTTTGAAGTTTAATTTATTGACGTATTAACGCGTTGATCGAAACACATTTTCAATGCTAAAAATATTCACACTGTCAACGCTTTTCAATGTCAATTAAACTTCAACAGAATACATTAAATTCTTATAATTTCATAATATATCAATAAATGTGGTAAATTCAGGACAAAATTTTTATTTAATGTCCGTGTGTGTTTCGATAATATTACTAGGCCACATGTTTTAATGACGTTGCTATATGGTGCACTGGTTTTGAAGTTTAATTGAAAGATCAATTGTTATGACCACGTGATGACGGATTTCAATGAAATGCATACATAATGTAATTATTGACTCATATGACGTCACTATCGTGAATAGGTTACACCTTATTTACGATATTAAATCGCTTGTTTCAATTTTATTCACTGTGTATTTTATAAAATCAAATGTATGTTATATTTATAGCACGGACTTCTGAGTTAGACAGATACACCTTCGAGCGCTTTAGCGCGAGAAGGTGTATTTGTCTAACGAGGAAGGCGGTGCTATAAATGATTTGTAACATGAATAAGCCCCAAGATCCCGCCCATTAATAATTGGTTATAAATAAAGAAGGCGGAGTTTATTATGGTGCGACCGATATTCGACTAATCAAAAGAAAAGCTAATATTGGAAGCTCGTGCTATCCTTTTGCAGTGAAAATCAATAAAATTTGACATAATTAAGGCGGAGTTTTACTGTGCATTATCGGATCTAATTGTAGTTGGTTATTGCATGGCTATTTTCCTTTGAGTTTAACAGGCACACGTGACCTTTCATGCAATATTATACAAGTGTTTTAATTTAGAGCATACCTACTCGTCGTCTCTTGTTTATTCGTAAAAAAGAACAAAGGATTCATGTTACAATTATTATTACGATATTCTCTTGATTAATTAGAGTTTTCACCATTTCTATAGAACTATATTTGTGTTGAATCACAAATCGGATTACCGCGCAATACGCCATATATATATATATATATCACGAATATTCATTAGCCACTTAATATATTACGAATTGGTAATTGTTAATGAAGCCGAATAAGATTTGACGTCTGACTTGGTAGAGACTATGCCAAACCTTATCCTTGGTTGACTCACATTTTCTTATCTTGTAATGTTAGGGATGGTAGCTAGATTCTATATATCTTTGTCCATACAAATTGTTTAAATTAGAATTATGACTTTAAATCATTCAAGTTATGGAATCAAAACCTACCGCATTTTTACACACGTTACTTTCATTTTACATTGATTGTGACTCTTCAGTGTAAAAGGTTTACCTATTGATATAATTTCGGTCACAGCATCATAATTTATTATGTAACAGTAATATTAAGCATTCATGTTTTCGTACTCATAATTGAATTATTATGCACTTTTGCAGTCCAAACTTTTATTTTATTAAACAAATTTACCAAAAGGAAAAAGAAATTACATTCCTATTTTCAACATTTAACGACAAATCAACTTCGCAATTCCTTATAGTAGGGACAACTTTAATTGCATACTTGATTGTTGCGGGCTGAATCGATTAAAATACAGTCCGCTGGAGGGATACAGCCCATTTATTTGGATTAGATGAAGCTGTATCTTGGAATACAATGTACCATGTAGTTCACATTAAACCAATTACAAAGCTAGTTCTATATATTTATCAATATAATATCGAACGAAATATACATACATATTGTGTACGCTTTTTTTAATTGAAATACATATCAAACATCTGACAAAAGCAAACTACATGACCAATGCATGTTTGTAGCGGAGGAGTTTGACCATTGAATTTTTATTTTGATTTTTTCAGGCACTGCTTTTTCAATTATCTATTTTACGTAGATTTGGACTGAAATGAACGCTTAAAGCTTAACACAAAGAATTTCTTATAATTATACAATGCCACTGTTTATATTTTTATTTACATATATAAATATATAACAAATAACATATATATTGTGTAATATGTATTTGAGTATGTTGTTTGCTGTAGTAATATTAAAATAATATAGTAATTTAAGTTGTGTTTACTTTTCCACAAACACATATTCGTTGTCATAGTATGTTGACTATAAACAAAATTACCAGTTACAATCATGACAGTGAGTTTAAATTATATCACCACAATTGGAAACATTTAGAAATAGAATATGAAATTTTTATAAAACGGCATTTTTGATCATCAAGCGTTTAAACTTCAAACGGCATTTCAATTATCTATTGCATTGTTGTGTAATTTAGCTTTTAAAAATATGTGGGGTCTACTGTTTTTACGTTGTGAACCATCACCATTGATTTAAAAAAAACCATTGACCGGTTAAACTAAAAAGCTAGCCTAGGTTTTCTCCAGGAAAACTGGCAATCCGTGATGTCAAGCACACCATGGCTGCAGTAGGTGTTAGACTCGAACACGCAACCTCAGCATTGACACGTCAGTAATAAATAGCAGGGGTGGATGGTATGTAAGGTTAGATCTACGTGTAAGTTTTAAATTATCAAAATCACTGAAATCACACTTAGGACTACACTTACGACTAAACTTAAACTTACGACTGACTTGCGTTTGAGAAATCTACCACAGATTTTTAACTACCTTAACCACTCGGCAACTATTTGATCTAATGAGCTATACTAAACACTCAGTTTCTTACAAAACGCAAACTGTGTATTGATTGTTAAAAGTGCAATTTACAAAACTTTGTCGGAAGCGTTTTTCCAGTAACATTCACTGTTGCATTTCTTAATTAGTAATCAAAGTCATCTAAATAGTTAGCCACCTACTAATGATTACTGGTGTGTCAAAACTTAAAAAAAATTTAATTACGACTTCTTGCAAGCTGTGCACGACTGGACTTTAAAGGTACTAGTTTTCTCCCATATTAAAAACTGAACGCAATGTTATAGTTGAAACAATTACTTAAAAGTCCTCTTGAACAACTAAGCTTAATTAGTAAAGCAGTGCTCGTTTAAAATAGGATTTTCTTGTAAATAATTGACATCAGTATGTAATTTGTGATTGTAAAAGTTAAGTTCATATCTTATGCACGATCGCTGGCATATATTTCGTGTTTATATACTATGCAAACAACAGGAAAAATGATAGGTAACAAGAAAAAGATTGAAGGTATAACAGTTTTCCTGCAGTAGGAAAGACATCACAATTAATGACCCTTGCAACTCGAATGTAGTTCCCCATAAAATAGTGTATTTCTTTGTATTTGTTCTTTGGATTTTTTCTTGCTTTGGTTCTACTTTTTGGTCTAATTGGAAAGAAGGATATTTGAAAAAATTTTAAAATTAAACATTTGATGAAATATAATGGATAAGGAGTAATTTGGTCTAGCAAAATAATTTCGAATTTCCTGTTTTCGGAATATCTCGGACTTCATCCCTGAAGAAAAGGATGCTTCCAGAGCTTTAAAAAGAGTTAGAAATGGTCAGTTTTTCGAAATTTTGGATGTAGTTGGGAAGTGGTATGTTACTTTCAGACCTCCAAATGGCATTCCAGATACATCGGTGGAATTTTTGTATTGACTTTATGTTATAATAAACAAAGAGGAAAGAAAGGGGTTTCATTAATTGTGGCTTTGTTCCAGTAATGAAACATAGTAAGTTTTTGATAACTCTCCAACTTAAATTATAGGTAAACAAGGCTAAATTTTTAAATTTTTTTTATATGAATTGATCTATATCAATATAATTCATTTAAATGCATTATTTTCTTTTTGGAATGCGTTCCATAAAATTCCTATGCAGACGATCAAATTTATATTTATTTATTGATTAATTAGCATGATAATTTAGCATTAAAAGACATAATTAAAACAACACTTATAATGGAATGGCGAATGTCCAACTGATCAATAAAGACAACTATCCCTGTACAAACGTATTGTTCGTTAAATGTTGAATTGAAAAACACTCTTAATGTACAATTAATGACTTTGATATTGGTCTCTCTCAGGATTTATCAGCAAGAAAAATGTAATATTCACCGAGCCGCTAAACGAGAAGAATATACATTTTTGAGGTTGGTCTTCGTCGGAAACCCACGTCCGGTCGCGTTCTCGCTTTGCTACCACTTACCGACCGTGGGCACACTTGTATATATATTCTCGTTTTCAAGAATATTTAACGTCCTATTTTGATTGGTCGCTTTTACTTCCGGCGACCCGTGGCAACTAAACAGAAAAGACATGTCGACATACGTCATAAATGTTTTATCCAATAAACGTCGTTCCCATTTGATAATTTAATTTAATGAAAATATTCATGAAAATATCTACAAGAGTGACCACCGTTGGTAAGTGGTAGCAAAGCAAGAACGAGACCGGGGTTTCCGACGATGGAGGTTGATAAATCCTGATATATTAAAGTCTGTAATTGTTTTTATTACATGAATAAAATCGCCATCTTCCTTGTTCAGAAAAACAGAGGATGCTAACACGCAATCGTCCTTTCGATCTATTTTTAGAGAAAAACCTGGTCGATATTGGATTCCGCTTGACCACTGTGCAGTGGATGCCGCGGACAAAAATTTCCATATTTTTATGCAATTGTAGTACTGTGATTTATCTTGACCCGAAAGTCGTTTTTAGACCAATCAAATACACGCAAAATTATATTTATGTAATAATTATTTTTATAAATGCTTATCGTAAAACTAATTTCGAAAAGAAACGTACACACGTCTACAAATTAAAACCACTAATTGTTAGAATATGATTTTAATATTTTCAACGCACAAAACAAAAACAGCGCTTTAAAAAAGCATGACTATGTACGGAAGCCTATTATGTGGTATTTTTTTTAACTTGTTATACCTACTCAGCTAACTTGTAATAACAACATAGCTAACTTGTAATAACAACCTAGTTTATTTGTTATGACAAGTTAGTTATCTTGGTATAATTCTTATCTTACATACGTTTTCCGTTTATAGTCATTTTTGATTGGTCAAAAGGCTTTAAACCAGTACTTCACAAATCCGTTCATACTTTGATGAACAACTTTTGTGGAACTACTTTTTTGTTGCTAAACGTGAAACAAATATGGCGGCCATGTGCCGTGTACGCTTCAGACGACAAATTAAGCCAGTACACTCAAATTTTGGCGATACAAATATCTTGAGCGATGTATGGCTGAAAAGGAAAGTTATTTATTTGAAGCAGCTGTATATTATTATTATGAAATCATTTGTTTTACACAGAAATACATACTTCGTTTTGGATTCATTATTCACATTGCTGAATGACGGGAAATAGCCGAGTTCAATGTGGACGAAATGCGAGTGTGAAGGCATATATAAAGGATACTCAAAAATTGCGTTTTTTGTAATTTCAATTATGAATCCTTTTAAAATACACACAATACTCAATAGCCGTAATGGTAAAACTACCTTTATGTTCTCAGTCACAACAAATCAACGAAATGAGCAAGATGCACGGATTTGCCACCAACTTCCGTGTGTCAGCACAGCTCCATCAATTTTCACTGATAAATCCATCGAACAATTGACAACTGTTGTGTTTCCTGTTCGTATTTAAGAAAGAACGTCCAGCTAGGTTTGGAAAATGGTAAAATGTATTGTTGTCAGTACCAGTTATACCCTTTAAACCGACCACGTCTCCGTCTTCAGTTCGTTGTGTATATTCCTGCGCGTCACATTCTTGTAATGAAATTTTATTTTGTGAAAAGAATGTAAATATACAAATACAATTTTGGAAGAGTAATAAGGATTCAACGCTTATTTTCGCTAATTCATCGTATTATGACAAGTTATTAAGTTGTTATTACAAGTTATTAAGTTGTTATTAAATTATTAAACGCTTATTTTCGCGAATTCATCGATGTATGAACGAGGTCGACTCATTCACAAACTTATCATCAACGTCCTTATTTGTTTGTGAGCGAGTCGACCTCGTTCATGCATCAATGAATTACCGAAAATAAGCGTTTAATTCTTGAGTAACAACTTAATGACTTGTAATGTAATAACAACTTAATAACTTGTAATAATATTTTAGCTAACTTGTTATATAACATAGTTAACGTGTAATAACAACTTATTATATACAGCTATATAAACTATATAAACTCGATTCAAAGTAGGTCAGTCATTTGTAAGAAAAGGTTCTGACTGTAGAAGGTTAGAATTATAGGTGAGACATTTAAATACAAACATTGTTTTTATAATAAAGTGATACATCGGTCCACAGGGCGGTGCATTGCTTTTGCGCCAATTGGTATTTCATTTGCGCCAAAAAAATGTTTCATTTGCGCCACAAACTTTACTTCATTTGCGCCACAAATAAAACTTTGCATTTGCGCCAAACACAGGTAAATAGTATAGATGAAAATAAAAAAATATATAACATTTATACTTTTACTTGTATTTGCCTCTTCCGTTCGCCAGCATTACCTGTTTCCCTCTCTCACCACGGGGAGGTGGAAGTAGGATTTCGAGCAAGATATATTAAGTGACTAAAACGAAATGTAAAAATCATAAATTCTAAAATGTTACGCAAACTGACTAAAGTTCACCTCTGGTGTACATTGTATACTTTTCAATCAGATAGTCGTCCTTCTCTTTCTGGCATCGTCTGATAACGGCTGGAGTATCCATAGATCTGGCTTTGATATAAGTTGTCGTCTGAATTTTCTGTATTACGTCAATATAAATAAAAATATTCGGGTGGTGTGAATAAAACTGTTCATTGAAATGAGAATGGAAAGATTCCGGTCCATTGTTTGTTCTCTTAAAATTCACATTTGGAGCTGCTGCCCAAAACGACGGCGGGTATCTTGAGTCACTTAATATGTAGGTCCCTAACACATAATCTGCAAATTTTATACATCTGTTATCTGTAGGAGCATCACTCATAATGTCCTCAACAAGACAGTCCTCGATTTGATGTGGTGGTAAATATGGTAATCCGAAAAACTGAGACAGCCATTTTCCAATTTCACAAGATTTTTCTTTATATTCAATGCTTAATCCAAGCTCTTGAATTTTTCTCCACCAATTTTGTCCTAAATGGAATCTGCAACAATCAATTTTTGATCCATTTAACATGCGCAGAATAACATTATGCATTGCCTGTTCAAAATCAATATGAATGGATTGAGGACTGAGTACGAGGTTTCTCTGCTGACAAAGTTGAAATATCAAACTCCACATCTTTGTATAACATTCTTCAGACTTTCCTGGTAATAGAGCATATAAAAGCGGTACATAATTTCCATTCTTACATCCATGAATCGAATACATTTGGAAAAAATACTTTGGACAACACATAAAAGTTCCATCTACAAATATATCTTGTACTTCTGAACAAAGGCACTCGAGATTAAAAGAACAAGAAAAAATAAGTATTCCACTTTCAACATCATTTATCAAAAGAAAATTCTCTGATTTGTTTGTTTTTATAGTCAGTTCACGCACAGCATCATGTACATGGGTTCTATTTTTCGGTATAGTAGGATATTTTTTTCTTCTTTCCCGGTATATAGCCAACGAGGCATTTTTCAGGTCTCTTGATTCTAAGTGGTTTTCTTCCATCCCTGAAAGTTCTGTCCGGATAATCTTTGATGGTCTTTCAGAAATGTCACCAGATGCCTTCCTAACTCTGACGCGTAGCTGTTGTGCCTCTGTTTTCCGCTGGTCGACATTGTGGTTGTGTTCGTGTAATGCTTTTACAATTGTTTTGCTTTCACTGTCGGTAGTGATCCTAGCCTTGCAAGATTTCTTTGTACATCTGTATGACTTGTCGCCATTCTTCAAGACATTTGAGAGTCTGTATCTGTGCTCATCAAAAATAATCGACTCCTTCCCTCTGTTGGTCTCCGACTGGATTACATCCATTTCTCCCCGACAGTATACAATCAATAATGTTTAAAGGTTCAGTAATCCCAAAAACTTATAGGCGAAATTAAACAAAGAAATATTTACATACCCAATGAAAAGGGATTAAGTGAGTATAATTTAATATAGCAGGGACCTTATAAGCTATTTAAAGCCCCAAGCTGTCTACAATAAAGATGATTATTGCTGATCCACTTTCATCGTGATTTTCAAAAATGGTAAAAAGTTTATCTAGTTCAATATAGTGGTGATAAAATACAATTGTCAAGGAATTTCTCGTTCTCTTGATTTCGTTCGTTTGCCTTAAGATAATGAGATGTGGAATAAGTGTACGCGACACAACCTACATATATAAACGGCAATTAAAAAAATCCACAATGAAAAACAGCCCGTAGACTTCAATGTGACGCCGTCAGTTAAAGCCTTTAATAAATCAGCTTTTTAAAGCCAAAAGCTTCAATAATATTAATTTGTTTTGCTAATGTAACTTTTTCCTTAGGCCTAGGTAACGGTAATCATCCATAAACGACGTGATACCAAACCCCTGTAAATCCTCTAAGGATAAGTTTTACTAGTCTGATTCACGACAGGCCTACATGCCGGGCCACTTTATTTTCGGGTTTCGATTGTGAAATGTTTTCTCTGTAGACTTGAATGTTGAACATTATATATTATGGTATTCATTAAACAAACATACAAACAACAATTACCCCCCCCCCCCCCTTTTTCCACCAAAACCAAAAAAAAGAAAAAAAATAAACCACGAACAACAACAACAAAAAACAAAAAACAACAGTGAGATATCCGCTAAGGGCACTTTTTGTGGGGCTTTAGTTTTATGTCATACTGTGGCAGAGTGATATTTTATATTTTATTGTGTATTCATTGTTGTTATTATTTAAATATTATATTTTCAATTGCTGCTTTTCAGTGTTTACACTTGGTCATTGTTTATAGTTATGTTCATTCAGGTGTGATATCTAGTGGTCAACTAAGTCTTGATTGAGTTGTGGTCACCTGGTATTTTAGGCGGAAATCTTAGTAGAATTGACCATTGTTTTGTGATAGTCAGAAGCAGACATTTTTCATGGTCATATTTGATACTTGGTTGTGGTTTTCTGATAATTGGTTTTGATGATTTTGGAGTTTGAAATATTTTCCGGAGAGGTTAGTTCTGTTCTTTATACTAATTTCTTAAAAAAAAAATTCTTAATGGTTTTGCGTGAGTGACTGTATGTGTAAAAAACGGTAATAAATATAAAACTTGTATAAATTTAGTAATTGGTAAATTTATATATAAAACAGTTAAATTTTATAATATAGCTAAAATTCCTCAACCTTGTTAAAAAGTAAATATTAAAAACCTGATTGACTGAGTGTTTATGAATTTATTTAAATATCGTTAAAACAGATAATTCAGAATAAAATGGTAAGAGAAATAAAATGAGAGTGTGCATTTTTTGCACCAATGGTTTTAGACTTGTAATTTATTAGTGTTAATTATTTATTCTGTAGATTGTAACTTTGGTGTATTGCTGACCACCATTTAGTGAAATACTAGCGCAGCCTTCGCACAAACATGTGAGGTAGGTTTTGTATTGTTATATTATTGTATACATTATATTGTGCGGTCGATCTGTTACATGTATTAAAAATAAATACTTTGTATGCACCTCATTTCCGCATACACACAAGATTATCTTTTAATATTGTGATATTTTTGTATAAGTGTAAATATAGCAGTTGATAACTTAACTGTTACTTTAACCGTCGCAGACTTACGGAAAATGTATAACGTATATATCAGATATATTAAGTAAAATATGTCTATGTTAATACAAAATGTGACACAACATTTTGTTGGAATAATTTAATGCATATCTGTATATTTTTACTACACATCTAGAAGGAAAGGAACATTCATTCTAATGGATTGTGAATATATTATTTTTACCTGATATATTGTTGTAACTTTATTATATTTTATTATTAAGTTATAAATTGTTGTTTCAGGGCATTTTCGTCCTAGTATAAAATAAAGAATCTAACACCCTGAGTATTAGTTGTGTGTTATTTGCCTATTGGAACACTGCTACAATACTTATTATGATGTTATGTTTCTTTGCCAAACATTCTATGATATCAGTATATTTGAACCCGAGGTCTAAGCTAAAAACGACAAACAACTTTTCTGTACATTTTGAAAATGGAAGATTCTTCTTATATTGACTTATATAAGGATTGAAGTTTTTGTAACAAGTTAACTAAGTTGTTATTGCAAGCTAATAAGTTGTTATAACAAGCTAGCTAAGTTGTTATTACAAGTTAGCTAAGTTGTAATAACAAGTTAAAAAAATACCACCTATGGTACTAATAAGCTTACGTAACAATGATGTGCGCTGGTAAAAGCTATAATGGGGATGTGATATACGGTGCTGAACATACAGAGTGCAACTGTATTCTAGCTATTGTGTCACAGTGATGAAAGTTAATTTTAATATCAAATCCCTACACTTAAAATAAGATAAACCATAAATATACCAAGCTAAGAATACATCAACATGATGCTTGAGACAGACAAACGATTAAGTCTGCACAACAAAGTTCGACGAGCAGAGCAATCTTGGATTTAATTTGGACAACATTCTGGATATTAATCGTTATAACACCATACATGCCAATGCTCCGGATTTTGCCTGGAGGCTCATGAATTTTTTACCCGTGTCCAGGCTACCGGGAAGGTCGTTGGAATCTCATAGGTTTCTTCTACAAGTCTAAATTTAATATAAAATCGTGTTAAAACAGCTTTTTCTAAACTCTGGAGACCCTTCAAATAACCTACAAATGCTATAAAATCGTTTCCGAAGCCTCCACCAGGGATGGCCCTGGATCCACTGGGGACTTTATTTGGACCCGTGTCGCAAAATCCGATGTTTTGTCTATGGAGAGCTCTCTAACTTCTTATCAAAGTCTAAAAAAGCGTTGGACTGAAGGGTATTCTCGGATGTTATGTGACAAATATTGGGAAATGTGGATATTTTACCAACCAAAAGGTGTGATTTCTTTAAAAAAGCTATATTTAAGTTAAGGTCACGGTAACATTTTTTTTTATTTCTATGTAATTGACAAATATTATAACCTAAATTTGACAGGCGTATCTATTTAATGAATCATGATCTCGTCTACTCGTAGGTATGCTTCTATGGTATTTCTCACTTTCGTACCCAGACCAATATTGCTGAATCAAATCCATTAATTTTCAACAGTGTTCATAAACATGCACATAATTAAACAAACGTAACTGTAAACTGTAACAAACCGCCATTCATCTATTTATAATTGTGGACCAAATACGGGAAGGAAATGAACGTAATCTCACGATACTTACAACACCGGGTACGTTTATGTTAAGCGACAGTACCCTGGGTACCATTTCTCAAATTTTAAGTACCCTGGGTACGCTGTACCCAGGTCGACAATGACCCCTTCAGCCTCACTAATGAGACAGCGAGGTACCTTTTTTTAGCCGGTTGAGATAAGAATTTCACGCTCCTTTTCCCGTAAAAATGTATTGTGGCGTCAACTGTCGGTTCACCGAGAAAAATCTTAAATATATGCTTTAGTTTTGTTGGTTTACTAGGATTCTTTAAATATTAACATGAAAATCTGATAGCGGTACACATCAAAACAAACACGTTTTAAAAGCCTAACACATCTTATACACTGAAGATTACGTTCAGGGTAGATAACTCTATTTGTTGACAACTTTAAACATGACAGCACCGGACTTTTTTTAAAACCAATTAGTGATAAATAGAATCAAACAGCGGTGGTAGCGCAAGACGGGAAAATCTCGGACACCCGCGTGAAAGATTTCTTTTGGTCTCCAACTCGGCAGAGCCTTGTTGAAGACCAGAAATCTTTTCACTTGGGTGTCTGAGATTTTTCGTCTTGCCCTCCCACCGGTGTTAGATCCTTTATATCTTTTGTATGTACATCAGTGGTTGTTAGAATAGGAATAACAGGTTAATGATTCATCGACTGTATGCATGTAATTATAGATCTTTTGTGTTGACATCAGTGGTTAAGACTAATGTGGGATGGGTACGAGTTCCGATCTTAGAAAATGTCGCCATATCTTTTATTTTTGTCGTAGGCGAACAAGTAACTGGTCTTCGTTCGTTCGCAGATCGCGCGATGTTCGCAGAACATTGTGGACGCACTCGTAAACCTCTCGCAAGATTGCTGATATTTGCTATGATTAATTGTTATGATATGTCAATGTTTACATTTGCATAGTCTTTAGACTTTTTAAAGCCAAATTTTGCGGTAGGTATGGGACTTTGGCTATTTCAATAATATAAAACATTGGTAGATCCTACGGACACGTGGATTCATTTTTATAAATCATCTATTTAAATATAACTACATGTATTGTAATTTCGTTAAAATTTGAGATAAATTTGAAATTTAGATATAATTTTATATAATGAGTGTTTTTAAAGGAATCATTTCTTAATATTAAATAGTATTTAAAGCTTATTTATCAAACACTCTACTAACGTTTACACTTCTGATAACGTTTATAATGTAAGTTGTTGTGCTCTATTTCCGTCCTTCAACCCAAATAATCATAGTATTGCATATTTATTATTGATTCCCAAAAACAAAACTTTCCTATTTTTGTTTCTTACGCCGCTTTTGCAATCTTATATGGTTTACACCACTTTTAGCAGTAGTTCAGCTATGCCAAGGCGTCTAGTTTTATTCAGAAGTAAGGCCTGAATAATCGACTTTCGCCAGGAAAAAATTATATGTAAACACACAGTTATATATATTTTCTAATTCATATACTATTAAACTTTTACCTCAATTTTGAAGTATGATAGTACATTGTAATAGACCTAGCTTACAGGTATGCCGCTTGCCGTATAATTTTTTCGTGGATGTTAGTGTTTGTTTGAGAATCGCAGAAGAGCGGAAACGAAATCCTATTTTCCTTTTCATATTGGTCTAATTATAGATCTTACTGTTCTCACGCTAGCCAGTCAAAATTATCCACACACGCCTCTCACTCAGTAGCCGTCAACTCATTTTCTCAGGGATTTTGTCCGCCTTGAAAAATTTTCAGGGGGGGTTTTGTCCGCCTTGTAAATTTAATGAGGGGGATTTTGTCCGCCTATGCTAAAATACACGGAAGGGATTTTGTCCGTCCCCCAAGGGATACACTGTCGTGCTTTGTATTGTAGGGGAGATTAAGTTGCAGAGATATGCTGGTGCCGAGTCGTGCTGTATATTATAGAACATTTGTGACTTCCTGCGTTTCCTGCGCTCATCCAAAGACTCCCACCCAATTTCAGTATAAATATTTATTGTATTGGTAAAAATTTGTAGGCCCGTAACAATTCGAGCAGCCTCAATTAAAGGGACATCAATGATAGAACTTAATAGCCAAAGATATACACCGTTCAGGTATAGGCAATTATCATTTAAAATCAGAGTTTCGTAGGGCTTTTATTTCTCCTTCAGATTTGATTATACCAAAAAAAATTTTCTGTCCCGATGATGTTATTGAATATTTAAAAAATGAAAAACCTTTATCTTTAGACAAAATTTTGCAAGATGACACGTCTGAAACATCATAGATTATTAAACAAACAGATGAACACGCTGAAATAACAACTGAATTAGGTGTCAAAAATGATAGTCCTTTAATTACCGATGACATAATTGTCATCGGTAATTATAGAGAAATTATAGTTCAAAGTTGAAAGTTCGCACTTTTACTTTTCATACCAGGTATTCTTCCGGCGAATTTTTCTATACTTTCCTTTCAGTAAATATTTTATAAACTATATATCATTTTGAAGCTAAATGAATAACCTTTATCAAACACTAAGACTTATTTGACCGGGGTGAAGCATTTTGGAGATATCTGGGTTCTAATCTGAAAATTTGAATATCTTCCAGAGGCATTTTTAATTTTTGTCTCGCCTGCGACGAAAGTCGCTGGAGGCGAGACATATGTATGGGAATCCGGCGGCGGCGGCGGCGGCGGCGGCGTAAACACTTGACATCTTGCTTCATATCTTTGTAAGCCCAAGCCCTAGGTCCATCAAATTTGGTCCAGAGGTAGCTTATGATGAGTACTTGCAAGTCAGTCACCTGTCACTTGACCTTGACCTCAATTTCACGGTCCAGTGACTACGTTAAAGTTTTTGGGTTACGACAGTTCCTCTGTAACTACGCATGGTAGGATGACAATATTTGGTGTATAGGTTGCTGATGACTAGTACATGACTGTCTGGTAGGTGTCACCTGACCTTGACCTCAATTTCACGGTCCAGCGACTACGTTAAAGTTTTTGGGTTACGACAGTTCCTCTGTAACTACGCATGGTAGGATGACAATATTTGGTGTATAGGTTGCTGATGACTAGTACATGACTGTCTGGTAGGTGTCACCTGACCTTGACCTCAATTTCACGGTCCAGCGACTACGTTAAAGTTTTTGGGTTATGACAGTTCCTCTGTAACTACGCATGGTAGGATGACAATATTTGGTGTATAGGTTGCTGATGACTAGTACATGACTGTCTGGTAGGTGTCACCTGACCTTGACCTCAATTTCACGGTCCAGCGACTACGTTAAAGTTTTGGGGTTACGACAGTTCCTCTGTAACTACGCATGGTAGGATGACAATATTTGGTGTATATGTTGCTGATGACTAGTACATGACTGTCTGGTAGGTGTCACCTGACCTTGACCTCAATTTCACGGTCCAGCGACTACGTTAAAGTTTTGGGGTTACGACAGTTCCTCTGTAACTATGCATGGTAGGATGACAATATTTGGTGTATAGGTTGCTGATGACTAGTACATGACTGTCTGGTACGTGTCACCTGACCTTGACCTCAATTTCATGGTCCAGCGACTACGTTAAAGTTTTTGGGTTACGACAGTTCCTCTGTAACTACACATGGTAGGATGACAATATTTGGTGTATAGGTTGCTGATGACTAGTACATGACTGTCTGGTAGGTGTCACCTGACCTTGACCTCAATTTCACGGTCCAGCGACTACGTTAAAGTTTTTGGGTTACGATAGATCCTCTGTAACTACGCATGGTAGGATGACAATATTTGGTGTATATGTTGCTGATGAATAGTACATGACTGTCTGGTAGGTTCCACCTGACCTTGACCTTAATTTCACGGTCAAGCGACTACGTTAAAAGTTTTTGGGTTATGGCTGTTCCCCTGTAACTATGTAGGGTATGGTGACAATATTTTCTATACAGGCCGCTGCTGATATTTCATGCTATTTACGTAATGCTTATGACGAAATTTATTTTCGTTACTGATGCGGAATGCAGGCGAGACGTTTTTCTGTGTCCACACTTGTTATTCTATGTTAACCCGTTAAAAAGTAAAAAAATATAGGTGTTTTTATGTTTCCAGTTTTTCATTTCCGCGTTTTAGCCCACGCCATGTTAGATCGATAACAAGGCTGAAAAAAAACAAAATCCACAGGTTGAAAAAAAACCAATTCATGTCTTTCCATATGCGCGCCACCTACCGGTAACATGTTCAGTAACTCTAGTTTACATGTAAGACTGTAGTTGGCCTTCAAGCCATAACATAAATGTGTCACACTATACCTTCAATAAACAATTAATTGGCACCTACGTAGGTGAAACACCCGTTAAATTAAAATATGCATCAGATATACAAACTTTTCAAACTTTTGGCGAATAAAAGTGTGCAGTTAAAACTTTAAAATTTATACACAATAAGTGTTAACAATGAACTGTGGTTAATAAGTTTTTAATAAATTGTTAATTGTTAGACATTTTTTTCCCCACTTTGTGCCTCAAGGAAATTAATTACCTGTTCAGCGGATGCAAGATACTACATACACCTGGCTGCCAGGTTAGATAAAGGTGAATTTTATTGGGGTGTCAACAAACATGCAATATTAATGACACAAATGTGTATAATTACTACATGTAATTATTATATGTCTGATGTGGGTGAGCATGGCTTTCAATACATATACCTATAATTAAAAAATGTCCCACTGAGAAGCTTCCTTTACAGGTGACTGGTGTTAATTGGGAAAGGTACACGTGCAATTTGTAATAATTACCATGGGAAAATGTGTTGCCTGTTTCGGATACGACCTTCCAAGGAATATTTTACCCACCTGTTTTAGGATAAGCTTTTTCCAAATTGCAGTCGTAGGTTTAGGGAAAAATATCAAAAATAAAATAGCTCAAGATTATTTAGTTTTTTATTTTGTTGAAGGAAATTATTGCAACCAAGAAAGGTGCATCATTTATTGCAGTGATGTAGAGATGTATTAACACGTGATTTCAAGTATATGAAGGAATGCTCCTCCCATCATGAAGTTTTTCCCGCCACACCTATGATTGGATTGTAATAGATGTGTTGCTTTTGATACACGGGGCCACCCACCTGTCAATAAAGGCAATCACATCATGACAATGGACACTCCCATTGTGTACGTCAGATTGTTTTTGAATTTCCAGACAATAATATTATTTGTGAAATGAACAATTGTGTCAACCCAAAAATAAAACTGGAACGTCAAAATAACGAGGTCAAAATATGTTGCAAAACATTGTTTTTATGGTTTCAAATGCATTGGAAATAAGTATTTTCTCACTGAAAGTTAGTGGTAAGCATATACTGCATGTGCGAGTCATACATGTAAATCGCAGTTGCCCGCCCCTTTAAGGGAGGTAACACCACTCCAGGGACAGAATGCATTAAAAGTTTACCACATTGTTTAAAAATGGTATACTTATCAAAATATCTAAGTACAAAGAGCGTAATAAGTCGTTTTTTTTTAAATTTTATGTCCGAAATTACGGCAAATAAAATGGATCGCTTCCATTCAGAAGCCGTTTTGACGGTTGATTGATCATTACGCGGGCTTTAGTGTATGATCAAGTCAAGTCAAGTAAACTTTATTTAAAGTCGGTAGACATATAACAATAAACATAAGCTCTGTAGAGCTTTTAAAACCGACATACATATAGTTAAATCATACATTTATACAGTACACACAGAGCGCATACATAGCACATGACATAAGACATGTAAAATATATACACATATCACATAGCTAATTAAGCACATATAAGACAAGCTGTGCAAACCTGCATAGCAAAGCACTAAATAAAAACATTTAAAGCACTAAACTAAAAAGCAAAAAGCAGAATAACCAAGTCATGCATACATAGAGATGGACAGAATTAAAACATAAAAACAGAAACAGACTATCAGCTACGGTTTGCTGCACTATTTGCAGAAAGAGCAAGAACAACCCTCCCCCTCCCATTTAATAATTAAGCTTTTAAACTGATTAAGTCCCATATCCCCTCTGAGTTCATTTGGAAGTTGGTTCCATAGTTTAGCTGCTCCGTAGCTGACAGAGTGTAGGCCATACCTGGTTGTGTTCACTCTAGGAACATTTACTATATTCTGGTATCTAAAACAGTAAGAATTGTCTTTAAAAGTTACAATATCATGTAAGTATACAGGATTAAGTTTGTTTAAAGTCTTATATACAAAAATTGCTAAAAAGCGTAAGCGTCTAATTTTCAGAGATGGCATTTTTGATTTATACAGAAGTTCTTCATATGTGCTTTTATCATCATTGTATATGAAACGCAAGGCTCTTTCTTGGATCTTTTCTAGCTTGCGGGTGTTGCTTTCATTACAGAAGTGCCATACTAAAGGGCAATAGTTAAAATTTGCAAGTATAAAAGAATAGTACATAGTTATTTTACCTAACTTGCTTAAATATTTACCAATTCTCTTAAGCACATTCAATTGTTGTGAAGCCTTTTTACATACATTAGAGATGGCTATTAAAATTCAATTTAAAATCAATGGTTACACCAAGTAATTTAACCTCATCTTCACATTTAATATTATTTCACATTACAATTCATTTGTAACACAGAAAAAATCCAGATTTTACATAGTAAGACGTAATTTGGACCCACATCTAAATAGAACCGGTGAAAAATCGGTCGGCGTTATTTGTAACGCAGTCCTGCTTTCTAAAAATAGAATTGAGGGAGTCCTCGGATATATCTAATAACCGAAAAGAAAAAAATATATATCACGACGCAATTTTCACTTTAAAAAAATAATGTAAAAAAGGAAAACAGTATGAATATGATAAATATCTATTAAGTTATATGTATAATCAATGATGTGTAATAAAACAATTATCACCAGTCTTTGAATGATGGATCAATGTCTTTTTTTGGAATATACATTGCTAACTGCACATAAGGAATTTTCACAAATGAATGTATTACTGCAGTAGTGATTTCTTTTTTTAATATACCTTGGGTGTTGGGTTTTTTGAGTTGTTAAAGAACTGCAAGGATAAAAAGATTTGCACGCCGAAATGATGAAATAATGTCTCTCTACATATGCAAAGAAATCTTGGGCATAATTTAACATTCTCCCCCGTCGCTTAGAAAATACATATAAATAAACAACAACAACAAACTAATAATTTATGTACTTATGTTTTAGACTGCCATGACACACATCACGTTTAAAAAAGTTATTTTATTTTAGGCTCCTTTATTTTCTAGTAAATCTACTCTAAAGTCCATAATAGGTCTATCACCTATTCATGCCCTGTATATCACCTAGTCCTGCTCTATAGACTAATAAGCACTCACTAGACCTCTCTAAAGTCCATAATAGGTCTATCACCTAGTCATGCCCTGTATATCACCTAGTCCTACTCTACAGACTATTATCCACTTACTAGACCTAGTATATCCACTCTAAAGTCCATAATAGATCTATCACCTAGTCATGCCCTGTATATCACCTAGTCCTACTCTACAGACTATTATGCACTTACTAGACCTAGTATATCCACTCTAAGGTCCATAATAGGTCTATCATCTAGTCACACCATGAATATCATCTAGTCCTGCTTCTATAGACTAATAAGCACTCGCTAGACCTACTATATCCACTCTAAGGTCCATAATAGGTCTATCACCTAGTCATGCCCTGTATATCACCTAGTCCTGCTCTATAGACTAATAAGCACTCACTAGACCTCTCTAAAGTCCATAATAGGTCTTTCACCTAGTCGTGCCCTGTAAATCACCTATTCCTATTCTACAGACTATTATGCACTCACTAGACCTAGTATATCCACCCTAAAGTCTATAATACTACATTTATCACCTTGTCATGCTCCACAGACTTCTATGCACACACTAGACCTTGTATATCCTTTGTGTCCTTTTAAAGTGTTTCTCCTAATTTTGTTGGGACATGTGTGGTCGAATTGTTAAGGTAGTTCATCTACTATTGATCACATGGTCTTTCAACACTTAGGTTGCGGGTTTGAGACTCACTGTGGGCAGGGTCACTCGACTCCAATCTGTATGACAAGGATTGTCAGTTTTCCTACTAAAGGTAGGGGGTTTTCTCTTGGCACCCTGGCTTCCTCCCACAATAAAAACTGGACACCGTGATGAAGCTGAAAAATTGCTGAAAGTGGCGTTTTTCTATTGGTTATTTTTAATTTTTTTTCATTCAAATGCCCACTTGGTAATTATCTATTACTCTTAATATAAACCATCAACAGGATTAACACAAGAACAGACATAAGATTTTTTAATAAAGCTGAAAGAACAGATATTAATCAAATTCTTTATATAAGTATCAATCCATCTGAAATATAGGTAATATAAAGGACAAAAACAGAATTAATTATAATTTATTTAGCTTTCTGCAAGCATGGTTAATTTCTATAAAAAATGAATTAGTATAAAGTGAAGATACTGAAACAAATAATATCAAATGTAACAATTTAAATTACAATATCAAATTACATAAAAAGTATAAGTGCAATAGTTATACAAAATAGGTTTTTTGTTTAGAAAATCTAGATTTAGATTACTAGTAATGTACAGAAAAGTCTGTGAGACAAAGTTAAGCTTGTATAAAAGAATGACATGACTTCACACAGTGTTAAAATAGAAATTACAAAAAAAATGATTGAATACATTAATTTCCAATATTAGAAAAGATAATATTATAGTGTTAGGACACATTTGCAGTACATATAGATCCGTTTCTAAATATAAAAACCAAAATAACATAAATACTGCCTTTGTAAGGTTAATCAATCAACTTACATTTCTGGTGTACACAACAAGCATCTCAGATGATGTACATGTATACTATCAATTCTAAACCATAATTAACAATTGAATAAACAATGTCACATTTATGAAAACAGTTATGAAGGTTGCCATTAAATGTATTCAGGGATGTAGCTTTCATTTATTTTAAAAGGCTGTACTATTTGACACACTTTATTTTATTTTGTTCATGATCAACTAACAATACATGTACCTATCTATAAGTGAAGCTCTCACAAGTAGGAAGACAAACTTTTTATACCCATGATTGATTTCTTACACATATGGTAAGAAATCACCAAGAAATAATAATACTACTTAAAATAAGAAAGAAATTAAAACAGAAGGGTTCCAATAGCCTGAGCCGCTCACCTGACTTCAATACCTTCATGTTTAAGCAGTATGGCAAAAACAACTATTTTTAAGATTGAAGGAGCCATAATTTCTATAAGGATCATCTGAAAATTTCAACCAAATGGAGTTTTTTCTTGACCTCAATATATTGTAATTAAGTTTTTGTCTAGCTTTGAAGGTTTTCATTTTTAATGAGGAAAAACTTTTTAAATGGTCAATTTTTAAATGGGAGTAACTCATATAAGTAATGATCCTATGACTTTCACCATGTATAATACATGTGTATATATTTTGTAGATATTTATGTGCTTAACAATATGCAATATAAACTACTGAAAAATATTAACATAGTTTCTGATATATTAAACTTAAAATAAGTCCAAAGGTAAGAAAAATCTAAAAAGGGGCAATAACTCCTATATGGAATATCAGAGTCTCTTCAAAACGTCAGGGTAGGTAGTTCTGGACATGCTGATCACCTTACCTTGTCAGAATTTTGATATATGTGACTGTTTTTGAGTTATTTGCAAAACAAAAAAAAACTGCAGTTCACAACTATTTTCTGTTTTTAACCTCGGTGGTCATGTTTTTCTATGAATCGATAATTCAAACATTAGAAGTGTTTATAAATACAATAGCTGTTGTTCTCTGTGGAGTTTATGTAATGGGTACTTTAAATCTGACAGGAAATAGTCAATCTTTCATTGATTATTTTTGATGTGGAAAAAATTTAACACCCTTATTAAAATATATACGCCTATACTTACTGATGATGCTCATAGCAAGAGCAAGTAGTTATTAAAACAATTAATGTAAATGACTTGTGAAGAAAACTTTCTATTATATTTGATGTCCTGTATATGCATAGATCTTTTTGCAATCTTACTTTCTCACTAATACCACATCTTGAGGGCAGTCATATGTTTTCATTAAAAAAAATAAATAAATTAACCAATAAAAACAAACCCTTTTCAAATGAATTTTACTGGATACTAGGACAATTCCCATAGCCTAACTTACCCTCTTTGTTGCCTACTGCATCCTCAAATTTATAAATATGAGAAGCTCTCTCCAGTGGTGGGGTCACCGGTTGGTTGTCCAGAATTAATACAGAAAGCATAAACGCAAATCATAAATATATTTATAGAAATACAGTGAAATTTGATGACAATTTTTGTTATCTGTTTCAATCTTGTTATTTAAAAATGTGAAAATTTTTTTAAAATAAATTGTAAAATTTTTAAGATTTCCTTAATAAATTGTAAAGACAATTGTACAGACAATTTTTCTTCAAATAGCACACTGGGGCCATACTATAAGGGGTTCCTAGTATGGACCCGCAGAGCAGCACAGCGGGTTCTCGTCCTCAATATAACTTAAATACTGCTTGCTGGACGTAAATCAATCAATCAATCAAATGGCACAGATCATGTAATACAGTTCAGTTTATTTTGGTTCATAAGTGCACAACAATTCCTCCCTGCAATCAACGTAGGTTCATGTATTTTCATCAGTAGTCTTTTTGGAATACTGTAGCAAAATTAATCAATGGATGATTGATTTCTCCTGGACAAATTTAAAGCTCCATATATCTTTATAAGTATAATTATGGCATAATAAAGTTATTCATTATAACTCTATAAAAATACAAAGTTGCAAATATTGATCACAGTTTTCAAATTTGTATACATTAAAAAAATACTGAATGGTAATACAAAAACACAAAATTTTGGGTTTCAGTACTGTTTATTTAAAACTCTGGCTTTTCAACTTTTGATTACAGGGTCTCAGATGAGTCTATAAGAAACATATTTTAGAAACATATCAAAATTATTTCTCTAATGCACATGGTGTTGTTTTTAATTAGTTTCATAAATTTCCAAGACTTTTAAGGTAAAAATTGTTCATTTGCAGTCCCAATCTTTCCATTGAGTGAGACTGATAATTTAAATATGAACGCACCTTAAATTAACTTTTGCTTGATAATTCTACGCTGATTTTGTTTGGGAGCTGATACAAGGTTCTTATCTAAAAGTAATAATATTCTATAAAGTCTAACTTATCAACTTATATCAACAAAATAGTAAACAATAAACATACAGTGTATAATTGAGTAATTTTAGTGGGTGTGAAAATTTCCTGATTTGTAATCAAAAATGTCATATTTATTATTTATTTTCTTGTTCTTTTAATTTTTCAAAGATAATGTAAGGTTTATCTAAATTTATTTAATTAATTTATGGCAACTAAGTTCTATAAAAGGACAATAGGATAAGATCACAAATTAGCTCCCTTAATTTGGCATAACAAAGTTGGGTATACAAGTAAAAAAGTCACGTTTCTAGTAAACTTACATTTGATTCCTTTGAGGTATGGCATTCATCTAAATGCAGGTCATCAACAACTGGTTGTTCATCGTCAGTATTGTCATGGATGGTGATTTGTCTTGACAGATCTAAAGTAAGAAAAGGGCTATCCCTGTAAGCAGGTGGGAGACTTTCCCATGTGATGCCATTATTTCCTGCAATGACAGGAAGAAGTTGCTTACAGGGATAATGATGCCTTTTCCAGTCAAGGCATTGGCAGCTTGGTTGCCCATTCCCTACATCAAGGAGAACTTCATATTTGAGGTTTAGATTTGTGGCACTTTGCACAAAAAACTGTTCATCACAGATTTCATCTACACTTAGACCATCCACCTCTGACCATCACTGCATAACATGCTGAACAAAATAGGTCGGCTGGTTATGTAAAAAGATTGGAATATTCCCAGAATATTCCCTTGCCGAGGAGCTGGCTTTTGTATTTTCCCTCAAGTACCTATAGAAAAAAAAATTCATTGAAAAATGAACAATATATATGATATCCCTGAAGACATAGAAAAGATTATAAACAGACAATATATTAGGACAATATTTTCATTATATCTGCTGCATTTGAAAATGTCAAATACAGAATAGTTAGGAAATAATAAATGAGGGGGTGATGTTGTACTCATTTACACATGGGCTGGGCTTTTATATTAAATTATTTTTACCGAGCATTACCCCTCATTAATTATTTCAATTCTAATATAACAACATTCTGTGTTTTTCTATTCATGCGGCCCTATAGGCCATGACTTTCTGTTATTCATCAAGATAAATTTTTTGGTCAAGAAATCCTTTCACGTTTGCAATGTACGGTGGACAAACTACACTTTAACAAAACATTTATTGAATATTTTACCATAAAATGCCCTTGATAATTCTTATTTATTTAAGGATTGTTTTCAATTTGCCGGTTAGATTATTGGACATAGACGATTTTGGGTGGGTTTAGGCCAATGTTCACCGTAAACCCACCAAAAAGTCGTCTATATCCAATAATCTAACCAACAATTGAAAACATTTCTTATATTTTAAATTCAATATTATGTTTGTTTTTGTTTGAATGGTGTTTTAACGCCACTTTCAGCAATTTTTCAGCTATTTCATGGCGTCCAGTTTTTATTGGGGGAGGAAGCCGGAGTACTCGAACCCGCAATCTCAGTGTTGACAGACCACGTGATCAATAGTAGACGAACTACCTTGACCACTCAGCCACCGAGGCCCCTCAATATTATGAAAAGAAAAAACAAAAAACAACATCTAACAAGTAGTCAAATAATATTTGCAATTCACAATTTTTAGGGTCGTCTCTTGCTCTTTGCGGAAGAATTCATGTATAGTCAACGTCATCAATACATATAATTTATGACTTCAGCAATCATTTATGAAAATATAAATTAGGTTATACGAAATGGACAATGTTACTCAGCTGATGAGTATTTATAGAAAATTAAAATACTGACTTTTGTTTTAGTAGGAACTTAAAAAAATTCAGCTGTGACATGGTAAAACCTCTTGTGACATTACGTCGCAATGCATGTTTGCAAAGTGGAGATATATCAGTTAATATATCGGTTGACATTTTAAAGATGTAATATTAGAATTTAAATTAAATTAATGGCATAAACCATAATTTATCTCTTTTCTTCACTTTCAGAAAATATTAAAATATAAATGCATCAAGAGTCTGAAATAATTGAAAAACAATGCACTTCTACCAGAAATCGAATACATATCCACCGGATGGCATATTATCCGGCTGTTACAAATGCAGACTTTTGATTGGTTGGTTTCCTGTCGGTACAAATGCCATGCTTCTGGCTGCGTTGCTAGCGTCACAGGGTGTATTGTTTATGCGTTGCTGTTATGTTCTAGAGTACCAGTGTATGTTATTCCACAAAAGGAATATTTCCCATTCTGTCTTTTATATTTGTATTTTTACTTCATTTCAAACTCTGCTGATGCCCTACACATAAATATGAATGAAATCGGAACTTGATGTCATTGTTTCTTGATTTTATGATAACATGACTTGAGCCACCAAAATACCGAAAGTAGAAAAAACAATGGAAAACAGAATTAAAACTAATAAAACCCATTCAGTCTGAGGTTTGTACCTTAGGTACCATCCTTGAACTGGTAAAAGGGCATTTTCTGCATGAAAAAAGTATTTTTTTGTGAGCAACTGTGATGACATCACATAATTAGCTCATTTCTGAAGACAAAAGAACATATTTTCAGCCTTTTAAACTTATAAGCTGGGGATACATCTGTTACCGACATTATAACCTGGGTGTTTGGAAATGGTAATTTAATGTAAGTAACTGATAGTAAGCTCTGGGATGGGAGATATCTGAAATGATTAATATACTTGGAGGTCACACGATTTCAAAGTTAAAAGGCAAAATATGTTGATACCTTTTATTTAAAATAAAAACAAATTTAGGTCACCAGGCTTGTTTTCGTTAAGTTTAAAGTATGCCCACATTACAATAGATTATGTAGGAAAGGCCAAATAATAAGCATAAATTATTTCTCAGAAAAAATCCTACCAATAGAATCCTTTTTTTAATTTTATCAAAATTAATATTTTACAATATATTTTGAAATAAAACAAAGAAAATAGGGGGTCCCCATCTTAAATTTTTATCTACATTCAAAACCTTTGACTTTTTAGGGTAAGGTTTGATATTAAGGTATAACAGTAGTAAATGTGTACCAGATTGTGTACCTTACATTAAGTACAGAACTGAATACTACGTTGTGTTCTGATTTGGTCAATAGTGGTTAAAATTTTTTGTATGTAAGCTCCTGCATAAATTAAGTTTTAAAATGTAATTTTTCTCAGATCTTGCAAGATAAAATTTTGGTAATTTTGACATTCACTGCATTAGAAATTGCATGTAAAAGTAGGAGCGTCTCAGGCATATATTTTTTTAATGGTGAATGACAGTTTATTAATTTCCTAATCCAGGTAAATGCTGAGGAATGTAAGAAAGGTATGCAAATAACAGAAATGTCAGTGTTGTCGACTATAGCTAAAACATTTTTCCACTGTTTTACCTATCAATTATCTCCCTTGTTAAAATCTAAAATTGTATTTATTAATGCATGCATTTAACAATGAATTATTCCGACGCAGTCGGTATTATATTCACTTTTTACCCTTTGACCTCATGACACTTCACCTCTCGAAAAAGCAAGTCACGTGATCGTAATTCTGTTTCTTGACTTGTCAAAAACCAATTGGATGGGGGTTCGGAACAGGGTTGTAAATTGGACCGGGGTTCGGAACAGGGTGGTAAATTGGCAATTCACCTTTCAAATTTTGTACTATTATTATTAGATTTTGCCGTCTGTTTGTTTATTAAATTATTTTATAGTGAAATTTAAGTATTAAGAACGATAGAGATGAGCTGCAGTTTATAAAATTTTATATCAAACAACTTGGACAAAAATGTTAAATATTTTTAATTTGAAGTACAGCGCAAATTAAAACACATATTAACACGCTGGATTTTTGCGGGCTTTTATGGAGTGTAAAAAAACGAAGAGAAGAAATTTTAATTAATTACTTTATTAAATACAAATTAAAAATCATTTTATATACATGTTGATATTAAATCAAATGTATTATTGTTCTTGGGCATCCGTCGTAGTACACACATAGATAGAGAGTTGTGGCTCTAATTGTAAAATATACTTTGCTTATTCAGTAAGTTTTAAACTATAAACTATAAAAATTTCTAATATTCAATTTGTTTACATTATAGTATAACTGCTTTGGTGCTCGCAGAAAATCTTCATTTCTATATCTTAGGCAGTGGGTTTCAATACATAATATCAATAAATGTTCTGGAATATATGTACATGTACATGTAGTTGTATGTAAATTATCAATTTTAGGTTAACTGTATGCTAAATCTGTTAATATTGAAAACACGTAAATAAAATAATCTGTTGAAATATAAAAACACATATGAAAGGGGGGGCACACATGTATAAATTAATAATTTCAAACTCGTTTCACCTGGGATTAGTGTTAATTTATAGGTTCATGATTTCTTTCACGTAGTAATAATTGTCCGTCAGTACTTCCCCAAAAAAATTTCCATCAAACATTTCTGGTCTATTGAAACGGAGGATTTGTATGACAATAATGGCGATTCGTAGTTCAATTCATAACTCAATTTATATATTTACTACACAATACAGATTTCAATTCACATTTAATTGACATTTTGTGTTCATGTTAATACCATTCTAATTATAATATTTTACTTAGAAGTTTCCATTTTAAAAGATAGTCAAAATTAATAAAATACCGGTAGCAAACTGTAATGAATATTGATGCATGTAAGTAAATATTTGCTTATGAAATTTATTTTTAAAAAATAGGTGCTGTTTTGAAGAAATTTTAAAATGTTAACTAACTTGTTTTCGAGTTAATATATACGCTAAATCGCAAGAAAAAACTTACACCTCCGATCGAGATATACACAGAAAGGTTTGTATATTTTTGATTAACCATTGTCGTCTTCAACTACTGAAATAGCTTTTCATTAGGGATAATTTAAATAGTTTATTGTTACCTCTATGATTTTTAAAGCCATTAATGCATATCCGGCTTCTTTCTTTGCGTCTATCGTCATTCACGTGCAGACAGGGGATGAAGCTCTAATTGCAAAGTCTCTTTTTGATAATACCTAATTGTTTAATAACATGTTTAATAAGTCCATGATTAAATCATCAATGTGGCAACCTTCTTATATTATAGCCTTATTTTGATTGGATACGGTTCACAGCTCGTTAATTATTTACCTCCCCCACACACACTAATGAAAGAAAATGTTAATGTTTGATAATTTTTTTAAAAGTTTTTTTCTTATTGTTGTTTGTTGAGTTTCTGTTCTACTTTACATACATCTCTAAGAGTTAAATGCGTCGACTATCTTTTTTAAAGATAGTACTTGTTTTTTTAATTCAATTCAATAAATTAATCTATTCATATTTTGTATTGTTTTGACATATTTGAATATATTTTTGCATTGTTAACCGTATAAAGTCACATGACTTCTGTCCTCATTAACCTTAATATTATAAAAATCTCTGATTTTAAAGTCTTTCATATGTCTTTTGTAAATTAAGGCACTTAAAGGGAAACTTCGCGAAAAAATGAAAATTTTATATGTTATTCTTCAAATAAAAAGAAATATAATTGCCTTTTGATGTTTTTTTGTATTCTTTATCGTTACGCGTCTAGAGTGGTTTAAAGGTGGTAAAAGTTTGTGTATGGGGGCCGCCATATTGACAGTATTTTATCATGTGACTGCGTTTGTGACGTGATAAATGTAATTATCCAGTAAATATGATAAATAATCCAGTTTAAAAATATGTTTTTCTGCCTTAGCTCTTTGAAGAATATATAAACTGTGGCGATGACTAATGACCGGCTGACAACATTAGATTACCAAATACGTCTTAATGTTTTAATGCTCTTTGTTTTAATAAAAGTATTTTTGGACAAAATTTTAACCTGTCTTTATTTAACTCAGATATAATTTACCTAAATAATAATTGTAATAAAAGATATATTTATATGATTATTTTTATATATGAAATAAAATTCCCTGGATAATTTTGCAAGTCCTGAAACGGCAGTTGTACCTGGACGTGAAAATGTTACAGGTAAATCATTACTCGTTTATGAAGGGTAATTAACAGAATTAGCAGGTAAACAAAAAGGATGTTTATTGCAATTATTAGATCATTTGATGCCGACTTTGAAGTATAAATATTCGGACTTTTTCAACCGCTAACCAGATTAAAGGTTAATCATGTAATTCGAAATTAGAAAGGCACACCCCTCCTGCGAAGACAGTATGATTTGAATACACCGAAGTGTCAGAACACAGGATGTATATAAGATTTCGAATACCTTATAAAGTTGCCAAGCCTGAGGAAACTTAAAACTTACACGTTAACTCAAATATACACAACATGTAAAAGTTTGGAAACTGTGTTACGCACACGCACAATAAATGTTACCAGTAATAATAATAATAATAATAATAACAATAATAATAATTATAAATGTACTAAACGTGAAGTGAAATTTTGATGCGCGAAAACCGGAGTATTTAAAAAATATTTCATTTAACGATCGTTATTTCTTAAATAGTCAACTTCGCAAATATTTTGTATAAAAAAGTTGAAAAATATAATACGAATAATTTTGAATTTAATTAATATTAATGGACTTGTTTTCCTATCAAAACTGTGACTTTCTTTCCGTTTACCGTTATTGCTGCTGTGGAAATAGTCTTAGGTCGAAGTCTTTAAATTAGTTAACTACTTGTAACGCATGCAAGTCGGTTTTCTTGCTTATATATAGATCACGATACGAAACGTAATCTTTCCACAACCTTGTCTTATAATACAACCTTCTGTTATTGACCGTTTCGCGTTATTATCATACGACGACTTTTAAGGTACTTGGATGTCTAGTATCGCCATCTAGGGACGAGATGGTGACAAGATGGCGGACCTCCATAAGTGCATTTTTTACACGGTAAATTCCATGCAGAAACTTAACCACTGAAATTATAATAAAACATCAAGAGGCAAATGTGTTTCTTTTTGGTTGAAGAATAACATATCAAATTTTCATTTTTTCGCGAAGTTTCCCTTTAAAGGGTGACCAAGATAATGACCAACTCAGGTGTTCTAAGCTCAATATTAGCTGCTAACAACAAATTTAAGACAGCATATTTTTTTAACGACTATTACACTTACCCTTTCAAACAATCAGGTAGATATCTTTGGAGAATTATATGGGACAACTGATTTATTGTTTGATTTTTGGTATATCCGATATTCCAAAGATAGCAATGTTTAAGACTGGAATTTTGTCTCTCAATGCCATTGGTAGTATTAATGGCATTAAATCTCTCCTTTCGATACAGCTTAACACATCTCTGAAAATATAATACAAAAGTAATACTTAACAAATCTGTCAAAGTAAAAAAAAGCCGTAATTTTGTTAAACAGGAAGTAGGGGGAGCTACAGACTTGAAATCAAATCCCACGATATATCCCTGTAAATTTATACCACATATAACTTGTAGAGGCCCTATTGTATTGATTTCCCTCAATATTAACCCCATTCAAGCCAGCCATTGGTAAACACTCCCCTAAGATAGTTATAAATCTATCAAAAAGAGGTGTTATCCAGGTGATTTTTGAGTTGAATAAATATTTAAACACAACAGAGTATGAAGTAACACTCGGTCTACCACAAAAATGACATCCCTTAACAGAAACTTCTAAAGATCAATTATGTCCAAGCTTCTACTATTACCAACAACTTTCTAAAGTTTCCTTGAAATTTATCAACAAATAAAAGCACTATCTTACAGGTTATATGTGCTTCTTATGCTATGATAATTAAGCTCTTATAAATGAAATATGAGAGCCATGGAAATCCTTCGTGTACATCTCCATATGATTTCAATCCTTCACACCTTCAAGGTCAATGAATTGGACTAGCTAGCTCTTTCTTTCACTCACACATGCATAAAGTCTGGGAAAAAAAGCCAGTTATTTGCCTCCCTTAAGTAATTAATATCTGAGATCAAGCAAAGTTATTTATGCACATCTCCTTATGAAATACTTTTATCATTATCATACAAGATATTTGAATACTTGCATTGTCATTTAGCTTTAATAATTTTGTGAAATACAACCATACCTCTTTTTTATCCAAATAATTGGTCTGAAACCAGGTCTGGAACCACTTGTTCGTCTTCCACTCTACTTGCTCCATCAGGTTCATAATAGACAGATTCAATTCTTCTTCAAAATAAGATTCTCTGATTGCTTCCATAATTGACAGCAACAGAGAATTCCGAGAAGACTCAATGCCATGAATCGCAGCAGTAAGCCATCGATTCCATGCCTGCAGGCGGTGGAAATAACAGAGGTAAACAGATGTTCCAAATCTACAAAAAATGCTAGCAATTATTCCATATGAAAAAATACTAAAGCACTGACCGATTTTTATTATTGAACTTCCAATTTTTATGCATTTGATGTATCATAATTTTGCTCATATAAAACAAGGAAAACACTGTGAGCCGGCTCAAAAAAGGATCCCCCCAATTCATGTTGAACTTTACATACTAAAGTCCAATTGTCTCCCCTGAATAATATTTGAAAGCACATCTCCATATGATGTACTTCCTTCATGTAAAGTTTCATCAAAATCCATCATGTGGTTTAGTAGGAGTTGCAATGGAGGTCTCATATTTAACTCAATGTTGTAAAACTCCAATTATCTCCCCTGAATGATATCTGACATCAATGACATCAATTGCTGTTAAGCTGTAGTGTTGTTTATATTTTATGTCTTGTGTGATTTTGTTCTGTTGTCTCATAAAGTTGATCATTTCCCTCTTTGTCTTATGAGGTTGGAATATTCATATGGTTTAATTGTCTCTGCTTTTTGTAAATGTAATTTTAGTCCCAATTTTTAATTATACATCATTGTGGTGTTCATTATTACTGTCTGTAATATGGTCATTTCTTTTTCATATTCATGAAATATAAAATATATATCTCCTTTTAAAATTATTGACAAACATTCAAATAAGTATGTATTGGAGAGTTCGCCATGACATCACAGAATACCTGTGGATCTTGTTTGGCTGACAAGAAGACAATATAACTCTTTTGGAAAACATCTTTATATTGTCATAACTTTTTTGTTTTTCAAATCATAATTCTGAAAATTTCAGAAAAAAATAGTTTTTGTCATGCATTTTAGAAACATAAATATTCAGTGGTTTATAAGTTAGAAAATTTAATTGATTTAGAAAATTTGATGAAAATTATTATGGTGTACAAACAATTTTAAACAGATATATCATGTCTGGGAGGGGTATTTTTCACAAATACCCCTCCCAGACATGATTTATCTGTTTAATTACACCGAATATCATGATTTCAAAAAGTGGTGATACTTGACCACTTGAGTGCTGTTTATTGACTCTTTACTATCGGACTGTTTCCGATTTTCGAAATCGATTACTCATGTTACGTTTACTTTCAGGTAAAAGTCAAAACTTCCGAATGAATATTTCCAGGATAATAATATGCGAGGGTTATTTTTAAGCAAATACCATGGCACAGAGGGTATTTTTTTGCCGAATACCCCCGTGATGGTGAAATCGATGCAAAATCAGGAAATGTGCGAAAAATACACTGTCTATTGACCAATCAAAAGCCAGCATTTTTATATGAGGTGTAATTATGTACAAAATATTTTTTTTTCTTATTTTTAAAAGTTATTACAGTAAATTTGATTAAGTTGTCCTGTCACAAAAAAAGTTATGGTTTTGAAAATAGGGGAAATTAGCAATGGATGTTTGTTAATTGCCTTCTTTATTGCCACCTAATTTGACACTTAATGAGATGCAAATTAGTGATTATGACTTCACTTATGGCAAACTCTCCTATAACTGATACAACTTTTAATGAGTCACGTATATACTATAACAATGAATAATAAAAAAAAAATATTCTGTATATATGTACCCAAATCTCAAAATGTTATCTTTTAATATCATACCAGAGAATGTACTCTCGATAGCGCCAATTTCCTTCTCACAGTGATCTGTTATGAAGTACTGTGGTTTCCGATCACATTCCAACGGCGTATTATGGAAAGGGCTTCTTTGATGGCTGCCAAACTCTCTACTTCGCTCATAAATTAGGCAACAACCATATAGTTGACATTAGTGGGAACAGCCATAAAAAAAGTGGGACAGCATATTTACTTGTCCTATAGGTTGCGTCAAGTAGAACAAGTTCCTGCCCATATTTGTGTAGAAGATCCTTCTGCCAAGCAGTTTGATGGATATATAAGAAGTGTTAATTCACATTAATGCTTTCTGTGTTATCAATATCCTTCAACCTGAGGAAGAAGGAGTCCTCTGGTTGAGCAACCCTCCATGACTGAACCATTCTTTCCAGAGCGTTTTGGTCCATAACACTATCCCTGAATGGTGGAAATAAATTAAATTAATATTCTACTGAACAAATTTGGTTATGACCTATGTTTTTAAAAATCTAGCATATACTAGGACTTAAGTTTGTTTTTATTTTGATCTATAGCTCCTTATTGCAACAGAAGACATCATTTCTAGAAAAATTAAAGAACTTCTCCAGGATTCATCACACATTCTGTGCTATCTCAAAAATGGCATATTCCGCCATAATTTGGAAGGTTCTTAAACAAATTAAAAGCAAGGGGTAACGTTTCATTTTCTTGAGAAAATATGAAAAATCGGATTTTTTCCTACACATTTTATACAAATTATCTCCCTTAACAAAAAACGGAATGGGAAATAAAAAGATAAAATGATATTACTGTTAGGGTTTAGTTCAAACTTTTTTTCTTCATTAATCAGTTACAACTTTAAATTGGTTAAATAGCAATATTTTGCATTTGTGTAAAATTTGAAACATGCTCTGAAAAGACGCCCAATAAAAGACCACTGCCACTGCATGTACTATCTTAATTATATGAAATACTTAATCATAAAATTGTTAGATTGAATATTATTGTTTTGATACCTTTATTTCATTAATTGCTACCTCTCTTGAAACAATTAGTTTTGTCAATAAACTATACTATCTGACTTGTCAGAAGTTTTGATAAAGATATGAAACATTACTTTGCTAACCTGCAGTGCATTGCTGCTGAAGCCATGTGGTTTCTTATTTGTTGCAAGGTAGGCCAATACCGTCTATTTGTTCTTGGGGGTAACCTCAGACCCTTTTGAAAGAATTAAATACAAACTCTAAGAGCAAAACCTGCATTTCCTTTGTGCTGAAGATCTGCTCCTATAATACTTTCTGGTGTATGTAGGAGGTAAGCACCTTGTCAATAGGAAGAACTGTACCTGCAATCTAAAAAATAAAATAATATAACGATGAAAAATAACATTGTTAATGTCTACTTTTAATTATCAAACCTTTAGTACATTGTCAAAAAAATACTGATGAACATTTATTCTCTCATGGAAAAAGGATGAATAGTTTTACAATATTGTGATGAGTTTATGTGACAGGTGAGGTAAACAGATGACACAAACAGGTGTAATAAACTACTATTTAAAATGATGGTACATTCTCATTTATTATTACCTTAAAACACAAGTTTAAAAAAGAAGGGATATAGAGTATAACGTTTTTTATAAGTATGAGTTCAGAAATCAGTCTTATATTCCTTAAAATCAGTTATTAAAACTAGTAATGAATGTGTTGGGATGCCAACACACAATGTCTCCCAAACGAATCCCCATTGCCACTATAAATCATCAGCATGTTGAAATACAAATAAAAATTTTTACCAAGATAAGGCAATGTCCCATATAATGACAACCCCCCCCCCCCCCC
Organism: Limnoperna fortunei; assembly: GCA_944474755.1. Taxonomy (NCBI): domain Eukaryota; kingdom Metazoa; phylum Mollusca; class Bivalvia; order Mytilida; family Modiolidae; genus Limnoperna; species Limnoperna fortunei. Next base: position 43,978,207 of record OX104115.1, read on the forward strand.
ACATAGCAGCTATTTTGAAAGATCTAGAAATGGATTGCAAAACTTCAGATCACGCTTAACATGTTCCCAAAGTTTCAAATTGATTGGACTTTTCATCTCAGAGAAACTGTGTGGACAAGATTTAGAGAAAGAAGAATAATAACTAGAATTGCCATTGCGAGCAATAGCAGATGTCGCCCTGACATTTTTTTATGATTTCATGTCAAAATACCACAGGAAAATAGTTTTCTTTAAAATCAGACAATGTTGGACTTTTGATGCAATTTTTCGTCATGTGAATTCCAAAATCGATGATTCCATGTTGTTCCCCATATCAAATTATCTCGAGAAGTTGATTTTCATTGAATTCCGACAATGTTGTATTTTTTAACGTAACTCGGTAGCCATCTTAAAAATGGCCACCATTTTGAAATTTTTCGTAATATGAATTCCAAGATGTAATGGTGACGGTGCTTTGTGTAAAGTTTGATTGGAATCCATCAATGCATAGCAGAGAAATGGAGGCGACAAAAAACCTCCATTTCCCCATAGGCTTCTATGCAAATGTAAGGTGGCGGCCATCTTGGAAAAGGTGGCCATTTTGGAATTTTTTGATATGTGAATTCCAAGATGTAATGATGATGGTGCTTTGTGTAAAGTTTGATTGGAATCCATCAATGCATAGCAGAGAAATGGAGGTGACAAAAAACCTCCATTTCCCCATAGGCTTCTATGCAAACGTAACGGTTGTGGCTGTGGCCACACGGTGTGAAATTTTTTTTTCAAACTTTCCTGTCTTCTTAAGGTTGATGAGGTCCAACTTCCTATAAAAAAACTTTGAAATATCTCAAACCATGGTGAAGCTATTGTAGAAAAATCATTTTCCCATAGGCCCCATGTTAAATCTATTTTTAGCCATGGCGGCCATCTTGTTTTTTCGTTCCGCCCCAAAATCATCTCAAACCTGTATCTCATTATGGTCTTCCATCATACCAAGTTTGGTCCCTCTGTGCTTCTAGGTTTATGAAAAATTAAGGAAAATGTCCAAAATCACTCATGCATAACTTTCTGGTTTCCATGGAGATGGTTCCACATATCACCATTTTTAAAGTTGATTGCACAACTTCAGATAGTGGTCCTACTTTATGCCATGTGATGTTCTAATCCAATCAGCCATCTCTGAGTTATCAGCCGGACAAAAAGTGAGGAAGAATAATAATAATAACTAGAATTGCCATTGCGAGCAATAGCAGATGTCGCCCTGACATTTTTTTATGATTTCATGTCAAAATACCACAGGAAAATAGTTTTCTTTAAAATCAGACAATGTGGCGGCCATCTTAGACAAAGTGGCCATTTTGCAATTTTTCGTCATGTGAATTCCAAAATCGATGATTCCATGTTGTTCCCCACATCAAATTATCTCTAGAAGTTGATTTTCATTGAATTCCGACAATGTTGTATTTTTTAACGTACCTCGGCAGCCATCTTAAAAATGGCCACCATTTTGAAATTTTTCGTAATATGAATTCCAAGATGTAATGGTGACGGTGCTTTGTGTAAAGTTTGATTGGAATCCATCAATGCATAGCAGAGAAATGGAGGCGACAAAAAACCTCCATTTCCCCATAGGCTTCTATGCATATGTAACGTGGCGGCCATCTTGGAAAAGGTGGCCATTTTGGAATTTTTTGATATGTGAATTCCAAGATGTAATGATGATGGTGCTTTGTGTAAAGTTTGATTGGAATCCATCAATGCATAGCAGAGAAATGGAGGTGACAAAAAACCTCCATTTCCCCATAGGCTTCTATGCAAACGTAACGGTTGTGGCTGCGGCCACACGGTGTGAAATTTTTTTTTCAAACTTTCCTGTCTTCTTGAGGTTGATGAGGTCCAACTTCCTATAAAAAAACTTTGGAATATCTCAAACCATGGTGAAGCTATTGTAGAAAAATCATTTTCCCATAGGCCCCATGTTAAATCTATTTTTAGCCATGGCGGCCATCTTGTTTTTCCGTTCCGCCCCAAAATCATCTCAAACCTGTATCTCATTATGGTCTTCCATCATACCAAGTTTGGTCCCTCTGTGCTTCTAGGTTTCCGAAAAATTAAGGAAAATGCCCAAAATCACTCATGCATAACTTTCTGGTTTCCATGGAGATGGTTCCACATATCACCATTTTTAAAGTTGATTGCACAACTTCAGATAGTGGTTCTACTTTATGCCATGTGATGTTCTAATCCAATCAGCCATCTCTGAGTTATCAGCCGGACAAAAAGTGAGGAAGAATAATAATAATAATAGTGAAAAAGAAACAGTAGAATAACAATATGTCGCCCCGACAAAGTCTGGGGCGACATAATAATAATAATAATAATAATAGTGAAAAAGAAACAGTAGAATAACAATATGTCGCCCCGACAAAGTCTGGGGCGACATAATAATAATAATAATAGTGAAAAAGAAACAGTAGAATAACAATATGTCGCCCCGACAAAGTCTGGGGCGACATAATAATAATAATAATAATAATAATAATAATAATAATAATAATAATAATAATAATAATAATAACTAGAATTGCCATTGCGAGCAATAGCAGATGTCGCCCTGACATTTTTTTATGATTTCATGTCAAAATACCACAGGAAAATAGTTTTCTTTAAAATCAGACAATGTTGGACTTTTGATGCAATTTTTCGTCATGTGAATTCCAAAATCGATGATTCCATGTTGTTCCCCACATCACGTAACTCGGTAGCCATCTTAAAAATGGCCACCATTTTGAAATTTTTCGTAATATGAATTCCAAGATGTAATAGTGACGGTGCTTTGTGGAAAGTTTGATTGGAATCCATCAATGCATAGCAGAGAAATGGAGGCGACAAAAAACCTCCATTTCCCCATAGGCTTCTATGCAAATGTAAGGTGGCGGCCATCTTGGAAAAGGTGGCCATTTTGGAATTTTTTGATATGTGAATTCCAAGATGTAATGATGATGGTGCTTTGTGTAAAGTTTGATTGGAATCCATCAATGCATAGCAGAGAAATGGAGGTGACAAAAACCTCCATTTCCCCATAGGCTTCTATGCAAACGTAACGGTTTTGGCTGCGGCCACACGGTGTGAAATTTTTTTTTCAAACTTTCCTGTCTTCTTAAGGTTGATGAGGTCCAACTTCCTATAAAAAAACTTTGGAATATCTCAAACCATTGTGAAGCTATTGTAGAAAAATCATTTTCCCATAGGCCCCATGTTAAATCTATTTTTAGCCATGGCGGCCATCTTGTTTTTCCGTTCCGCCCCAAAATCATCTCAAACCTGTATCTCATTATGGTCTTCCATCATACCAAGTTTGGTCCCTCTGTGCTTCTAGGTTTCCGAAAAATTAAGGAAAATGCCCAAAATCACTCATGCATAACTTTCTGGTTTCCATGGAGATGGTTCCAAATATCACCATTTTTAAAGTTGATTGCACAACTTCAGATAGTGGTTCTACTTTATGCCATGTGATGTTCTAATCCAATCAGCCATCTCTGAGGTATCAGCCGGACAAAAAGTGAGGAAGAATAATAATAATAATAATAATAATAATTAAAATTTTCGTTTCCCGAAACGTTGAAGTCGCCTCCCGTTCCGATCTTTTGACCGAGTAGAGGGAACTAAAAGTCAAGAGCACAACTTCATAACATGAGCTTTCAGTTGGCCAAGTTTCATTTCGATCGGTTAAAAGGTGAGCGAGAAAACGAGCAAAGTTTAAAACGGCCGCCATTTTGAAACCGGAAGTCGGACAAAAAATTTTTTTTGCAAAAATGCTCAGGATAGTTAGCTGTATCAGTATACCAATTTTCATTGCAATTGCTCTGGCCATAACTGGGATATGACAACGGCCGCCATTTTGTAAAACTTTAAAACGGCCGCCATTTTGAAACCGGAAGTCGGACAAAACATTTTTAAACAGTGGCACACTTAGGGTATCATAAGCTACCTGTATACCAAATTTCGTCTAAATCGGATGACGTTTAAATTTTTACATTTTTAGGGGGGTGGTGTTCGGATGGCGGCCATTTTGAAATGTCGGCCGCGTCAAATTTTTTTTTGCAAAAATGCTCGGGATAGTTAGCTGTACCAGTATACCAATTTTTATTGAAATTGCTTTGGCAATTACTGAGATCTGACAACGACCATCATTTTTTTCAACGGCGGCCATTTTGAAAATGGCGGCCATTTTGAAAATTTCAAAAGTGGATTGCACAACTTCAGGTCACCCTTAACATGTTCCCAAAGTTTTATTTCGATCGGTTAAAAGATGAGCGAGAAAACGAGCGGACAACATTGAGAGGGGAAAACATAAGAAATATGAAAATAATAATAATAAGAAACGGAGTAAAAACAATAAGTCGCCCGACACTTCGTGGTCGGCGACTTAATTAAAATTTACGTTTCCCGAAACGTTGAAGTCGCCTCCCGTTCCGCACTTTTGACCGAGTAGAGGGAACTAAAAGTCAAGAGCACAACTTCATAACATGAGCTTTCAGTTGGCCAAGTTTCATTTCGATCGGTTAAAAGATGAGCGAGAAAACGAGCAAACTTTAAAACGGCCGCCATTTTGAAACCGGAAGTCGGACAAAAATTTTTTTTTTGCAAAAATGCTCAGGATAGTTAGCTGTATCAGTATACCAATTTTCATTGAAATTGCTCTGGCCATAACTGAGATCTGACAACGGCCGCCATTTTGTAAAACTTTAAAACGGCCGCCATTTTGAAACCGGAAGTCGGACAAAACATTTTTAAATAGTGGCACACTTAGGGTATCATAAGCTACCTGTATACCAAATTTCGTCTAAATCGGATGACGTTTAAATTTTTACATTTTTAGGGGGGTGGTGTTCGGATGGCGGCCATTTTGAAATGTCGGCCGCGTCAAATTTTTTTTTTCAAAAATGCTCGGTATAGTTAGCTGTACCAGTATACCAATTTTCATTGAAATTGCTTTGGCAATTACTGAGATCTGACAACGGCCGTCATTTTTTTCAACGGCGGCCATTTTGAAAATGGCGGCCATTTTGAAAATTTCAAAAGTGGATTGCACAACTTCAGGTCACCCTTAACATGTTCCCAAAGTTTCATTTCGATCGGTTAAAAGATGAGCGAGAAAACGAGCGGACAACATTGCGAGGGGAAAACATAAGAAATATGAAAATAATAATAATTAAAATTTACGTTTCCCGAAACGTTGAAGTCGCCTCCCGTTCCGCACTTTTGACCGAGTAGAGGGAACTAAAAGTCAAGAGCACAACTTCATAACATGAGCTTTCAGTTGGCCAAGTTTCATTTCGATCGGTTAAAAGATGAGCGAGAAAACGAGCAAAGTTTAAAACGGCCGCCATTTTGAAACCGGAAGTCGGACAAAAAATTTTTTTTGCAAAAATGCTCAGGATAGTTAGCTGTATCAGTATACCAATTTTCATTGAAATTGCTCTGGCCATAACTGAGATCTGACAACGGCCGCCATTTTGTAAAACTTTAAAACGGCCGCCATTTTGAAACCGGAAGTCGGACAAACATTTTGAAAATAGTGGCACACTCAGGGTATCATAAGCTACCTGTATACCAAATTTCTTTTAAATCGGATGACGTTTAAATTTTTACAGTTTTAGGGGGTGGTGTTCGGATGGCGGCCATTTTGAAATGTCGGCCGCGTCAAATTTTTTTTTGCAAAAATGCTCGGGATAGTTAGCTGTATCAGTATACCAATTTTCATTGAAATTGCTTTGGCAATTACTGAGATCTGACAACGGCCGTCATTTTTTTTCAACGGCGGCCATTTTGAAAATGGCGGCCATTTTGAAAATTTCAAAAGTGGATTGCACAACTTCAGGTCACCCTTATTATGTTCCCAAAGTTTCATTTCGATCGGTTAAAAGATGAGCGAGAAAACGAGCGGACAACATTGCGAGGGGAAAAAGGAAAACATAAGAAATATGAAAATAATAATAATTAAAATTTACGTTTCCCGAAACGTTGAAGTCGCCTCCCGTTCCGCACTTTTGACCGAGTAGAGGGAACTAAAAGTCAAGAGCACAACTTCATAACATGAGCTTTCAGTTGGCCAAGTTTCATTTCGATCGGTTAAAAGATGAGCGAGAAAACTAGCAAACTTTTAAACGGCCGCCATTTTGAAACCGGAAGTCGGACAAAAAATTTTTTTTGCAAAAATGCTCAGGATAGTTAGCTGTATCAGTATACCAATTTTCATTGAAATTGCTCTGGCCATAACTGAGATCTGACAACGGCCGCCATTTTGTAAAACTTTAAAACGGCCGCCATTTTGAAACCGGAAGTCGGACAAAACATTTTTAAATAGTGGCACACTTAGGGTATCATAAGCTACCTGTATACCAAATTTCGTCTAAATCGGATGACGTTTAAATTTTTACATTTTTAGGGGGGTGGTGTTCGGATGGCGGCCATTTTGAAATGTCGGCCGCGTCAAATTTTTTTTTGCAAAAATGCTCGAAATAGTTAGCTGTACCAGTATACCAATTTTCATTGAAATTGCTTTGGCAATTACTGAGATCTGACAACGGCCGTCATTTTTTTCAACGGCGGCCATTTTGAAAATGGCGGCCATTTTGAAAATTTCAAAAGTGGATTGCACAACTTCAGGTCACCCTTAACATGTTCCCAAAGTTTCATTTCGATCGGTTAAAAGATGAGCGAAAAAACGAGCGGACAACATTGCGAGGGGAAAACATAAGAAATATGAAAATAATAATAATAACAAGTGCTGATTGTGATTGCAAGCAAGTCACAAAAAAATCCCCTCCCGTGCCCACTTTTGTCACAATTCGGACAACTTTTCAATTTTCGCACTTTGGCGGCCATTTTGAATATGGCGGCCATCTTGGACTTTGGCAGCCATCTTGGATTTGTTCGACATGTTGTTCGTAATATCAATATTGACCTAAATGCCAATTTTTGTTGAAATCAGACAACTTTTCAATATTCGCACTTTGGCAGCCATTTTGAATATGACAGCCATCTTGGATTTGTTCGAAAGTGTCGCCATGTTGTTCGTAATATCAATATTGACCTAAATGCCAATCTTGGTTGAAATCGGACAACTTTTCAATTTTCGCACTTTGGCGGCCATTTTGAATATGACAGCCATCTTGGATTTGTTCGAAAGTGTCGCCATGTTGTTCGTAATATCAATATTGACCTTAATGCCAATTTTCGTTGAAATCGGACAACTTTTCAATTTTCGCACTTTGGCGGCCATTTTGAATATGGCGGCCATCTTGGATTTGTTCAAACATGTCACCATGTTGTTCGTAATATCAATATTCACCTAAATGCCAATTTTCGTTGAAATCGGACAACTTTTCAATTTTCGCACTTTGGAGGCCATTTTGAATATGGCGGCCATCTTGGACTTTGGCGGCCATCTTTGATTTGTTCGAACATGTCACCATGTTGTTCGTAATATCAATATTGACCTAAATGCCAATTTTCGTTGAAATCGGACAACTTTTCAATTTTCGCACTTTGGCGGCCATTTTGAATATGGTGGCCATCTTGGATTTTTCGGAAAATGGTCCCATATTGTCCGGGATCTTAATATTGACCTATAAACCTATTTTGGTTCATATCCATATTGTTTGTGATTTTTTATGATTAATTTTGTATTTTTTTCAAATTCAAAATGGCCGCCAATCCAAGATGGCCGCCATTTTCAAAATTTCGAAATCGGAAAGACCATTTCCTAGTGGTGACCTATCTTTCTGGTAAGTTTCATTGACCTATGTCTTTTCGTCTTCGAGAAATCCTACGGACAAAGTTAGGTCCAGAAGAAGAAGAAGAAGAATAATAATAATAATAATAATAAGAAACGGTGCAAAAACAATAAATCCCCGACACTTCGTGGTCGGGGATTTAATAATAACAAGTGCTGATTGTGATTGCAAGCAAGTCACAAAAAAATCCCCTCCCGTGCCCACTTTTGTCACAATTCGGACAACTTTTCAATTTTCGCACTTTGGCGGCCATTTTGAATATGGCGGCCATCTTGGACTTTGGCAGCCATCTTGGATTTGTTCGACATGTTGTTCGTAATATCAATATTGACCTAAATGCCAATTTTTGTTGAAATCAGACAACTTTTCAATATTCGCACTTTGGCAGCCATTTTGAATATGACAGCCATCTTGGATTTGTTCGAAAGTGTCGCCATGTTGTTCGTAATATCAATATTGACCTAAATGCCAATTTTCGTTGAAATCGGACAACTTTTCAATTTTCGCACTTTGGCGGCCATTTTGAATATGGCGGCCATCTTGGACTTTTGTGGCCATCTTGGATTTGTTCAAACATGTCACCATGTTGTTCGTAATATCAATATTCACCTAAATGCCAATTTTCGTTGAAATCGGACAACTTTTCAATTTTCGCACTTTGGCGGCCATTTTGAATATGACAGCCATCTTGGATTTGTTCGAAAGTGTCGCCATGTTGTTCGTAATATCAATATTGACCTAAATGCCAATTTTCGTTGAAATCGGACAACTTTTCAATTTTCGCACTTTGGCGGCCATTTTGAATATGGTGGCCATCTTGGATTTTTCGGAAAATGGTCCCATATTGTCCGGGACCTTAATATTGACCTATAAACCTATTTTGGTTCATATCCATATTGTTTGTGATTTTTTATGATTAATTTTGTATTTTTTTCAAATTCAAAATGGCCGCCAATCCAAGATGGCCGCCATTTTCAAAATTTCGAAATCGGAAAGAACCTTTCCTAGTGGTGACCTATCTTTCTGGTAAGTTTCATTGACCTATGTCTTTTCGTCTTCGAGAAATCCTACGGACAAAGTTAGGTCCAGAAGAAGAAGAAGAAGAAGAAGAATAATTAAAATTTACGTTTCCCGAAACGTTGAAGTCGCCTCCCGTTCCGCACTTTTGACCGAGTAGAGGGAACTAAAAGTCAAGAGCACAACTTCATAACATGAGCTTTCAGTTGGCCAAGTTTCATTTCGATCGGTTAAAAGATGAGCGAGAAAACGAGCAAACTTTAAAACGGCCGCCATTTTGAAACCGGAAGTCGGACAAAAAATGTTTTTTGCAAAAATGCTCAGGATAGTTAGCTGTATCAGTATACCAATTTTCATTGAAATTGCTCTGGCCATAACTGAGATCTGACAACGGCCGCCATTTTGTAAAACTTTAAAACGGCCGCCATTTTGAAACCGGAAGTTGGACAAAAATTTTGAAAATAGTGGCACACTCAGGGTATCATAAGCTACCTGTATACCAAATTTCGTTTAAATCGGATGACGTTTAAATTTTTACAATTTTAGGGGGGTGGTGTTCGGATGGCGGCCATTTTGAAATGTCGGCCGCGTCAAATTTTTTTTTGCAAAAATGCTCGGGATAGTTAGCTGTACCAGTATACCAATTTTCATTGAAATTGCTTTGGCAATTACTGAGATCTGACAACGGCCGTCATTTTTTTCAACGGCGGCCATTTTGAAAATGGCGGCCATTTTGAAAATTTCAAAAGTGGATTGCACAACTTCAGGTCACCCTTAACATGTTCCCAAAGTTTCATTTCGATCGGTTAAAAGATGAGCGAGAAAACGAGAGGACAACATTGCGAGGGGAAAACATAAGAAATATGAAAATAATAATAATAATAATAAAATTTACGTTTCCCGAAACGTTGAAGTCGCCTCCCGTTCCGCACTTTTGACCGAGTAGAGGGAACTAAAAGTCAAGAGCACAACTTCATAACATGAGCTTTCAGTTGGCCAAGTTTCATTTCGATCGGTTAAAAGATGAGCGAGAAAACGAGCAAACATTAAAACGGCCGCCATTTTGAAACCGGAAGTCGGACAAAAAATTTTTTGCAAAAATGCTCAGGATAGTTAGCTGTATCAGTATACCAATTTTCATTCAAATTGCTCTAGCCATAACTGAGATCTGACAACGGCCGCCATTTTGTAAAACTTTAAAACGGCCGCCATTTTGAAACCGGAAGTCGGACAAAAATTTTGAAAATAGTGGCACACTCAGGGTATCATAAGCTACCTGTATACCAAATTTCGTTTAAATCGGATGACGTTTAAATTTTTACAGTTTTAGGGGGGTGGTGTTCGGATGGCGGCCATTTTGAAATGTCGGCCGCGTCAAATTTTTTTTTGCAAAAATGCTCGGGATAGGGAGCTGTATCAGTATACCAATTTTCATTGAAATTGCTTCGGCAATTACTGAGATCTGACAACGGCCGTCATTTTTTTTCAACGGCGGCCATTTTGAAAATGGCGGCCATTTTGAAAATTTCAAAAGTGGATTGCACAACTTCAGGTCACCCTTATTATGTTCCCAAAGTTTCATTTCGATCGGTTAAAAGATGAGCGAGAAAACGAGCGGACAACATTGCGAGGGGAAAAAGGAAAACATAAGAAATATGAAAATAATAATAATAATAAATATAGGTTCAATCGTTCTAAAGAACGATTAATAGGCTTTCCACTTCAAAAGAAGACCTTAAATAAATGACCTTGAAACCAAAAAGCTAAGAAACATACGTAATTTGTCGATAGCAATTAATAAGAACAAAAATTATTAAAAAACTATTTAGATATCTTTAAAAATAAGAAAGGTCATTAAATAGGACGTAAGAAAACTTGAATGACCTTGACAACTGATCTTTTAATCTACGTAAATATTACTTATAGGCAATAGCATTAAAAGAAGAAGCCATTCAAAATACATAGTACCATGAAAAACATTTATAAAGGACTTTGACCTTGACTTTTACAGCATGACCTTGACCATGCTGAAGGTCAACAGTGATCAACATTGAAGATTTTATGCCAATATCTCTTAAAGTCATTAAGATATGACTACTTATAATATATACAAAAAATTAGAAAATGACCTTGACCTTTGACCTTGTATTTGTTTTCAAGGTCAAGGGTCCTAATGATCCATAGTGAAGACCCTCTGCCTCTACTATCAATAGTTGATAAGTAATTAATGAAAAACTAATTATCAATGGTTGTAATGGGGGATAACTCCTATAAGATGAAGCCGGATCCTTTCCCTTTAAATAGAAAAAAGTTGCGCCTTTATGAGACCAACATTTTATCCATTATAACTTATAGCCTATCTTTTACCGTTTCAAAGTAATAGCGATGACAAGACAATGCCAAAATTTCAAATGTGACCTTGACCTTTGACCTTGTGTCCATTTTCAAGGTCAAGGTCAATGATGACCAATGATATAAGGTTTCATATATATATCTGTTATAGTTACTGAGATATAGTGATATAATGCAATTCACAATACATTTTATTGGTCTAGGGGAGATAACTCTTATAAAAATGTCAAATAAAAAAGTGACGATTCAAGATCTCAATATGATACACATTTTGGTAAAGGTTTCAGTTCTCTATCTATTATAGTAAAGGAGGAGATCTGCACACAACCAAGGGTCAAAAATAAGAACATGACCTTGACCTTTGACCTTGTGACCTTTTTCAAGGTCAAGGTCAATGATGACCAACTGTGAAATATCTAGTCTATATCACCTCTGGTTCATGAGTTACAATGGTACAAATTGTACTTCCAATAAATAAGGGGAAATAACTCCTACAAGGAGTCGTCAAAATACTTTGCGCGATATGTAACAAATTGTCGCAATCCATAGCTGACCATTTTGCAACAACTTTTATTGCGAAATCTTTTACGGTTTCATAGTTTATCTGCACACAAGCTTTTCTGTAACAGGGGAGATAACTCCGTAAAGAACAAGTGTTCGGTGTGACAGGGTCAACTGCGAAAGCGTAATGTCTTATACATCCATAGTACAAAATGTCTTTACGACATGTCGCGAAACAAAATTTATAATGGGAAAAGAAAACTTGGCGGAAAAAAATAAGAATAATAATAATAAATATAGGTTCAATCGTTCTAAAGAACGATTAATAGGCTTTCCACTTCAAAAGAAGACCTTAAATAAATGACCTTGAAGCCAAAAAGCTAAGAAACATACGTAATTTGTCAATACCAATTAATAAGAACAAAAATTATTAACAAACTATTTAGATATCTTTAAAAATAAGAAAGGTCATTAAATAGGACGTAAGAAAACTTGAATGACCTTGACAACTGATCTTTTAATCTACGTAAATATTACTTATAGGAAATAGCATTAAAAGAATAAGCCATTCAAAATACATAGTACCATGAAAAACATTTATAAAGGACTTTGACCTTGACTTTCACAGCATGACCTTGACCATGCTGAAGGTCAACAGTGATCAACATTGAAGATTTTATGCCAATATCTCTTAAAGTCATTAAGATATGACTACTTATAATATATACACAAAATTAGAAAATGACCTTGACCTTTGACCTTGTATTTGTTTTCAAGGTCAAGGGTCCTAATGATCCATAGTGAAGACCACATGCCTCTACAATCAATAGTTGATAAGTAATTAATGAAAAACTAATTATCAATGGTTGTAATGGGGGATAACTCCTATAAGATGAAGCCGGATCCTTTCCCTTTAAATAGAAAAAAGTTGCGCCTTTATGAGACCAACATTTTATCCATTATAACTTATAGCCTATCTTTTACCGTTTCAAAGTAATAGCGATGACAAGACAATGCCAAAATTTCAAACGTGACCTTGACCTTTGACCTTGTGTCCATTTTCAAGGTCAAGGTCAATGATGACCAATGATATAAGGTTTCATATATATATCTGTTATAGTTACTGAGATATAGTGATATAATGCAATTCACAATACATTTTATTGGTCTAGGGGAGATAACTCTTATAAAAATGTAAAATAAAAAAAGTGACGATTCAAGATCTCAATATGATACACATTTTGGTAAAGGTTTCAGCTCTCTATCTATTATAGTAAAGGAGGAGATCTGCACACAACCAAGGGTCAAAAATTAGAACATGACCTTGACCTTTGACCTTGTGACCTTTTTCAAGGTCAAGGTCAATGATGACCAACTGTGAAATATCTAGTCTATATCACCTCTGGTTCATGAGTTACAATGGTACAAATTTTACTTCCAATAAATAAGGGGAAATAACTCCTACAAGGAGTCATCAAAATACTTTGCGCGATATGTAACAAATTGTCGCAATCCATAGCTGACCATTTTGCAACAATTTTTATTGTGAAATCTTTTACGGTTTCATAGTTTATCTGCAAACAAGCTTTTCTGTAACAGGGGAGATAACTCCGTAAGGAAAAAGTGTTCAGTCTGCCAGGGTTAACTGCGAAAGCGTAATGTCTCATACATCCATAGTACAAAATGTCTTTACGACATGTCGCGAAACAAAATTTATAATGGGATAACAAAACTTGGCGGAAAAAAATAAGAATAATAATAAGAAACAGACTAATAACAGTAAGTCTTTCCACTCGGAAAGTGGAAAGCCTTAATAATAAATATAGGTTCATTTGTGACTTCGCCACAAATAATCATGGCTTACCACTTCCATCGACATTTTTTACACTGCGGCGTAAAAAAATTTCATTTTTTTTTTGTTTTTTGTATATAAAAAACCATAACTGCATAAAATATACGTGAAACGTAGCAGAAAACCATGCAAAAATCATATGTCACATCCTAGGCTCGAACCGGCGATGTCAGTCTTGCCAGCCCTCGTTGATACCACTGGACCACGGAAGACGATATGCAGAAAGTCAAATTTTGACGTATATATACCTTCAATGTGTTTTCTACATTTAAAATACAAAGACATTTTGTAATGTTTTCGTGTATTTACCAATGAAATAAATAAGAAAGACAGAAAATTCTTTGATTTTTATTTATAAAATAAAAATAAAACGCATTGATTTGACTGGTGGAAACGACTAAAGTCACGTGACAATTTTATATATTATCACGGAGATGTTTTTTTTTTTTTTTTTTTTTTTTTTTTTGTTGAAAAGATGACTTTTCAGGAGGTCAACAGTGATGCTATTTTGACAGTTTAATTCAAAGGAATGTTACTTTCAATTCATTGTAATAGGGAAAGCGTTTCTTTGTTCGGTAAAATACAGCAGTCGTGCATACCGGACGACACTCGATGGCATTTCAAAATAAATGCTCAAGTAGAAAAAATGTTTGTTTCAGCTAGAACAACTCATGAAGACATAATTCAGATGTATATTTTAAGGATTTATCAATGCACAAACATTCAACCGCTGAAATCTAGGGGGTACCGATGGGGCCTCGACATTTGATTTTTTCTGCCGATTTTCGATTTTGTTGACATTTATGCACATCCGAGATACTTGGTTGGGGTAAAATCGACATTCTAAATCGATTGGCGCCATTTTCGAAAGGCTAGGATTTATGGTTTTTCTGAAAATCGCGATTTTTGCATGAAAAACCTTTCTTCAACTTTCATGACCTGGAAATTTTTTTATCGTTCGTCAGAATGATTTCTACTGTAGCGACAAGTCAAGGACATCGATCCCCGAACTATTTGGCGTCCATTTTGTTTCACCATTCTCTGTGGTCTAGGATGAAATCTGCACACTACATTCTTATGGGGTCCCTTAGAAACACCCCCCCCCCTTTTATATTTTTGCAAGCTGGCGGGATACCCTCAAATTCCCCATGTTTTTGCCCATGCCTGGCACCAAATTTTATTGCGACATGTAGCAAGCTAAAAAAACAAAGCGAATCCAAAGGTACAAAAATTCACATGTCGCTGTACTGAAACGCAGGTGACCTTGACCTTTGACCTTGTGACCTTGGGCAAGGTCAAGGTGAAAGTTGACATTTTACCTATTACAAGTTATTGCCTATCTTTTACCGTTTCAAGGGAATAGCGATGGCGAGACAGTGTCAAAATTTCAAACGTGACCTTGACCTTTGACCTTGTGTCCATTTTCAAGGTCAAGGTCAATGATGACCAATGATATAAGGTTTCATGTATATATCTGTTATAGTTACTGAGATATAGTGATCTAATGTAACTCACAATGCATATTATTGGTCTAAGGGGAGACAACTCTTATAAAATGTCAAATAAAAAAAGTGACGATTCAAGATCTTAATATGATACACATTTTGGTAAAGGTTTCAGTTCTCTATCTATTATAGTAAAGGAGGAGATCTGCACACAACAAAGGGTCAAAAATTAGAACATGACCTTGACCTTTGACCTTGTGACCTTTTTCAAGGTCAAGGTCAATGATGACCAACTGTGAAATATCTAGTCTTTATCACCTCTGGTTCATGAGTTACTCTGGTCAAAAATTTACTTGCAATAAATAAGGGGAAATAACTCCTATAAGAAGGTGAAAAATTCTTTAATGCGATATGTTATAAAGTGTCGCAATCCTTCGCTAAACATTTTGGAACAACTTTTATTGTGATATCTTTTACAGTTTCAAAGTTAATCTGCACACAAGCTTTTTTATGACAGGGGAAATAACTCTGTAAAGAAAAAGTGTTCGGTGTAGCAGGGTCAACTGCGAAAGCGTAATGTCTCATACACCCATAGTACAAAAGGTCTTTTCGACATGTCGCGAAACAAAATTTATAATGGGAAAAGAAAAGTTGGCGGAAAAAAATAAGAATAATAATAATAAATATAAGTTCATTGGTTCTACCGAACAAATGATAGGCTTTCCACTTATCGCAAAAATGACCTTGACATTGACTCTGGTTTATGGAAATTGGCTTTTCTTTTCAAAAAAAAACAAACGAAAGAAAAAACCATTCGGCTATCTTTCGTATTAAAAAAGGTTAAAAAATAGGACGTTAATTGACATAAATGCCCTTGACCAGCAAGTTTTTGATATTTGCATACTTAATGCTTTAAAAACAAAGCATATATTAAGATTTACCATTAAATTTACACGAAAAAGCAGAATTTCCGAAAAATATGTTTTGACCTTGACTTCTGTCAATATGACCTTGACCATGCTGAGGGTCAATAAAGGACAAACAGTGCAGATCCTATGTCAATATGTCGTATAATTATGAAGAAATGACTATTTATCATAATACCAAAAATTATAAGATGACCTTGACCTTTGACCTTGTTTCTATTTTCAAGGTCAAGGGTCATACTGGTCTATAGTGAAGACCCAATGCCTCTACTATCAATAGTTGATAAGTAATTAATGAAAACCTAATTATCAGTGGTAGTAATGGGGGATAACTCCTATAAGATGAAGTCGGATCCTTTCCCTCCAAATGTAAAAAAGTTGCGCCTTAATGAGACCAACATTTTCTCCATTATAACTTATAGCTTATCTTTTACCGTTTCAATGCAATAGCGATGACAAGACAATGTCAAAATTTCAAACGTGACCTTGACCTTTGACCTTGTGTCCATTTTCAAGGTCAAGGTCAATGATGACCAATGATATAAGGTTTCATATAAATATCTGTTATAGTAACTGAGATATGGTGATATAATGTAATTCACAATATATTTTATTGGTCTGGGGGAGATAACTCTCATAAAAATGTCAAATAAAAAAAGTGACGATTCAAGATCTTAATATGATACACATTTTGGTAAAGGTTTCAGTTCTCTATCTATTATAGTAAAGGAGGAGATCTGCACACAACAAAGGGTCAAAAATTAGAACATGACCTTGACCTTTGACCTTGTGACCTTTTTCAAGGTCAAGGTCAATGATGACCAACTGTGAAATATCTAGTCTCTATCACCTCTGGTTCATGAGTTACAATGCTGCAAAATGTACTTCCAATAAATAAGGGGAAATAACTCCTGCAAGGAGTCGTCAAAATACTTTGCGCGATATGTAACAAATTGTCGCGATCAATAGCTGACCATTTTGCAAAAAGTTTTATTGCGAAATCTTTTACGGTTTTATAGTTTATCTGCACACAAGCTTTTCTGTAACAGGGGAGATAACTCCGTAAAGAACAAGTGTTCGGTGAGCCAGGGTTAACTGCGAAAGCGTAATGTCTCATACATCCATAGTACAAAATGTCTTTACGACATGTCGCGAAACAAAATTTATAATGGGAAAAGAAAACTTGGCGGAAAAAAAAGAATAATAATAATAATAAACAGACAAATAACAGGAAGGCTTTCCACTCGGAAAGTGGAAAGCCTTAATAATAATAATAAGAAACAGAAGAATAACAGTAAGGCTTCCCACTCGGAAGTGGAAAGCCTTAATAATAAGAAACAGAAGAATAACAAGAAGGCTTTCCACTCGGAAAGTGGAAAGCCTTAATAATAAGAAACGGAGTAAAAACAATAAGTCGCCCGACACTTCGTGGTCGGCGACTTAATAATAATAAGAAACGGTGCAAAAACAATAAATCCCCGACACTTCGTGGTCGGGGATTTAATAATAATAATAATAATAAGAAACGGAGTAAAAACAATAAGTCGCCCGACACTTCGTGGTCGGCGACTTAATAACAAGTGCTGATTGTGATTGCAAGCAAGTCACAAAAAAATCCCCTCCCGTGCCCACTTTTGTCACAATTCGGACAACTTTTCAATTTTCGCACTTTGGCGGCCATTTTGAATATGGCGGCCATCTTGGACTTTGGCAGCCATCTTGGATTTGTTCGACATGTTGTTCGTAATATCAATATTGACCTAAATGCCAATTTTTGTTGAAATCAGACAACTTTTCAATATTCGCACTTTGGCAGCCATTTTGAATATGACAGCCATCTTGGATTTGTTCGAAAGTGTCGCCATGTTGTTCGTAATATCAATATTGACCTAAATGCCAATTTTCGTTGAAATCGGACAACTTTTCAATTTTCGCACTTTGGCGGCCATTTTGAATATGGCGGCCATCTTGGACTTTGGCGGCCATCTTGGATTTGTTCAAACATGTCACCATGTTGTTCGTAATATCAATATTCACCTAAATGCCAATTTTCGTTGAAATCGGACAACTTTTCAATTTTCGCACTTTGGAGGCCATTTTGAATATGGCGGCCATCTTGGACTTTGGCGGCCATCTTTGATTTGTTCGAACATGTCACCATGTTGTTCGTAATATCAATATTGACCTAAATGCCAATTTTCGTTGAAATCGGACAACTTTTCAATTTTCGCACTTTGGCGGCCATTTTGAATATGGTGGCCATCTTGGATTTTTCGGAAAATGGTCCCATATTGTCCGGGACCTTAATATTGACCTATAAACCTATTTTGGTTCATATCCATATTGTTTGTGATTTTTTATGATTAATTTTGTATTTTTTTCAAATTCAAAATGGCCGCCAATCCAAGATGGCCGCCATTTTCAAAATTTCGAAATCGGAAACAACATTTCCTAGTGGTGACCTATCTTTCTGGTAAGTTTCATTGACCTATGTCTTTTCGTCTTCGAGAAATCCTACGGACAAAGTTAGGTCCAGAAGAAGAAGAAGAAGAAGAAGAAGAAGAAGAAGAAGAAGAAGAAGAAGAAGAAGAAGAAGAAGAAGAAGAAGAAGAAGAAGAAGAAGAAGAAGAAGAAGAAGAAGAATAATAATAATAATAAGAAACGGTGCAAAAACAATAAATCCCCGACACTTCGTGGTCGGGGATTTAATAATAATAATAATAAGAAACGGAGTAAAAACAATAAGTCGCCCGACACTTCGTGGTCGGCGACTTAATAAGAAACGGAGTAAAAACAATAAGTCGCCCGACACTTCGTGGTCGGCGACTTAATAATAATAATAATAATAATAATAGTGAAAAAGAAACAGTAGAATAACAATATGTCGCCCCGACAAAGTCTGGGGCGACATAATTAAACATGATTATCATCTCTTATGGATCTTAACTGGCTCCCAAACGTTCCTGGTGTATTGACTGGATATTGCATCTCAGAGAAACTGTGATGACAAGATTTAGCGAAAGAAGAATAATAATTAAACATGATTACGATCTTATGGATCATAACTGGCTCCCAAAGGTCCCCCGTGGACCCTCTAGTTCAGACATCCATAACAATATGTCTACCAAACTTTCTTTTGAGAGCCATAATTAAAGATTTTTGTGTTGGGATGCCAACACACAATTCGCCCACAATCCACATGGATAGTATTTCATTGAAATCAGTACATTAGTATGTATAATACAAAATGTATTTATTGGAGTCTTGTGTTGTATAATATTTACTACACTGTAATTCCATTAACGAATTAGTGAAGCGGTTTTACAGGAACTATACAAGGCTATATGCCATGAGGTGTTTCTGCCAGGTTTTTGAGGTTTGGACAGTGATCAAATTAGATGCACTAACAGTTTAATTCTATAGAAATTAAAGATTATGATCTATTGGAACTGTTTTGTAAATTAAATGTTGTTACCAGGTATTTTGGTATATTGTAGATTGAGCCTGATATCAAAGGACCATTTCTTTTCATTTCCATTTTCTTAACTTTAATAAATAAAGCGGTTACTGCGCTTTAAAGTCTGTTAACTTAGTTTTTCTTTTAATTCCTTTGTCTAAATGAAATAACTTTAAAAAGCTGAATTATGTGCATAAATAAGATATTTCAAGTGTTTAGGACATAAATAATGTGTGTTCTATTAAACCGACTAGTTTTAAAACAGTAAATGAACTTACTTGGCCTTGTAAATAAGTTTCTGAATGTTTTTCAGGCAGCTCAACATGGTACTGATGTTGACCCTGAACTTCTGTTTTCTTCAGATCTTCTTTAAGTTTTTTGAGATTATTTCTTTCTCTCTTTTAGTCCCATAATGACACTATCAAAAATATATACATGTACTACATATACAAGGTGCACTAGGGATAAATTTACCTTGAAGACTTAATTATGCTTTAAAAGGTCAACTGACTTTTGGTAAATAATATTAAAAAAACATGGCATTTAATGGGACATTAAATGATACCCCGCCATGTTGCATTGTTTTAAATATTCATGAACACATTTTACTGAATTAGAAATCAGCCTACAGGAACAGTTGAGCATGATAACAGTCCATCTTGGAAGTCAATTTTTACCTTGACCCTGGACCTATAAAAATTAATTCAAATTTCACAACTCAAAAACTACAAATAGGATTCGATCTTGATCTTCATTTTATGGTATTTAATAGCTGTGCAAAGTTTAAAATAAAATATGTTGACGCGTTTTCAAGTTATTATCTGGAAACCACCGAGGTATGGAAATTCATATCCATATGGAGGGTATCACATAATACCCCGCCACTTTGTGTGGCAGGGTATAAAAACCAAGGTTGTAATTGATATACTTCCTTCATATTAAGCTTTATCAAAATCTATTAAAGGGCTAAAGCTTTAGGAAAAGTATGTTGTGCCTATAATATATTAATTTGGACAAACTTTTATGATACAGTAGAGTTCGTTTATAACTAATTTCAAGGGACCGTCGGCCGCATTTCGTTATAAGCCTATTTCGTTACATGAGATGTTTCATGTTGGATTACCTCCCCTTTTTACACAATGTTTATAATATACTATACTGTTTGTTAAAACTACGGTGAATTGTTTGTTTAGACTTCAAACTTGTCAAAACAATGTGTTTTTGTATGTTTTTATATGCACTGTAATATTTTATTTGTAGTTTTATTGTAGTTGACACTTTTGCAATTTGATGAACAAAAAATACAAAATTGTTTTCAAGTTTAATGATGTCATAACAAAAATAAGCACCAGTACAATTGGATAAAAAATTAAAGCACTAATATGTTGAAGTGCACAAATGTTCTTTAAACTTTCAAAAAGTCATTGTTTTGAGCGGCTAATTATAATTTCAGTCGACAAAGCAAAAATTAAGAACAAAGTAAAAAAGTTCACAACCGTAATTAATACGAAACTAATCACCAATTATTAATTTATTAATGAAATGATGCATCTGGCAAATGACGATGTGATACTTATTATGAGGCTTCAGCATGTTAATTAACTGGTAAGATTTCTGTACACAATCAAGTGTTATTTATTTTAATTACGTAAAAACATAATAGGTGAGCGTAATTCGCCACAGGTGGTTTAGTGTAAATCACTGACTTAAGACCGTGTCATTAAAATCAATACTTGACCGGATGCGCTGATAACAGGTGTTTGATGTTTACATAACAATCATATTATCAATTCGTTATAACAGTGTACTTTTCATCCATAAATCTGTTACCGGGACATGCTGAGTTATTCGTTATAGCCCTGATTTCGTTATAAAGAATTTGTTATATACCTGAAAATGTAAGTATTATTTTAGTAATTGGGACTGGGGATTTCATTTTACTTCGTTATAAACCTGATTTTGTTACAAGCCTGTACGTTTTAAACGAACTCTACTGTACTTGAAGACTAAAACACATTTTATGTAAATATAGTCGTGTTGCGGTGGGGGCAATTAAAGATAGTTAAATATAAGAAAATGAGATGAGGAATAAGTGTACATGGCACAACCTACATAAATCAGCGGGGGGCCTCGGTGGCAGAGTGGTCAAGGTAGTTCGTCTACCATTGATCACGTGGTCTGTCAACACTGAGATTGCGGGTTCGATTCTCACTGCAGGCAGGGTGTACTCGACTCCAATCTTAATTGACAAGGATTGCCAGTTTTCCTACCGCAGGTCGGGAGTTCTCTCCGGGTACTCCGGCTTCCTCCCCCAATAAAAACTGGACGCCATGAAATAGCTGAAAAATTGCTGAAAGTGGCGTTAAAACACCATTCAAACAAAAAAACAAACATAAATCAGCGGCAATTTAAAAATGGAAAACAGCCAGCAGCCTTCAATGGCTTCTCTAAGTGATTATAGCTTAACCTTTAAAGCATACTCTTAGTGTTTATAAATAATGACATAAACAATAAATAAGCTTTGTATTATCAGACTTAATAAATGAATCACAGGAAGAACTTAATGAAACATAAAATAATTGTAACAAACTTTAATTCAACTTTTACCAGTCTCTTTGTAATCTGAGCTCCCATTCCTCAATGAAAAATGGAAAATCATGAAAACGTCACATTACCTTGTAGTTTGTAAATTTAACAATGTGTCTTATTGAGACACTGGCATTACAGCCAACCTTCTTTGTGGTCTAAATTTGTTTCTTCCTTTTTTAAAAACTTTTTGCATAGTTGTGACCTTCCTCATCAGTTTTTTTTTGGAACTTGCCTGAATGATTAATTAAATACAAAACTATGAAAACAAAGGAGTATCAACATCATCAGTCAGGTCCCTGTTTTAAAGTTGATATTGGACATATCATTAAAAATATCACTCATTTTAGTTAAATATTTACAGAATAGTTCAAGTTGTTGATGGCAATATAGTTCAAGTTGTTGATGGCAATATAAATAAATTTGGACTGCCCAAGAGTCGTGATATGGACCAAGAAACTGATATGTCCCGAACCCAAGACGAGGGTCACATCAGTTTCTTGGTCAATATCACGACTAGGGGGCTGTACAAATTTTTGTGATAATTTCATCAGCAACATCAACTACTAGTATTCTGTTTATTGCATTGAAGAATCATAAATCCATTGATAAATTTGTGCATGTAATTTTTTCTGTTTTTCTGTTTTTTTTTGTATAAAAGGTCTGTTTTTCTTCATGTAGTATGTTAAGGGTGATTTTAAGGTTTGCAATCCATTTTTTGAATTTTCTAAATGGCATCCCGAACACATTCATTTTTAGTTATTCTCATTATATGAAATTGTCTTATATTTATGTGTAATTATTTGACCAAACAGCAATATGAGATTTAGATTGGTATGTTTGATGTTTTTAATTAATTGTCAAATCTATGTTTTTTAAACTCAAGATGTCTTTACCTTACATCAAGTGTATCTAATTAAGGTTTTCGCTTCTTAAAATTAATTGAACTTTTATTGATTTGATTTTAACTGTGTATTATTTTTGTGTTTTAAGATTATTAATAGGGGAGTGTGCCCCAAAAAATATTTTAACTGGCCACAACATAAACATGTCTGTTTGTATTACAGAACTTTCTGTATCAGTTAAAATATACTGCTTTCACTATTTAAAGCCATTTCAAAAAGGAAAACTGAAAGGGAGCTCACACAAAATTCCCTCTTTTTCAAATTGAACTCTTTACTGGAAAAAGCGTGATTTGAAATCTATTCATTCACATTTTCATATGATGCACTTCCTTCATATAAAGCTTCAGAAATAGCCATCAAACAGTTTAGGATTTGTGCTAACAATATATGACGACAGACGGACAAGACGGACAGACAGACAGGGAGATTCCTATATATATGGGGTATACTGTTTGCTGGGGATAAAATAAATAGTAAACTATCTCAAAGTTATACAACGTATATAGATTACCATTTTTTCATCTGTCTTCTTTTTGTTAACATAATTTTGGCCCTGATGACAACTACTAGTAAGACTCTGTGATCCTAATATAATTAAAGGAACACTATCAAACTTCAATGGATGATGGGTATTGCATTGGGTATCTTCCCATCTAATAGTCAAATTGTCCAGTTGTCTTTAATCTGCCAACGAAAAACATCCATAAATAGTTCACATAATATTCACATAAAAGAGGTTTAGGCCAGTCTTCATGAAACCTGTCTAACCATTCATTCTGACCCCTTCAGACAAAACATGATAAAACATGTTGTAAAAATAGAATAAGATCACCAAATATCGGGAACCAGTCCACAGGTTGTATGTAAAAGTAGTACTATTCAACAGACCTGTTCACTGTTGCCTCATAGAGAATTTGAACCGCACATGAACCAGAATAAATTTTGTATTTTTGGAAAGCTTAATATTATAGGAAACTTGAAAATAAAGTTTTATTGATTTTAAATGAACACAGAAATGCTGAGAGTCGATTAGGGACATACACTATTTTTGGACTGAAATAGAAAGTGAAAGTAGATTTTTAGACCACGTGGACTTCCGGTTGAGCATTCGTTCTTATATGCAAAGAAACATATTGTGAAATTTTGATAGAATGTTGACCCAGTGCATATTTACATGGGACAGAAGTGTCACTTTATTTGAAATAAAGAAAAAATTTCTAGGATAAGTCAAAATCATCATATTTAATATAGCTGAAGAGTCTAAAAACAATGGTGGCTTACACCTAATCTACAGTCAGATCCAAAATAGAGTGATTCATCAAAAATAGAGAGTGATGGATTCATACACTTTCATTGAAATTATTTGAACTAAAGAATTGAGTCATTTTTTATTATTGTAAATACCAACTAGTATCTTTAATGATATGCATATTGTTCATAATGGTTACACTTTGAATAAAAGTATAATCATCATTGACCCTTAATCTTAATTATTACCTGGATTTTTGCCCAAATCCTTACTTATCCTTTGCTTTATAAAGAGGGACTTTGTTGAAAACACCAAAAGCAATAATTCCAATTCTGAGGTTGAGCCAACATGTCCATTGAAATCACTCTCTCTGTGAACAAAGGTATTAATCCAGGACCTACAATATACAAATATAAATATATAGTGGATATGACAATACAATACGAATATGTTCAATGGAAATCTATCTCTTTATCTCAACATGTTTTTTTATGTAATCAAGTATGCATAGGGTGTGACTAGGTGATTTACCTATTATGAACTTCAGAGTGGATATATACAAGGTCAGATGAGTAAATAGGGGACAGTGGAGCAGGAGTAGGTGATGCATTACCTTTTTATGACCTTCAGAGTGGATATACATGGTCAGATGAGTAAATAGGGGACAGTGGAGCAGGAGTAGGTGATGCATAGGGTGTGACTAGGTGATTTACCTTTTAATGACCTTCAGAGTGAATATACAAGGACAGCTGTGTACATAGGGGACAGTATAGCAGGAGAAAGTGATACATAGGGTGTGACTAGGTGATGTACCTATTATGACCTTCAGAGTTGATATATACAAGGTCAAATGTGTACATAGTGGACAGTAGAGCAGGAGTAGGTGATACATTGTGTGTGACTAGGTGATTTACCTATTATGACCTTCAGAGTGGATATATACAAGGTCAGATGTGTTCATACGGGACAGTAGAGCAGGAGAAAGTGATACATAGGGTGTGACTAGGTGATGTACCTATTATGACCATCAGAGTGGATATATACAAGGTCAGATGATAAATAGGGGACAGTGGAGCAGGAGTAGATGATGCATAGGGTGTGACAAGGTGATTTACCTTTTAATGACCTTCAGAGTGGATATATACAAGGTCAGATGAATAAATAGGGGACAGTGGAGCAGGAGTAGGTAATGCATAGGGTGTGACTAAGTAATTTACCTTTTAATGACCTTCAGAGTGGATATACAAGGTCAGATGTGTACATAGGGGACAGTAGAGCAGGAGTAGGTGATACATAGGGTGTGACTAGGTGATTTACCTTTTATGACCTTCAGAGTGGATATACAAGGTCAGATGTGTACATACGGGACAGTAGAGCAGGAGAAAGTGATACATAGGGTGTGACTAGGTGATGTACCTATTATGACCTTCAGAGTTGATATATACAAGGTCAAATGTGTACATAGTGGACAGTAGAGCAGGAGTAGGTGATACATAGTGTGTGACTAGGTGATTTACCTTTTAATGACCTTCAGAGTGGATATACAAGGTCAGATGTATACATAGGAGACAATAGAGCAGGAGTAGGTGATACATAGGGTGTGACTAGGTGATTTACCTATTAGGACCTTCAGAGTGGATATGCAGGGTCAGATTTGTACATAGGGGACAGTATAGCAGAAGTAGGTGATACATAGGGTGTGACTAGGTGATGTACCTATTATGAATATCAGAGTGGATATCTACAAGGTCAGATGTATACATAGGAGACAATAGAGCAGGAGTAGGTGATACATAGGGTGTGACTAGGTGATTTACCTATTTGAACCTTCAGAGTGGATATATACAAGGTCAGATGAGTAAATAGGGGACAGTGGAGCAGGAGTAGGTGATGCATAGGGTGTGACTAGGTGATTTACCTTTTAATGACCTTCAGAGTGGATATACAAGCTCAGATGTGTACATAGGGGATACTAGAGCAGGAGTAGGTGATACATAAGGGGTGACTAGGTGATGCCCCTATTATGACCATCATCAGAGCGGATATATACAAGGTCAGATGAGTAAATAGGGGACAGTGGAGCAGGAGTAGGTGATGCATAGAGTGTGACTAGGTGATTTACCTTTTAGTGACCTTCAGAGTGGATATACAAGGTCAGATGTGTACATAGGGGACAGTAGAGCAGGAGTAGGTGATACATAGGGTGTGACTAGGTGATTTACCTTTTATGACCTTCAGAGTGGATATACAAGGTCAGATGTGTACATACCGGACAGTAGAGCAGGAGAAAGTGATACATAGGGTGTGACTAGGTGATGTACCTATTATGACCTTCAAAGTGGATATATACAAGGTCAGATGAGTAAACAGGGGACAGTGGAGCAGGAGTAGGTGATGCATAGAGTGTGACTAGGTGATTTACCTTTTAGTGACCTTCAGAGTAGGTGATACATAGGGTGTGACTAGGTGATGCACCTATTATGACCATCAGAGTGGATATATACAAGGTCAGATGATAAATAGGGGACAGTGGAGCAGGAGTAAATGATGCATAGGGTGTGACAAGGTGATTTACCTTTTAATGACCTTCAGAGTGGATATACAAGGTCAGATGTGTACATACGGGACAGTAGAGCAGGAGAAAGTGATACATAGGGTGTGACTAGGTGATGCACCTATTATGACCATCAGAGTGGATATATACAAGGTCAGATGTGTACATAGTGGATAGTAGAGCAGGAGTAGGTGATACATAGTGTGTGAGTAGGTGATTTACCTTTTAATGACCTTCAGAGTGGATAAACAAGGTCAGATGTATACATAGGAGACAATAGAGCAGGAGTAGGTGATACATAGGGTGTGACTAGGTGATTTACCTATTAGGACCTTCAGAGTGGATATGCAGGGTCAGATTTGTACATAGGGGACAGTATAGCAGAAGTAGGTGATACATAGGGTGTGACTAGGTGATTACCTTTTAATGACCTTCAGAGTGGATATACAAGGGCAGATGTATACATAGGAGACAATAGAGCAGGAGTAGGTGATACATAGGGTTTGACTAGGTGATTTACATATTAGGACCTTCAGAGTGGATATGCAGGGTCAGATTTGTACATAGGGGACAGTAGAGCAGGAGTAGGTGATACATAGGGTGTGATAAGGTGATGTACCTATATGGAGTAGGTGATACATAGGGTGTGACAATGTGATGGACCTCTTATGACCTATAGGTGTGAATATAGTACTGGACTTGGATGATATTTTTGTAGAACTTTTCATTTTGTTAAAGTAATACATGCAAACATTTGATTTGTACATAGGGGACAGTATAGCAGAAGTAGGTGATACATAGGGTGTGACTAGGTGATGTACCTATTATGAATATCAGAGTGGATATCTACAAGGTCAGGGTGTTACTAAAACGCGGAAACGGAACGCGGAACGGAAAACGGAAAAATGAATAAATAGATCAAATAGATAGATCGATATTTCGACCTAATTAACATGACTGTTTGATATTTTTATATAGGTATGTGATATTAATTGTCACTTCAATAGAACCGCTAGGTAACATTATCAAAACAAGTTTGGTACCATGTTTATGCATGCGTAAACGTATGACTAGTTCAGTTTTATGACTGGAATGCATGGTAATCATACATACTATTAAAATAAATATTGTAATTTTCATTTGATGCAAATTCGTTTTGAACTTTGACTTACATGTATTGATCCCGATATCACAAGTTACGACGCGGAAACCAATTTCTATTGAAAAAAGCAACGGAGTCAAGACAACGGGCATACAATAGAAACGCATAAAAAAATTAAAGAATAAATGCAATCCGCAACGCAACTCTGGCCAAATAGAGAGTGAACTGAGGTTCCACAGATAGGTGACCACTTAATGCTTGTTGCAACACACCCGACCATATAAGTTTAATATGTAAAATCCGGTATAGGACGACAATAAGAAATGAGAAAGGAGGATGTTCTAAACATTATCGGAATATGTTTACTGAAACTGACATCTTAATGTCACTACCAAAATCTTCCTTTTTTTACATTAAAATTACTTTTCGTAGTCTTTTGTATATTCATATTGATATTTGCAGGGGGGCCTGCTAAAAGTAATGTTACATTTTGTGCCAATGTCATAAATTTGTAGTTACATTGTCATTTTTTATGTTAACTCTAGTCCAATCCATCAAATGCACCTTTTGTCTACACCTAGAGAAATGTAAAATTGTATGCTTTTTTATAAATGTTTATGAAAACTGAACCCAAGTCTTCGGCTATCTTCAGAATGCTCCAATTCTTTTGAGCTTTCTTTTCAATTCTTATTTATTCGGTTTGTCAACTCTCGTGTACCTGCCTTTTTCAGTTTTTTCTCTACTGAATTTCGAAGGCATCTATTTTTAGTCACTTATTATTATCTAAATGAAAATACAAGTAAGCAGTACATGTTTTCAAATTTTATTAGCTCAGGCTTTTGAAAATTATCACAAATAATTAAAGGCTATTTTAAAATTGAATGCAGCAAACGGTTGCACTTAATGTAAATATGCAAAAAAGATGTAAACCGAACGATCTAATTATATTTGCAAATTTGAAGTCTGAGAAAACATTACCGCTTTATCTTATTTGCACTGCAATTTACAATACGCCGGAAACATTTTATAAATTAAAAATCAAGATTTGCTATTGATGGAAACAAGGAAATGTGCATTTAACCGTCTATTTTAATACACCTACGTTAAAAAGTTTATATTAAACATGTTGTTGATAAGTACTGACCACTAGCAGATCCATAAAAGGGGCGTCAGGGTGGGGGGGGGGGGGTGCCAGTATCCCATATCTTCTTAAAATTTTTCATCAAATATCCCGTATCCGAAACAGTGTTTTCCAATATCCAATATCCTTGTAAGTAAAATGGATTTAAATATCCCATATCCAAGTAAGTTTTGCCTCAAATATCCCGTATACCATGAATAAAATAGGTGAATATCCCATATGCCAATGTGCCCTAAACAAGCATCATAAAACACTTATTCCGTTTTCCGTTTCCGTTCCGCATTCCGTTTCCGCATTTTAGTAACACCCACAAGGTCACATGTATACATAGGAGACAATAGAGCAGGAGTAGGTGATACATAGGGTGTGACTAGGTGATTTACCTATTAGAACCTTCAGAGTGGATATATACAAGGTCAGATGAGTAAATAGGGGACAGTGGAGCAGGAGTAGGTGATGCATAGGGTGTGACTAAGTGATTTACTTTTTAATGACCTTCAGAGTGATATACAAGGTCAGATGTGTACATAGGGGACAGTAGAGCAGGAGTAGGTGATACATAGGGTGTGACTAGGTGATGCACCTATTATGACCATCAGAGTGGTTATATACAAGGTCAAATGTGTACATAGTGTACAGTAGAGCAGGAGTAGGTGATACATAGGGTGTGACTAGGTGATTTACTTTTAATGACCTTCAGAGTGGATATACAAGGTCAGATGTGTACATAAGGGACAGTAGAGCAGGAGAAAGTGATACATAGGGTTTGACTAGGTGATGTACTAGTACCTATTATGACCTTCAGAGTTGATATATACAAGGTCAAATGTGTATATAGTGGACAGTAGAGCAGGAGTAGGTGATACATAGTGTGTGACTAGGTGATTTACCTTTTAATGACCTTTAGAGTGGATATACAAGGTCAGAATTATACATAGGAGACAATAGAGCAGGAATAGGTGATACATAGGGTGTGACTAGGTGATTTACCTATTAGGACCTTCAGAGTGGATATGTAGGGGCAGATTTGTACATAGGGGACAGTATAGCAGGAGTAGGTGATACATAGTGTGTGACTAGGTGATTTACCTTTTAATGACCTTCAGAGTAGATATACAAGGGCAGATGTATACATAGGAGACAATAGAGCAGGAGTAGGTGATACATAGGGTGTGACTAGGTGATTTACCTATTATAACCTTCAGAGTGGATATGCAAGGTCAGGTTTGTACATAGGGGACAGTAGAGCAGGAGTAGGTGATACATAGGGTGTGATAAGGTGATGTACCTATATGGAGTAGGTGATACATAGGGTGTGACAATGTGATGGACCTCTTATGACCTATAGGTGTGAATATAGTACTGGAATTGGATGATATTTTTGTAGAACTTTTCATTTTGTTAAAGTAATACATGCAAACATTTGGCCTATATACTTTATTGTATACATTGTGAAAAAGTATGCTATGTAAAAGTAGTATTTTCCTGGTTTTTAATTTATAAGATTTATTTATTTGAATAACAAGTTTTTTAATCCATGACAAAAGGAGATATCTTTTTGATATTTTACCAAAAATCAGGTCTGATTGGCTGCTCTGACCTACAAAACTTGTTAGAATATCTTGCTTTCCCACAGAATCTTTCATTGTTGTCAGAACTAGATTATGCTAGAGGGGAAATTGCCATTTTATAATTTTTTGGTTTCTTCTTATTAAATACATCTGTAACCAGTTTTAACTCTCACATTCTCATTTTATTATAAATATCAGATGAAAACTTTGCAGATTCTGAATGTTTAATGTTTAATAAACTGCTTGATAACAAGAGTAAAATACTGAAACTTTTTCATGATCTTTTATATTTAATTGAATATCTTTCTTTAAGATTGATTTGGATTTACATAATTGTTCAATGGTCTTATTGTTAAATCACAAAAAACACATAGATTACTTGCTTGCCATCTGGAATTTAACGCATAGATTTGCTTTTATTTGTTTAAAAATTTATCTGTATGCTATTGAAAAAAAATTAAATAAAGCAATATTTCAAATCCCTTTGTGCCTGAATCATTAAATTCTGTTCATTAATGGGCTTTAAATAATTATTTTTTGTTTAAATAATTGACTTAACATTGGGTAGAAATTCAGCACATGTGTATTTGCAAACTTTTAATCACTTTTGGTATTAGGGGCCTCAGTGGCCGAGTTGTCAAGGTAGTTCGTCTACTATTGATCACGTGGTCTGTCAACACTGAGATTGCGGGTTCGATTCTCACTGCATGCAGGCTGTACTCGACTCCAATCTTAATTGACAAGGATTGCCAGTTTTCCTACCACAGGTCGGGGGTTTTCTCCGGGTACTCCGGCTTCCTCCGCCAATAAAAACTGGACGCCATGCATGATATAGCAGAAATATTACTGAAAGTGGCGTTAAACACCATTAAACAAACAAAAACCACTTGGTATTAACATTTCTACAGGGGTAGAAATAGGAAAAGTAACTATGGGAGTCAAAAGGACTCCCTAATAAACCAGTCAAGGAGTCCTTACAAACTGCAGGGAGTCCCATTTAACCGGCATAGCCGGTTCCTTACGGACAGGGGTATGGGGGCCGCTCAAGGCCCCCAGAAGCTCTGGGGCTTTTGGTGCAAAAATATGCATTCTGGCAGTATTCTGAGGGTACATTTCCATTCTGAAAAACACAATTTTTTTGTCTGAATTTTTTGCAGTTTATACCTAACAGTTTGTTATAAACATGCCACGTTTTCTGAGCAAAATTTCCAAAGATAGATAGAATTACATTACACTTAACCCAGAAATAACTCTTTTGTTCAGCACACTTCCACTTAAAGTTGTGCTGATCAACCTTGCTTCATGAGACACCCATCTACAGAACTTATCATGATGTTAATAATTATTCTTTATCTTTATTCTTTCAAGTGCAGCTCATATATTTATCAAAGAAAATTGTTAAAATACAATACACTTTGAAAGAACTGAAGTTTAAAACAAATTGAAAGTGTTTGTTTATAAAACAAATTACGATTTTTCATTATGGGCCGTTGTACTTTACTTTTCTTCGTTGTTCACTTCCGGTAATTATTCATATCCGGTAAATAAACAAATGGCGCGTACTCCAGTTGAAAAAATGTTAAATACGCATATTGTTTGCCCAGGGGCTGCTCTGGCTTCTAAAAAGCTGGCGCCAAACAAATCGCCAACTGCAATTTTCCGTCGCCAGTTTTGTAAAAGTGTCGCCATATAAGAAATCGCTAGATCACTATATTACATGGCGAAATTGTTTAACATGTGTGACATATTCTTTAATGTCGGACGAAATCCAAGTTTGCCGGACTCTAAATACAATTTTTCAAAAGTTTGTTCTCGAGCAGCCCGTACACTAATTGTATTTTAATCATGAAAAGATGTGTGAGTGATTTCTTGTTGGCAAAAAACCAAAATTTTTGCAGTAATTTATTAGAAACATATATATATATTCCCGTGAATCAGGGGAGTTCATAGAGAAAGGGGAACGAAACATGCAGTTAGATGCGTGGAAAATTCTACTCGGATTCTCTTTGTAATTTACAGTCGAATTTATGAAAACGACAAAGAAATGTCTATTCGTATTATAATGTACACAAAAATTGTGATTGGTCGATTTTGTCCACCCATTTTCTAATTATACACTGTGTATGAACTTTGTAAGGTCATGTTTACTTGTCTTTATCGATGTGGCGTATTAATAAAGCGTATTAACACTTCGTGATGTTAACCTTTCAATATAAATTAAATTAATCTCCGTCCGACCAAGGGCATTAAGTTGTCGGTGTAGGAAGTAAAAAACTTCCCAACTATATTGTTAAACGTTTACAGTCATTTGCAAGGACAGTATTGTTTTTCTCAAATAAGACTTTTGTTTGAGGCGAAGTTGGTTCTACCAACAACTTTTGTTTATTTTTTTTTTGTCTCTTATTTTTATTGTTAATTTGAGTTTAAATATTTTGCGTTGTTTGTTTGATAGTAATTGTCCGTTTCCCTACCTCGCGTGTTGTCCACGTGTCGGTTCACTCGATACGACACTTGTCTTGTTTTCAGTTGTTAAATTTTGTTGTTTTCCTTGTTTTGTGTGTGTTAATTTGTGTTATTTTTGTTAGATTTCGCTTGCATTGTTTTTTGTTTTGGTTTTTGTGATCTACAAACATCCGTAATACCATTCGCTTGATTTCTTGTCCATCATATTTTGTGTTTCAAGTCTGCCATTATTGTTGCATTTGTTTTGCCGTTTTTTGTTCGCTAGAAAAAAAATTAATATAAACATTTTCCATACATTTCATTTTCACTTGCATGTGTGGTTTTTGCCATTTCTTTTTTGCTGTTTATTATTCTTTTGATGTTTTTTTGGTAACATTGCGCATTTCCTTAAAATTGTCATCTTTAAGTCTGATATTTAATTTAATGATTGTCTTTTCAGGTGATTGTATATATATATATATAAGATATTTATATTAAAAATTTGTACAGATAAGAGACAAAGTAAGTTCATTTAAGTATTTTTGTTCTATGTGTTGTGATGAATTTTTGTACCCGTATTGTAGTGGAGTAATTATTTCTAAAAAATTCTAACAATGATTGCCAGTTTTCCAACCGCAGGTCGGGGGTTCTCTCCGGGTACTCCGGCTTCCTCCCCCAATAAAAACTGGACGCCATGAAATAGTTGAAAAATTGCTGAAAGTGGCGTTAAAACACCATTCAATCAATCAATCAATCTAAAAAAAGTCAGAAAGGAAGGCATGCAAAAGATTAAAAAAACCCTACATAATGTGATGGTGCATTTCGTCTTGTTCAAAGTAAACACATATTTAAAAGAAACCATATTGGTGAATACACTTCCAAATTATAATGAATAATTCATTGATGCCTATTGACCTTACGTTGAATTACTACAGCCCACTACGTGTTTATATGAAGCATGAATAAACCAATTTTACAGTTTTTATTTATTTGAAATTATGAATAATTTGTGATTATTTTCATAGATTTTTCACATATGAAAAAAACCCCAATAATGTTAGAAAACAAGGAAACCGAATAGTCGAGATAATACTTATTGTTACTGCCAGCTCAGAAAACGCACATTGAATTGATTACTATTTTTTGCCTCGTCATCGACGTCGTCACATTTTATCTTTCACATGGGCGAAATTAAACCATTCATTTTGAGTGTCTAGTAAAAAAATACTTATTTAGATATAAACGTGTCGTGTAGTGTAAAAGTAAAATTATATAGGTCGGCGTACTTTTTTTACAAGTAAATGATTACACGTTAATCGTTTTCATACTTAAAATATGAGAAAATTCATACTAGCTGAATATTCCCTGCTTAGTACAAAATCCTGTTTCTAAATACTTAGAATTGTGTAACTGACCAGACACACGTGTATTGAATCGTATTTTGTATTATGTTGCAAAATTGTAAGTTTATATCAAGTGATTTATATCGAAACGAACCCCTTCCGTATTGCTTAAGGTAGCGTAGTAACAATGGACTTCCATCATAATTCAAAGCACCCCAATACACTAATTTACTATCAAATTTAATGCAATTATACACAATTATCTGAAGTAACCTTGAAGACGCATTAATGACTTTTTTAAAGGGGCGCAGTATGCATTTAAACGACACAACCATATTAGTTCTTTTGAGTATTTCAACAAAATAACAGTTCGAGTCTCACCGCAGGAAAGGAGCGCTCGCCTCCAATCAACCGAATGACGGGTGTTTTCTCAAGGTACTCGGACTTCCTCCCCCAATAAAATAGCCGAATAATTTTGATGAAAAAGGCGTGAAACACCATTCAAAGAAACAAACAAAAACATCTTTTACGGTATAAGCAGAAGCTATCAAAATGCCCATGTCACTTTTGTCAATGACAAAGTAGTGTTTTTGCATGGGAAACCTTAAATATCAATCGGAGCAAAATATTAAATATCATGTGCAAAATGGCAGTAAATAAAGGTTAGATTCTGTTAAAGTTTCATCAAATTACATTCAGTGGTGTAGGTAGAGTTTCGGATAGGATATGGATATATCCCTTAACAACATGCCACAGTTTTTACTATGGGAAACAACAAATATAATTCAGATCAAAATGCCTAATACTAGGGACAAAATGTCACTATGCGCCAAAGATTCTGTGAAAGTTTCATTAAACTCTATTCAGTAGTGTACATGTAGGCGGAGTCACAGATAAGAGAAAGTGTAACGGATGGACGGACAGACACCCCCAATCACTACATAGCCCCCCCCCCTTTTCAAGTGGGGGCTTTAATAAAAATATTCGTGTGTATAAAAGTATTTATTTTAACACATAAAATACAAACTATCACTTATAACAGGTACAATCCAAAGTACCTTCATGTGCATACTTATCATGTTACTGTAGTTGTTACATGATGTAAGTTTGAAGCAAGAGTGACAAGCTGCATATCTTAGAAGTTATGTCAAACAATTGAAAATGATTGATTGAAATTTAATAATAATAATAATAATAATAATAATACTTTATTCTCAAATAAATCACATTTAAATGATTCGTGACATAAAACAAAATAAAGAGCAAACAAACAAATAACCATAAATATTGTTTAATGTCACAATCCACTTTAAATTTGTAGAACGTTAATAAAATAAATCCCCCTGCACATCTGTGTTAATGTTTACTTAGGTGGACTTTCTGTACCAGTTCCACAAACTTGTCAGATTCCACAACATTTTCCAATTTTATTGTGACGTCAGTTTTGAAAAACCAGCCAAGAAAAGTCATTCTCCACAAACTCCGATGGTAAAATTACACAAACCTGTCGGATTTGAGATTCAAAATATTTTGCATTTTTACACGTCGTTATACTTCTTACAGAAAGTTAGATACGCATTGACTCGCTAGGATGCACTTTTAACACAACTCAGGCTAATTGGGATGTCCTTAAATAAGACGTTTGATATAAGTACTTACTAGTAGTTAGCGTCGTTGGCCGTGTTAAACACCATGTTTAGCGTTATGCAGACATCACGGAGGTGTGACACAGCCTAAAAAGCTAGATAGGAAGTGTGACGCAGCCTACAGAGCAAGATAGGTTTAACGAAGTCTACGGCAATAGATAGGTGTACACGTCGCTACATAGGAAGTATGATACAGCCTAAGTCAAGGGCGGATACAGGATTTTCGAAGGGGGGGCGTAAGAAGGGATATCGGAAAAAGAGGGCCACAAAGTGGTCCTCCCGAGCCTCGCAGAGGCGCATTTACGGCAGGGCTAGTACCGTTAATGCATTAATTTATGGCTTGGACGAGCGGGGATTACATTTTTGCCTTTGGCGCTGGTTGTTACCCCTTGTTCTCTATTTTTTTTCTTTCCTTTTTTTAAGCGCCACTGTAAGGCGGTATTACCGCGGTATGACAGGATGTTTAACAGAGCCAAGATTGTTAAATAAAATTTTTATTAAACCCTAGGTGTTAAATGACAGACAACGACGTTAGACTGGTTTTTAGACACATACTACGACGTAAGACAGGCCGAAAGAAACAGCCTACCGCGCCAGAAAGGGCGTTTTACACATCCAACACAGCAAGACAGGATGAATGACAGCCTGCGGCTCTAGAAAAAACTTTAATACCGCCTATGGCTCTAGACAGGACGTTTGAGACAACCAATGCCCCAAGATTGGATGTATGGTACATCCAACGGCATTAGTAAGAAAGACTGACGCTACTACGACACTATACAGGACGTTTAACATAGCCAACACCGCAAGGCATGATATTTGGCTCAGCCTACGGCCATAGAAAACGTTTGACACAGCCTACGGCGCTAGACAGAACGTATGATACAGAATAATTTCTTTTCATAATTTCACACATTTTGGATTTTCATTCGACGTTACAAACTTAAAGTGTGACGTGACATTTTTTGTAGTTTCGTGGAATCCCAATCGGACACATCTATGATTTTTAAGGCTTTCCACTTTCTGGGTGGAAGGCCTTACTGTTATTGTCTGTCTGTTATTCTTTTTCCAGCAAGTTTTCTTTCCCCATTATACATTTTTTTGAGACATCTCGTAAAGATATTTTGTAACATGAATGTATTTCACATTAGGCTTTCGTAGTTAGCCCTGGCACACCGAACACCTTTCTTTACATAGTTATTTCCCCTGTCAAAGAAAACTTTGCGTGCAGATAAACTATGAAACTTTACAAGGTGCCGCGATGAAAGTTGTTCCAATTCTGTGATGAATTTTGATATTTTGTTGCATATTGAATGAAAGAATTCGTTCCCTTCTTATAGGAGTTATTTCCATTCTTTATTGAATGTTTAATGTGTGACTTTGTAACTCATGAGCCAAATGTGATGGAGACTTCGGGTTTTCACTGTAGGTCATAATTACACTTGACCCTGAATGTCACAAAGTAAAGGTCACATTATAATTTGACCTTGTGTTGTGTGTGGATCTCCTCCTTAATCATTATATATACAAAATTGAAACCTTTAACAAAATACATTATTAAGCCTTATTTTAAGGTCTTGAATTGACCTTTTGTCAGAGTAATCTTTCCTACATCAATGCAAGTTATTGTAAATAGATATATCTCAGTAATTAGAAAAGATATTTACATGGGACCATGACTATTTGTCATCATTTGACCTTGACCTTGAAAATGAACACAAGTTTAAAGGTCAAGGTAAAGTTCTCTATTTACATGGTCTTTTCATCTCTATTCCTTTGAAACGGTTAAAGACAGGCAATAACTTATATTGGGGAAAATTTTGGCCTATAAAGGGGTAATTTTGGTACATTGGAGGAAAAAGAATTTGACTTCATGTTGGAGGAGTTATCTCCAAGTACAACCTTCATTTGTTACATTTGGTTCAAAACTGCGATGAACCCTTTTGAGTTACAGCACTTGACTAATTTCGGTTAATTGGTTTTTTGCTTACAACTTGAAAACAGATATAGTAAACATATATGATTACAGTGATAAATAGGAAAATAGCTTCAATTTGAGCCTAGGTTTAAGGTCATAGGTCAATATCATTCCATCGCAACAAGGTCACTGTAAAGTTATAAAAAGTCCTCAGCAACCATATTTAATAAGAATCAGAATGTTTTTCACTGACAGATGTCATTTTATGAATGGATGTGTCATTTGGCACTAGCTTTGTGTATGAAAGTCCTTAACCATATATTTTTAAAAAATACTAAAATTTTTATTATATATTTTTTGCTCAGGACAAATGGCAGTTTAATTCTTTATGATGTTTTTTTGTTGCGATCAGTCATGACTGAACAATTAGGCATGTTTGTGGAACCGGACATGTCTCTGGGTATTGCATATATATATTAGCACTTTTTTCCTGTCGAAACGTCAAAGATTTTCACCTGATATAAAAAAAAGCTAATAGAACCTGTCATAATTTTGTCTAACTTAAAAATTATTTGTTTTAAATTGCATAAAAAGTCCATTTGCTGAAAATTAAACAAGCATTTCTTTTCCTTTCAGCAAAAAACTATTTACAGCCATGAGTGAGTGGATCATTACTTAGTTTGAAGAAACAATGCTTGGGGGTGGGGAGGGGGGTTTACATGGTTGAAACAAGTTCATCGAAACAGAATGTTAAAATACCAAATTCTACCAAAACAGCTTTAATTTGGAAAAGATCATTTGACCATATTAATTTAGAAAATTTACTTTAGTTTTTGAAACAAAAAGAAAACTACTTAATACCTGGAGTGTAAGTTATTGTTAAAAAGGCCCAAACTGAACCACTTAAAAAACTTTCTTACATATTTACATCCGGTAAATAAACAAATGGCGCGTACTCCAGTTGAAAAAATGTTAAATACGCATATTGTTTGCCCAGGGGCTGCTCTGGCT
This sequence comes from Limnoperna fortunei, assembly GCA_944474755.1. Taxonomy (NCBI): domain Eukaryota; kingdom Metazoa; phylum Mollusca; class Bivalvia; order Mytilida; family Modiolidae; genus Limnoperna; species Limnoperna fortunei. Next base: position 44,017,006 of record OX104115.1, read on the forward strand.
TCTAAAAAGCTGGCGCCAAAAAAATCGCCAACTGCAATTTTCCGTCGCCAGTTTTGTAAAAGTGTCGCCATATAAGAAATCGTTAGATCACTATATTACATGGCGAAATTGTTTAACATGTGTGACATATTCTTTAATGTCGGACGAAATCCAAGTTTGCCGGACTCTAAATACAATTTTTCAAAAGTTTGTTCTCGAGCAGCCCGTACACTAATTGTATTTTAATCATGAAAAGATGTGTGAGTGATTTCTTGTTGGCAAAAAACCAAAATTTTTGCAGTAATTTATTAGAAACATATATATATATATATTCCCGTGAATCAGGGGAGTTCATAGAGAAAGGGGAACGAAACATACAGTTAGATGCGTGGAAAATTCTACTCGGATTCTCTTTGTAATTTACAGTCGAATTTATGAAAACGACAAAGAAATGTCTATTCGTATTATAATGTACACAAAAATTGTGATTGGTCGATTTTGTCCACCCATTTTCTAATTATACACTGTGTATGAACTTTGTAAGGTCATGTTTACTTGTCTTTATCGATGTGGCGTATTAATAAAGCGTATTAACACTTCGTGATGTTAACCTTTCAATATAAATTAAATTAATCTCCGTCCGACCAAGGGCATTAAGTTGTCGGTGTAGGAAGTAAAAAACTTCCCAACTATATTGTTAAACGTTTACAGTCATTTGCAAGGACAGTATTGTTTTTCTCAAATAAGACTTTTGTTTGAGGCGAAGTTGGTTCTACCAACAACTTTTGTTTATTTTTTTTTTGTCTCTTATTTTTATTGTTAATTTGAGTTTAAATATTTTGCGTTGTTTGTTTGATAGTAATTGTCCGTTTCCCTACCTCGCGTGATGTCCACGTGTCGGTTCACTCGATACGACACTTGTCTTGTTTTCAGTTGTTAAATTTTGTTGTTTTCCTTGTTTTGTGTGTGTTAATTTGTGTTATTTTTGTTAGATTTCGCTTGCATTGTTTTTTGTTTTGGTTTTTGTGATCTACAAACATCCGTAATACCATTCGCTTGATTTCTTGTCCATCATATTTTGTGTTTCAAGTCTGCCATTATTGTTGCATTTGTTTTGCCGTTTTTTGTTCGCTAGAAAAAAAATTAATATAAACATTTTCCATACATTTCATTTTCACTTGCATGTGTGGTTTTTGCCATTTCATTTTTGCTGTTTATTATTCTTTTGATGTTTTTTTTGGTAACATTGCGCATTTCCTTAAAATTGTCATCTTTAAGTCTGATATTTAATTTAATGATTGTCTTTTCAGGTGATTGTATATATATATATATAAGATATTTATATTAAAAATTTGTACAGATAAGAGACAAAGTAAGTTCATTTAAGTATTTTTGTTCTATGTGTTGTGATGAATTTTTGTACCCGTATTGTAGTGGAGTAATTATTTCTAAAAAATTCTAACAATGATTGCCAGTTTTCCTACCGCAGGTCGGGGGTTCTCTCCGGGTACTCCGGCTTCCTCCCCCAATAAAAACTGGACGCCATGAAATAGTTGAAAAATTGCTGAAAGTGGCGTTAAAACACCATTCAATCAATCAATCAATCTAAAAAAAGTCAGAAAGGAAGGCATGCAAAAGATTAAAAAAACCCTACATAATGTGGTGGTGCATTTCGTCTTGTTCAAAGTAAACACATATTTAAAAGAAACCATATTGGTGAATACACTTCCAAATTATAATGAATAATTCATTGATGCCTATTGACCTTACGTTGAATTACTACAGCCCACTACGTGTTTATATGAAGCATGAATAAACCAATTTTACAGTTTTTATTTATTTGAAATTATGAATAATTTGTGATTATTTTCATAGATTTTTCACATATGAAAAAAAAAACCAATAATGTTAGAAAACAAGGAAACCGAATAGTCGAGATAATACTTATTGTTACTGCCAGCTCAGAAAACGCACATTGAATTGATTACTATTTTTTGCCTCGTCATCGACGTCGTCACATTTTATCTTTCACATGGGCGAAATTAAACCATTCATTTTGAGTGTCTAGTAAAAAAATACTTATTTAGATATTAACGTGTCGTGTAGTGTAAAAGTAAAATTATATAGGTCGGCGTACTTTTTTTACAAGTAAATGATTACACGTTAATCGTTTTCATACTTAAAATATGAGAAAATTCATACTAGCTGAATATTCCCTGCTTAGTACAAAATCCTGTTTCTAAATACTTAGAATTGTGTAACTGACCAGACACACGTGTATTGAATCGTATTTTGTATTATGTTGCAAAATTGTAAGTTTATATCAAGTGATTTATATCGAAACGAACCCCTTCCGTATTGCTTAAGGTAGCGTAGTAACAATGGACTTCCATCATAATTCAAAGCACCCCAATACACTAATTTACTATCAAATTTAATGCAATTATACACAATTATCTGAAGTAACCTTGAAGACGCATTAATGACTTTTTTAAAGGGGCGCAGTATGCATTTAAACGACACAACCATATTAGTTCTTTTGAGTATTTCAACAAAATAACAGTTCGAGTCTCACCGCAGGAAAGGAGCGCTCGCCTCCAATCAACCGAATGACGGGTGTTTTCTCAAGGTACTCGGACTTCCTCCCCCAATAAAATAGCCGAATAATTTTGATGAAAAAGGCGTGAAACACCATTCAAAGAAACAAACAAAAACATCTTTTACGGTATAAGCAGAAGCTATCAAAATGCCCATGTCACTTTTGTCAATGACAAAGTAGTGTTTTTGCATGGGAAACCTTAAATATCAATCGGAGCAAAATATTAAATATCATGTGCAAAATGGCAGTAAATAAAGGTTAGATTCTGTTAAAGTTTCATCAAATTACATTCAGTGGTGTTGGTAGAGTTTCGGATAGGATATGGATATATCCCTTAACAACATGACACAGTTTTTTCTATGGGAAACAACAAATATAATTCAGATCAAAATGCCTAATACTAGGGACAAAATGTCACTATGCGCCAAAGATTCTGTGAAAGTTTCATTAAACTCTATTCAGTAGTGTACATGTAGGCGGAGTCACAGATAAGAGAAAGTGTAACGGATGGACGGACAGACACCCCCAATCACTACATAGCCCCCCCTTTTCAAGTGGGGGCTTTAATAAAAATATTCGTGTGTATAAAAGTATTTATTTTAACACATAAAATACAAACTATCACTTATAACAGGTACAATCCAAAGTACCTTCATGTGCATACTTATCATGTTACTGTAGTTGTTACATGATGTCAGTTTGAAGCAAGAGTGACAAGCTGCATATCTTAGAAGTTATGTCAAACAATTGAAAATGATTGATTGAAATTTAATAATAATAATAATAATAATAATAATACTTTATTCTCAAATAAATCACATTTAAATGATTCGTGACATAAAACAAAATAAAAAGCAAACAAACAAATAACCATAAATATTGTTTAATGTCACAATCCACTTTAAATTTGTAGAACGTTAATAAAATAAATCCCCCTGCACATCTGTGTTAATGTTTACTTAGGTGGACTTTCTGTACCAGTTCCACAAACTTGTCAGATTCCACAACATTTTCCAATTTTATTGTGACGTCAGTTTTGAAAAACCAGCCAAGAAAAGTCATTCTCCACAAACTCCGATGGTAAAATTACACAAATCTGTCGGATTTGAGATTCAAAATATTTTGCATTTTTACACGTCGTTACAGAAAGTTAGATACGCATTGACTCGCTAGGATGCACTTTTAACACAACTCAGGCTAATTGGGATGTCCTTAAATAAGACGTTTGATATAAGTACTTACTAGTAGTTAGCGTCGTTGGCCGTGTTAAACACCATGTTTAGCGTTATGCAGACATCACGGAGGTGTGACACAGCCTAAAAAGCTAGATAGGAAGTGTGACGCAGCCTACAGAGCAAGATAGGTTTAACGAAGTCTACGGCAATAGATAGGTGTACACGTCGCTACATAGGAAGTATGATACAGCCTAAGTCAAGGGCGGATACAGGATTTTCGAAGGGGGGGCGTAAGAAGGGGATATCGGAAAAAGAGGGCCACAAAGTGGTCCTCCCGAGCCTCGCAGAGGCGCATTTACGGCAGGGCTAGTACCGTTAATGCATTAATTTATGGCTTGGACGAGCGGGGATTACATTTTTGCCTTTGGCGCTGGTTGTTACCCCTTGTTCTCTATTTTTTTCTTTCCTTTTTTTAAGCGCCACTGTAAGGCGGTATTACCGCGGTATGACAGAATGCTTAACAGAGCCAAGATTGTTAAATAAAATTTTTATTAAACCCTAGGTGTTAAATGACAGACAACGACGTTAGACTGGTTTTTAGACACATACTACGACGTAAGACAGGCCGAAAGAAACAGCCTACCGCGCCAGAAAGGGCGTTTTACACATCCAACACAGCAAGACAGGATGAATGACAGCCTGCGGCTCTAGAAAAAACTTTAATACCGCCTATGGCTCTAGACAGGACGTTTGAGACAACCAATGCCCCAAGATTGGATGTATGGTACATCCAACGGCATTAGTAAGAAAGACTGACGCTACTACGACACTATACAGGACGTTTAACATAGCCAACACCGCAAGGCATGATATTTGGCTCAGCCTACGGCCATAGAAAACGTTTGACACAGCCTACGGCGCTAGACAGAACGTATGATACAGAATAATTTCTTTTCATAATTTCACACATTTTGGATTTTCATTCGACGTTACAAATTTAAAGTGTGACGTGACATTTTTTGTAGTTTCGTGGAATCCCAATCGGACACATCTATGATTTTTAAGGCTTTCCACTTTCTGGGTGGAAGGCCTTACTGTTATTGTCTGTCTGTTATTCTTTTTCCAGCAAGTTTTCTTTCCCCATTATACATTTTTTTGAGACATCTCGTAAAGATATTTTGTAACATGAATGTATTTCACATTAGGCTTTCGTAGCTAGCCCTGGCACACCGAACACCTTTCTTTACATAGTTATTTCCCCTGTCAAAGAAAACTTTGCGTGCAGATAAACTATGAAACTTTACAAGGTGCCGCGATGAAAGTTGTTCCAATTCTGTGATGAATTTTGATATTTTGTTGCATATTGAATGAAAGAATTCGTTCCCTTCTTATAGGAGTTATTTCCATTCTTTATTGAATGTTTAATGTGTGACTTTGTAACTCATGAGCCAAATGTGATGGAGACTTCGGGTTTTCACTGTAGGTCATAATTACACTTGACCCTGAATGTCACAAAGTAAAGGTCACATTATAATTTGACCTTGTGTTGTGTGTGGATCTCCTCCTTAATCATTATATATACAAAATTGAAACCTTTAACAAAATACATTATTAAGCCTTATTTTAAGGTCTTGAATTGACCTTTTGTCAGAGTAATCTTTCCTACATCAATGCAAGTTATTGTAAATAGATATATCTCAGTAATTAGAAAAGATATTTACATGGGACCATGACTATTTGTCATCATTTGACCTTGACCTTGAAAATGAACACAAGTTTAAAGGTCAAGGTAAAGTTCTCTATTTACATGGTCTTTTCATCTCTATTCCTTTGAAACGGTTAAAGATAGGCAATAACTTATATTGGGGAAAATTTTGGCCTATAAAGGGGTAATTTTGGTACATTGGAGGAAAAAGAATTTGACTTCATGTTGGAGGAGTTATCTCCAAGTACAACCTTCATTTGTTACATTTGGTTCAAAACTGCGATGAACCCTTTTGAGTTACAGCACTTGACTAATTTCGGTTAATTGGTTTTTTGCTTACAACTTGAAAACAGATATAGTAAACATATATGATTACAGTGATAAATAGGAAAATAGCTTCAATTTGAGCCTAGGTTTAAGGTCATAGGTCAATATCATTCCATCGCAACAAGGTCACTGTAAAGTTATAAAAAGTCCTCAGCAACCATATTTAATAAGAATCAGAATGTTTTTCACTGACAGATGTCATTTTATGAATGGATGTGTCATTTGGCACTAGCTTTGTGTATGAAAGTCCTTAACCATATATTTTTAAAAAATACTAAAATTTTTATTATATATTTTTTGCTCAGGACAAATGGCAGTTTAATTCTTTATGATGTTTTTTTGTTGCGATCAGTCATGACTGAACAATTAGGCATGTTTGTGGAACCGGACATGTCTCTGGGTATTGCATATATATATTAGCACTTTTTTCCTGTCGAAACGTCAAAGATTTTCACCTGATATTAAAAAAAGCTAATAGAACCTGTCATAATTTTGTCTAACTTAAAAATTATTTGTTTTAAATAGCATAAAAAGTCCATTTTGCTGAAAATTAAACAAGCATTTCTTTTCCTTTCAGCAAAAAACTATTGACAGCCATGAGTGAGTGGATCATTACTTAGTTTGAAGAAACAATGCTTGGGGGTGGGGGTGGGGAGGGGGGTTTACATGGTTGAAACAAGTTCATCGAAACAGAATGTTAAAATACCAAATTCTACCAAAACAGCTTTAATTTGGAAAAGATCATTTGACCATATTAATTTAGAAAATTTACTTTAGTTTTTGAAACAAAAAGAAAACTACTTAATACCTGGAGTGTAAGTTATTGTTAAAAAGGCCCAAACTGAACCACTTAAAAAACTTTCTTACATATTTACATGATAAATATAACAATATTGTCCAAAAGTCCAACACTTTTCATCACATAAAGAAAAAAAATTTAAACATTTCTTCAAACTGAATTCCTAAAACTACTAACTGACAAACAGCTACATAACAGTTTTGTTTAACTCAGTTTAACCATTGTCCAAAACATTTCAGTAGCTTCTGAAGATCATACATACACAATTCCAATATCTCATACCAATCAATCCTGCTCAAATGTTTTTCATTTTCCTGAAAACAATGATAAAGAAACAATTAGCATTAGCAATTTTTTATACATAGCTACTGTGTTAACTGACCAAAGAAATATGTGTTTAACAGCTACTGACCATATAAGTTACAGTAAGACTGATCATGAAAAAGGTGCAACTGCACCAATCTTTCCATATAATGCTCCTCAAATTCAAGTATAACAGATCAATCTATAACTCTAGTTAATTTTCATGATTTGCCAGTTTCTGCTGTAGACAGGCAAAATGCTGTTGATGTAGCATTAAATAAACTTGTAAAACACCCAGGTTGTACTTCTATGAAATGGTGGACAAATACAATAGTAATAGAATTATACTTTCATTAGAAGAAACGGTTTACTTCAAGAGTTGGTACATAAATAAAAAATATACAGACAAAAAAAACAGAAATTAACCGTTACAACTATTAGCCAAAAAAGTTAGTTCATAAAATTGGGTGTTCATGAAGTTTTTCTATGAAATATTAGCAATAACAAAATTGTTTTCAAATCAAGCAAGTTTAAAATATCATATTTGTATTGCTTTTCACATGAAAAAAAAATTGTAACATGAACATTATCAATGTAAATGTATTTACTAATAAGATATTAATTATATAGGACTATTGTAGTTTGAAACGCATACAAAACAGCAGATGTTTCACATGTTTTGCATAAAATACAAATGACTCATTGCATAACCTTAAGTTGTTGAAGATCGGTTTTTTTTGTTTCAATCTTTGAGAGATTAAAATAAAACAAAACATGTTATCTTTTTTGTTTTCTTTGTTTTCGTTGATAAATGAATATTGACAAAAGTTGGTTTGGTTTAGAAATGTGAGAGTATTCATTTTAACAACAATCATAATAGATGATTCGACAATGCACTATTTATATTTTTGTTTATTACAATCCATCGCAAAAAATAAATACAACTATGAAAATAAATGATATTTTCAGACAGAATAAATTATATATTACAGTGGGGCAGTTAAAACTGTTTAAAAAGCATGGACAAGTCGGACTTGGATATGTTCATCTTAGGCCATTTTATTAAAAACATGTAGGTGCAATTTTCTACTCCAAGAAAAGGGTGCGGACAATATGTTTTTTTACAGTAATAGCATTTTTGATGTCTCAAAAAAGAAGAATCTGATCAAGGGACTTGAAAAAATTGGAACAGTTAACTACCTTTATGAGTCACACTGTAACTTACATCAAAGATGTTCAGATGATGTTACTACCCCTTACAACTTTCTTTCTGTTCTTATAACAACAACTTTTTATTGCATAATTCCTCATTGCAATATTTCTTGTTCAGCATCCTGCCAAAAAATTAGAGAAATAAATTACACATAAAAACTATAAACTACAATCATCGTTACAAAGAGACGACCTTACAATGAGTGTATATGTATTTTAAATATTGCCATTTAAATTTTACTGTAATATTCATAATGTTATTTTTATTTTTATTAAGACTACTTATTGTTTCTTCTATTAAAATACATCCTGGGTTCATTTTTTTTAAATCAGTAAATATGTCATATTGTTTCTACTGTATGCACAATTGTGAATCCTATTTATTAAATTTATGAATATATGTCATAGAAAACTCGGAATAACTTTGTTTTGAATATTCTTGAGTGTCAATGTTAACTTTGGATGTGGTCAAATATGTCACGACTAATCTTCATATTTCATTGTGGTCAACAAGCTTTATTGAATGTCTATAAGCTTACACTTGCTATAATGACTACCCAACTGAACACAGATTATATATATAGGACTGGATAAAGGATCAGTGTGGTACAAGTTAAATCCTGCTTATGGAGTGAATCTTATGGTTATACAACTAGTGAGTTGTTGGTTTACTCTGAAGAAGTACTGCTAATTGATGGGTTATCTATCTGTACTGCTTACTTGTGACACCTAAAATATTATAAATAATGATAATGTTTTGATGTGTTTTGCCCATATAACCTGTTCGCTCTATATCAGCACACTACAATAAAAGATAATAATAAATAAACTAAAGATATAATAAAATGCAAAAAAACTTATATATATTTACTTATTATAAAAAAAATGCATTAAAATAACTACTTGATGTAATTGCTCACCTGGAAGATAACTGACTTTGAGCAATTTTCACCAGATGAGATTGGGATAAATAGTACATCAAATTGCTTTACTGGTAAATACCAGTAATGGTTTTTACCTTGTTTGCAGTTTCTTCCTATTCATGACAAGTGTACAATAGACAAAAACATCAACAGTCAATTACTCACTGAAAGTTTAACAAAAAATATTGACAATTTACAAATTTACACTATAAAACTAGCTTGATCAATTTTTTATACAAAAAGCCATTGAAGCTAGGCTACATGTAAAAGTGTCAAAAACACACAAGAATAAAATAGAAATTGTGTTTTAGACTAATAGTTTTGTAGGGTTGATTGTGCTGATTTGCAATTTACAGTTTCACAAATTTCAACAGTTTTTTTTAAGTTACAAACCCATAATTGTGTGAATAATAATAATAAGTAAATTGACATGAATGTTTATAAGAAGTAATAGGACAAATGGCAGGAAGAAAAGGACATGATTTTCTTCAAACTACAATACATTTACTATCTTTGTAGCATAGAATATAATTTATTTTTGTATGTTTGTTGCAAATTGATAATACAATTCTTCAGGTGTCAATTGCTTTAATTTTTGACTCATAAACTTACCTTTAATTCCAGACCATCCATAAAAGCAAAGTTGCCTTATACATGTAAATTCTGATTCCAATTCTTAAAAAAACAAGAAGACATTTTTTACCATAGGGACAAACAAAGACTGGTTTCTGAGCAGTAGATGAACATGACCAATACATAGTGCTCCAGGATGAACTACATCCAGTCTGTGAGCAGTAAGACAAGTTGAGATAGCAGCATCCTAGTTATTACAGCACAGCATAGTCTTGTAACAATGTTACCAATTAACAGTTTTATTTGTAATGTCTTAATGTTTTTGTAATTTGTTTTGTTACATGTACATCATGTAATTTGTATGTAAAAATAAAAAATAAAATTGTTTCTGTGTCTTATCAGAATTTATATGAAAATGTAAAACTTTCATCCATAAACTCTCCAACATACACAATTTTAACTCACATGACTCAATCAGAGAATAAACACATTAAAGTATAATCACCCCTGTCAAATATACCCCATTTTGGCAAAATCACTACCTCATTAACCTAATCAGTTAACTGACAGAAATCGCTTTATTGCATAAAAATGTATCTTTTTATTCTTGATTCGAGTTTACTCAGATGGCTCTATCAGAATTTAACGGTTTATTTCTAAGCCATCCTCACAAGCCAGGGTTTCTGTGTCCACGAAACCCTGACAAACTTAGCTAGGAAATTCACATGTTAGAAGTCACTATTTTGATTGGCTTCATCATAGCTGCATGTAACCAATCAAAAGCTTGCCTCAGTTAGGGCATATCCCAATTTTGATTTTAAATAAACAAAATGGATGTGTTGCATAGACCATGTGAAAATCAGTGTATTTTGTAAAATAGTATTATTAGTTTGTTATTAATGTTTTATTTATTAGTTGCTTTACGTTTTCTTCTTACTAATGAATGAGTCAGAATGACATGTGCATATTCTACTGAAAAACACTTGTTTCTTTCAAGCAATTTCATTGGTTGATATTTTGAAGGTCTGACATCATATGAAATCTTATAGCCCTGGAATTTTCTACTAAGCTAAGTTTGTCAAGGTTTAATGGACAGATATCGACACAGAAATCCTGACTTGTGAGGATGTTTCTAAGCTTGCACAAACTTTTGATTTTCCAACAGGCAAACCTTTAAGAAATACAAAAAAGCTTTCATTATTTAATAACAATAACTATATATATATATATATATATATATATATATATATATATATATATATATATATATATATATATATATATATATATATATATATATATATATATATATATATATATATATATATATATATATATAGAAGCATTGCTGATATAGTTTTTTATTAGGATAGTTGTAATCATTTAAGCAAAATATTATTTCAAAAATGTCTATAAATTTTAAAAAGCGACAAATCAATATGTATAACAATGCAGACTTGATAAGTTTAAAATATCTTTAAAACTTTTATACTGTATAGCGATATGTGGAAGTGTGGTGATTTTGATGGAGGAAAGTTTTGCTAAGCGGGAGACTTTGCTTAAGGTGAAGGCATTTTGACCGAGTGTGAATAGACCTGCTCTCGAATAAATGAATTATATTAAAGCACAGAAACTTAAATATGTGTAAATTAAAATTTTATGCTAGTTCTTGGCATTAGCCGTTTCAAGATAGACAGTTTATCACATGATAGGGCACTTTACTCAATGCATAGTATATCTAAATTGTTTGAACGTCATAAAAAACGGCATAAAACTCGATCCTCTTCCATAAATTTATGTTTAATGTAGGCTTTGCAAACCGGCATAACACAGCACAGGCTTCTTTTCGCATCGTCTTTCTTAATTTAAAATTTTTATGACGTCACGTTATGTGCATTACAATTTTCATTTTCTTTAACAAGAGCCATTATATCTGAAAACGATGTATTGTCCCAAAATTTGTTATGGTCACATTTGTCGTGGAATCTTAAAATTGTAACCCATGTTTGAAATTTAAATTCAGGCATATATATGATAAACATGTGTGACCTCTACATGTATGATTTACAAGTTATCACATTATCTAAAAGATTAATAGAAGCTTCCATGTGAACTTAATATATGCTTTGCATGGTTCAATAAATCACTGTTATTTTATAAAAATACTGCCCATCACAAACATGTTTTCTTTCATTTCCAATACTAGACCTCTTCATGATCACAAAAAGTGGTTTTATACTTCCATTTTTTCATAAAATCCAGGTACTATTTTGTGTTTACATTAGTTATGAATATGTATGCTTGGAAAAACTGGTCACCATTCAACAATTTGCATGATAATGAAACAGTTTACATTCAATACTATCGGAAAATGTATGAAAATTAAGCTTCCGATCGTATTTCGGTTCATGTTTGTTAGAAATAATACATAATTTACGTTATGGAGACATTCATTTTCTTACCTTTGTTCAATAGAATAGCTTTTTTATTAATAACGAATGAAATGTGCATTTAGCGCAATATTCGCAAGCTTTGCGAATATTAAGTCCCGTACCTCCCATTATGTCGATTTCAACTTCATGTGATTACACAAATATGGCTATGCGTTCCTCGAAAAGTGAAGAATATGTTAAATTTCCTTCTTTTTGATGTAAGGTGGCGTTTAACAGGATCATCTGTACTTGACGATCACAATACATGTATACATGTATTGTGAACAATACTTGTATATGAATTTTGTACAAGTATTTCTCCATGTATTGTCCATGTATTGTTACCTGTATTGTTACCTGTATATATCTAATTAGTGGTAAATAGTTTTTTATTGTATTGTCACAATGTATTGTCACTATATACATGAATTGTTTATTTTATGTTTATGGTTTTGTTAATTAAAGAAGAAAAAAAAACAGAGATAATTAGAGTTGGTGCTATTTATTTTATCTACTGTAGATCTGATCAATGCATTTTAAGAATTTCTAGAACAAAATAACAGATATCAAAATGTTAACAATACAGCACTTTACTTATATTAATAAAATACATTAAACAAAACAAAATCAAACATTGTCAAATATTATAAATTTAAATGTTCATACACAGCACAAGTAATCAATGCAAGTTTTAAGTCTTCTGTAGTTTTAGTCCTTATTTGGCCATGCTGCTTGAGTTTTTCAACTGTCTCTGATTTTTCTGCAAGTTTGTCTTTCATTTCATCTTTCTTTAAGTTGAGGATATATTTTACACTTGTAGCAACAGAAAAGGCAATCCCAGCTGTTTCTTCATTTTCTGGTGTTCTGTCAAGTGGTGTCTGGTTTTTCTGTGTATTTGACAAATAAATTATATATATTTCTTAAGTTATTTCTCATCATCCATTACACAAACAAAAATGAAATTAAGCCATAAAGTTGTCATATTAATCCTTTACATAAACACAAGTTAATTCACAGCAAGCTTAATTGGTAATTAATTTAAAACCCTACAGAAGCAATTTATATCATGTTTAATTACCTAGCCCTCATTATATTGAGAAATGTAATATCTGAAAACTCATTAAGAACAAAAACTATTCTAATGAAGATATATTTATTATTATTATATAACCATCTATGTTTTTTTTAAAAACTACAATACTTGTACAAAATTCATATACAAGTATTGTTCACAATACATGTATACATGTATTGTGATCGTCAAGTACAGATGATCCTAACAGTGTATTGTGATCGTCAAGTACAGATGATCCGTTTAACATATTATCATAGCATTAGCCGATCTCTCACAAATGGCAATCAAAAAAGGTTAAAGTGTGTTTTCTTCGCACCGTCCATGTTGTCCGTTTTCGGAAGCACCTCGTTTCTGGGGTCATTATCCTATTCATGTAATGAATTTCCTTTGCATGTCAAAAGATGGCAGAATGAAAAAATAGTCCCAATTTTCTCTTCTGTTTCTGCTTTTGCCTATAACTGCTATTGCTTAAGAGTTGGATATTTTGAAAGGTATGGCATTACTGTAGAACAAGAATATATTTTTTTCCAGTCAATGTCTTTACAGTGGAAGCACTTCCTAAAGTGTGTGATGTGGTACAATGTGACCACAACACTGAAATGAAAGTAGAAAAACCATTCTTAAACTTTAAGGTAATTTTCCCGAAAAAAATCCGTGGACAGGTATACTTTTGTCTCCATTTTTATGTAATTTAGCATTATAGGTGTAATGCCCCATATATGAAATTTTACGTGAAAGAAAGATTTTTTTAATAAAAAATTTTGATGTCTCGCCCGTTCGGTTACTTTTGCTCAGGCCATCCAAAAGGATAATGACCTCTGTAAGAGCAAAATTTACAAATTGGTCAAATACACAAATCCCACTTGTCAGGTACTTTTTATGAAAGGGTACCAGAACTCATTGTAGGAAAACATCTTTTCTGCAAAATATATCTTCAGGTTTTATAGTTATAGTCTGTTTCATTAGCTGCAGTAAAATTTGACTTTTTGGCCTATGGTATCATAAAAAGTGATTATTTTTGCAAAAAGCACACTGTTAACAATTCTATAGAGTACAGTAAGGTAGAACCCAAGGTGACATGAAATAAAAATGTATTATTGGTATTAAATAATACCTTTCAGACCAAAAATTGATTAAATAAAGGTAAACCATGATCCTATTTCATTTGCCAGGAATATATAACGACTCGCCCCACTCTCGAGTCGCCCCATCACGAGTCGCCCCATATTAATAACGAGTCGCCCCACATTTAATAACGAGTCGCCCCACTCAATAACGACTCGCCCCACATATGTAAAATATAAATTTATAATAGAAATTTATATATTTAATACTTTATACATGTAATATAAATAAATGCATTGATAGTATAAATTTTTAAATTTGGGTATATTGTACTGCTCGGTGTTTTAATTAATCGTAATTGTACTCTAAATGTAAAACTATTAAATGCTGCCTGTAAACTGTGTAGAATACTGTTAATCTTACATACTATTGAAAACAGTTTTCTAAAAGTTAAAAAATACAAGGTTGTCTTATTGTTAAAAATTTCTAACGTGCTTGCTTATTCAAACTACAACGAGACTGTTAACAAGATACCATAAAAACAACCATTGTCGTTGATATGTAAAGGGGACAGACATACGCTTTAGGAAAAAACCTTACTGCATACCAGCAGTAAAAATTCTGATCATTTGGATGCAAAACATCTTTTTACTGGATTTTTATGTACATAATTTTATTATTTTTTACTAGTGCTGCCTCCCTCGTTTTTATTTTTTCCTTTCTTTCTCATCCTTTCTCCCCCTATCTCCCACTATCCCGTCCGCCCTCTCATACAAGACTTCTACAAAACTACGTTTTTGTTATTGTTAAAAACTTTATTATGGTAACATTCTCGTAATAAATATTAGGTTTTACACCGTCTTGAAAGTGAAGGTACATGCTACGATAATCTTGTTCAAAAACCAGTATCTGTACAGCATATGTCAATCTCAGACAATTTGACATTAAAGACAATTAATTACTTCATTATAATATTAGCTACGTCTGTTAACTTTTCATCCTTTAAAACTATAATCCCATCAAAGTTAATCGCGATTGTAAACAAGCAAATATTCAATTATAATATTCAATTATAATTATCACAATTAATTAAAGAAGTGAACACGAGTTCACTTTAATCTCAAGAGATCAACCGCCAATAAAAAAAAGGTCTAGTAATAAAATATATGCAAATTAAAAAATTTATACTATAAATTTAATGAAATATATTTTAAAATATTAAATTTATAAACTTATATTATATATTTTACATTTGTGGGGCGAGTCGTTATTGAGTGGGGCGACTCGTTATTAAATGTGGGGCGACTCGTTATTAATATGGGGCGACTCGTGATGGGGCGACTCGAGAGTGGGGCGAGTCGTTACGATACCATTTGCCAGCACTTATTGCTAGACAGAAACATGTATCATACCTTGAAGATTGTAACTAAAGATTAAATGTATTCATTTTGTTTCTTAAAAGAAGGTTATACAGCAGTATTTTAATCAATATGTAGTGTTTATTCATTCCTCTGGCCTCTAGGTAATTATTTGGCATGGGTAGGCATCATTTGCAATGTTCCGTTTTAATGTAAAGTCTGTGAATCTAGTATGCTTTTGGGTACTTTGAACCAATCAGTCTAGTCAGTTGCTATGTTTTCTACTTTTTCAGTGACTTGGCATGCAAAAGGGACTGAAAAGATGCCAATGAGTCTTTTTGTATAAAAATTATATGTCAGTTTTCTTAAAACTAGTCATAACTCTACTTTGTGCATAGTTTTATTAAAGTTTAAGCTACAGAAAAGAGACCTCTGCTTCTCAACCTGAATTCCATTGTGGTGTATTTCTACTTAATAACTTCATTTATACACTCATTACAGGTAAGAAAAGCTTTTTTAGTTAGTTTTTTTCTTGTGTGAGGAAAAATGTTAATTTTTATATCATACCATCATAGCAACAGAACTGACTGTTTTCAACCCCCCCCCCTATATTAAAACGAGCCCTCACTTGATAAAAAGTTGCTTTTATCAGATGTGTTTCTGCTTATTTGGTAACTATTACACCTGTACTGTCATAAAAAGGTGATATTTTGACTGTTGTGCCACAATTGTTGAACAGAAGAAAAAAATTATACCCTTACTGTCCTTATCAGTTAAAAATTGCTAAAACAAGGTTTCACCACATCTTTGGAAACTGTCATAATTTTTATTTGAGTAGCAATATATTCAAACTGCATGCTTATTTTATTTACAGAATCATTAAATAACATATAAAAAAATTTTGGTGGAAATCCGGAACTGTTGGCTTTGCTTAAAGGGGTCATTATCCTATTCATGTAATGAATTTCCTTTGCATGTCAAAAGATGGCAGAATGAAAAAATAGTCCCAATTTTCTCTTCTGTTTCTGCTTTTGCCTATAACTGCTATTGCTTAAGAGTTGGATATTTTGAAAGGTATGGCATTACTGTAGAACAAGAATATATTTTTTTCCAGTCAATGTCTTTACAGTGGAAGCACTTCCTAAAGTGTGTAATGTGGTACAATGTGACCACAACACTGAAATGAAAGTAGAATAACCATTCTTAAACTTTAAGGTAATTTTCCCGAAAAAAATCCGTGGACAGGTATACTTTTGTCTCCATTTTTATGTAATTTAGCATTATAGGTGTAATGCCCCATATATGAAATTTTACGTGAAAGAAAGATTTTTTTAATAAAAAATTTTGATGTCTCGCCCGTTCGGTTACTTTTGCTCAGGCCATCCAAAAGGATAATGACCTCTGTAAGAGCAAAATTTACAAATTGGTCAAATACACAAATCCCACTTGTCAGGTACTTTTTATGAAAGGGTACCAGAACTCATTGTAGGAAAACATCTTTTCTGCAAAATATATCTTCAGGTTTTATAGTTATAGTCTGTTTCATTAGCTGCAGTAAAATTTGACTTTTTGGCCTATGGTATCATAAAAAGTGATTATTTTTGCAAAAAGCACACTGTTAACAATTCTATAGAGTACAGTAAGGTAGAACCCAAGGTGACATGAAATAAAAATGTATTATTGGTATTAAATAATACCTTTCAGACCAAAAATTGATTAAATAAAGGTAAACCATGATCCTATTTCATTTGCCAGGAATATATAACGACTCGCCCCACTCTCGAGTCGCCCCATCACGAGTCGCCCCATATTAATAACGAGTCGCCCCACATTTAATAACGAGTCGCCCCACTCAATAACGACTCGCCCCACATATGTAAAATATAAATTTATAATAGAAATTTATATATTTAATACTTTATACATGTAATATAAATAAATGCATTGATAGTATAAATTTTTAAATTTGGGTATATTGTACTGCTCGGTGTTTTAATTAATCGTAATTGTACTCTAAATGTAAAACTATTAAATGCTGCCTGTAAACTGTGTAGAATACTGTTAATCTTACATACTATTGAAAACAGTTTTCTAAAAGTTAAAAAATACAAGGTTGTCTTATTGTTAAAAATTTCTAACGTGCTTGCTTATTCAAACTACAACGAGACTGTTAACAAGATACCATAAAAACAACCATTGTCGTTGATATGTAAAGGGGACAGACATACGCTTTAGGAAAAAACCTTACTGCATACCAGCAGTAAAAATTCTGATCATTTGGATGCAAAACATCTTTTTACTGGATTTTTATGTACATAATTTTATTATTTTTTACTAGTGCTGCCTCCCTCGTTTTTATTTTTTCCTTTCTTTCTCATCCTTTCTCCCCCTATCTCCCACTATCCCGTCCGCCCTCTCATACAAGACTTCTACAAAACTACGTTTTTGTTATTGTTAAAAACTTTATTATGGTAACATTCTCGTAATAAATATTAGGTTTTACACCGTCTTGAAAGTGAAGGTACATGCTACGATAATCTTGTTCAAAAACCAGTATCTGTACAGCATATGTCAATCTCAGACAATTTGACATTAAAGACAATTAATTACTTCATTATAATATTAGCTACGTCTGTTAACTTTTCATCCTTTAAAACTATAATCCCATCAAAGTTAATCGCGATTGTAAACAAGCAAATATTCAATTATAATATTCAATTATAATTATCACAATTAATTAAAGAAGTGAACACGAGTTCACTTTAATCTCAAGAGATCAACCGCCAATAAAAAAAAGGTCTAGTAATAAAATATATGCAAATTAAAAAATTTATACTATAAATTTAATGAAATATATTTTAAAATATTAAATTTATAAACTTATATTATATATTTTACATTTGTGGGGCGAGTCGTTATTGAGTGGGGCGACTCGTTATTAAATGTGGGGCGACTCGTTATTAATATGGGGCGACTCGTGATGGGGCGACTCGAGAGTGGGGCGAGTCGTTACGATACCATTTGCCAGCACTTATTGCTAGACAGAAACATGTATCATACCTTGAAGATTGTAACTAAAGATTAAATGTATTCATTTTGTTTCTTAAAAGAAGGTTATACAGCAGTATTTTAATCAATATGTAGTGTTTATTCATTCCTCTGGCCTCTAGGTAATTATTTGGCATGGGTAGGCATCATTTGCAATGTTCCGTTTTAATGTAAAGTCTGTGAATCTAGTATGCTTTTGGGTACTTTGAACCAATCAGTCTAGTCAGTTGCTATGTTTTCTACTTTTTCAGTGACTTGGCATGCAAAAGGGACTGAAAAGATGCCAATGAGTCTTTTTGTATAAAAATTATATGTCAGTTTTCTTAAAACTAGTCATAACTCTACTTTGTGCATAGTTTTATTAAAGTTTAAGCTACAGAAAAGAGACCTCTGCTTCTCAACCTGAATTCCATTGTGGTGTATTTCTACTTAATAACTTCATTTATACACTCATTACAGGTAAGAAAAGCTTTTTTAGTTAGTTTTTTTCTTGTGTGAGGAAAAATGTTAATTTTTATATCATACCATCATAGCAACAGAACTGACTGTTTTCAACCCCCCCCCCCTATATTAAAACGAGCCCTCACTTGATAAAAAGTTGCTTTTATCAGATGTGTTTCTGCTTATTTGGTAACTATTACACCTGTACTGTCATAAAAAGGTGATATTTTGACTGTTGTGCCACAATTGTTGAACAGAAGAAAAAAATTATACCCTTACTGTCCTTATCAGTTAAAAATTGCTAAAACAAGGTTTCACCACATCTTTGGAAACTGTCATAATTTTTATTTGAGTAGCAATATATTCAAACTGCATGCTTATTTTATTTACAGAATCATTAATAACATATAAAAAAATTTTGGTGGAAATCCGGAACTGTTGGCTTTGCTTAAAGGGGTCATTATCCTATTCATGTAATGAATTTCCTTTGCATGTCAAAAGATGGCAGAATGAAAAAATAGTCCCAATTTTCTCTTCTGTTTCTGCTTTTGCCTATAACTGCTATTGCTTAAGAGTTGGATATTTTGAAAGGTATGGCATTACTGTAGAACAAGAATATATTTTTTTCCAGTCAATGTCTTTACAGTGGAAGCACTTCCTAAAGTGTGTAATGTGGTACAATGTGACCACAACACTGAAATGAAAGTAGAATAACCATTCTTAAACTTTAAGGTAATTTTCCCGAAAAAAATCCGTGGACAGGTATACTTTTGTCTCCATTTTTATGTAATTTAGCATTATAGGTGTAATGCCCCATATATGAAATTTTACGTGAAAGAAAGATTTTTTTAATAAAAAATTTTGATGTCTCGCTCGTTCGGTTACTTTTGCTCAGGCCATCCAAAAGGATAATGACCTCTTCTAAGCGTTGCGTGAATGAACATAAAACCGGAAATACTGAAAATAGAACTACGCATGTGCAAGAGTTTTCTAATTACGAAACTAAGACGGACATCCGGTCCGGAAATCACTCAACAACGATGTCAGTTTTCATACCTGTATTTTATTAATTACATTATAAAAAAATATTACTACAAAAATATGTTTGTTTTGTTATTTTTATAAATTAATTAACAGCATCAATTGTTTTATTACACGTTTACTCAAATGTGATGCAGGTAAAGCTGCTTTTAATCGGACAACTTTGTTGATTCATTTATTGCCGATTTCCGTTTAATAACTCCAAATCACGTGCTCCAAATAACACACATGTCACTGGATACTACACAATACACGTGTATTAACGACCATAGAAGCCGACAAAGGATCTTTAATGATGCAATCGCCGATTACCGATAAATTTAAAACGTGCATGCTTCGTTTAACACTATAAAACCTTGGCGCCAAAAAAATCGCCAGACGCAATATTTTGTCGCCAAATGAAAAAAAAATCGCAATTGGCGACATTGGCGAAGCCCAGCGCGACCCCTGTGTTTGCCGTTTTTATTGGAATTACACATTTACTGATAAATTGGAAGTATGTGTGAATTTTTTGGACCAGATCATATGCAAACATCTACTGTAAACCATCGGGTGACTTTAGGGAAATAACAGCCAACAGCGACTTCGAGGCGCCGTAGACAAAGTCGACTTTTTCGCCCACTTCGCCCAGTGTGGTGAGCCCTGCTAAATTTTAAAGGACCCCGACGGGCTCTTACAGTAAACACCCAGGGAGTCCTTCCAAGTTTAAGGGAGTCACGGGCTGCCGGGCTACCGCTTATTTCGAGCCCTGTCTATTCTTTGTGACTAAAGACACAATTACATACATGTGATGAGTGCAATTTAAATTTTTGTGTGTAACCTTAATTAAGCCATTGTGGTTCATGCATGGAAAATGCAAAAACTTATTTTGATATTAGAAAATACATTTAAGTTTTTTAATAGGGCATTTGGCGAATTTAAAGGGGATCAGAGGGGGGTGTGACTTTTTACCACAGGTTACCACAGGCTACAACACGCACCGTCAATATACCACAAAATACAATTTTTGTACAGGTTTTGGAGCGTTTTTTGTCATTTTATGTAGAAATAATGTCTTTCATGCGTTTTGTAACTTCATTTTTAGTAGCATAATCAATATTTAATCCGTTTCGTGTATTGAGCCACTTATGATCATGAAAAGACAACCACAGGAACTTACAAAAACTACATTATATTGGTGTTTCATTATTTCTATTGTTAATTTAATTGTTTTTTTATAATAAATAATTTTTTAATGCATTTTTATGACTTGTAATTATACGGGAACCTAAATTTGATGCGAAACCTCTTTCGCATATTGAGAAATATATCATAATCACCGTCAATCTCCGGAGCCGAGGTCATTATTATTATTATTATTATTATTATTACTTTATAACCAGCTGTATTATTTTTAGTAAGTATGAAAATGGACCAAGGGATAGATTTTTTTGTAAAGGTTTAACTACTAAGACATCTTGCACAAGTCTCATGATAGTTCACGTGAGTTATTTAAAAAAATTATATGAATTTAAAACCATGCACAATTTATTCTGCATAAGGCTTCGGGCATCTGTTTTAGTCAATGTAACAGTTATTTAGTTATTTTAAGCTTTTATGCTCTGCTTATGAAAGATGGGGACATATATTTTCGGTCAGGTTGTTTAAGAAATAGACTATTGCGAGCGGGCTTTATGCGAATTAGAACATGGTAATTAAGACCTTATATTTGTTAATATTTTAGACCGAGCGATAGCGAGCTTTGTTGACACGGCTTTGTTTACATAGCTAAAGTAGGACGTCATATTAGAATTGTCCTTTCTCACCTCGGGTTTATTATTGCGTTGAACTTTAATTGTGAAGATGGCTTCACATCTTCATGAAACTTGGTACACATTTAAGGAAGTTAATCATCTACTATTGATCACGAATGAGTCATTCAGCTGGCATGGTGCTTGAAAATCTTAATTGACAAGGATTGCCAGTTTTCCTACCGAAGTTCAGAGATTCTCTCCAGATCCCTCCTCAGTAGAAAGTAAACTCTATGATAAAGCTGAGAAATTGAAGAAAGTGACGTTAAACACCATTCAAACAAATTAAACAACAAACATCCTGCACAAGGCTCGGGACGTATGTTCTAATCCGTATATATTTTTATTTATCCTATGGAAGTACTTAACTCAGTATAACCATACCGTCTATTTAGGAGTCCATCAGCATTTTGTTTCTGTTATCTCTTTGGTACGGTTCTTTCGTTTACGGCTCTTCTACATTGACCGGGTTTTGTGGAAATCCTTCGGGCTTTGTTAGGCAATGAAAATTTACCATCAGCGGACACAATCCTATCTGGATGGGATCTTTTCTTACTGTCATTCAAAAAATTATTAAAAAGATAAAGTTTTTGTACATCAGATTTCTGTCGCCATGTCATTTCTGGAATAAGGTAAGCGTTATATTTCGGAGCCAGTCTGTAGTTGCCGCTACCATAAAGTGCTCTTTCCATGTCCTTATACTGTAAACGCACAACGTCATGTATAATTTTAATTAAGTCTGGTGTTGTCTTTGGCTTCCAGTCTGCTGTCAATTTTAAAACATGATTAATAGATTCTGAATTGTTGTTTGTCCATAGCTTGCCTTTGTCGCTGTCATGGCGTCTTGGCTGCGCAACAAACTTATCAATCCGATCTTTGAAGCTGTTGTTGAAATAATTGTTGAATTTATCATTGTCAGTTATGTCAGTAATTTCTATGCACAGTCGTTCAAACTCATAATTGTCTTTGGCGTTGACTAGTCCATTTTCTCCAAAAATCTTCTCAGTAATGCGGTCACGGTCATCAGGTTTTACGGCGGCTATGTTAGTCAAATAGTGTTTAAGATTGTCTTTCAAATGTTTAGTGCACAAAAGTCTCTTGCTTCCTGGGAAAGAATGGTCTATAGCTTTAGTAAGTGCTCTCTCGTCGTCGCTGCCAAATTCCATAATTGCTGAAACACGTAAATTTACACAGTCAACCGATGTTTCTAATTTAGAAGAGATATAACTAAAAAACTTTCTGTAAGTTTCGTATGATGAGTCTTGGTGCAGGAATATGGGGCCTAAAAATAACGGGTGATCACGGGTGTCTTTTTTGATAAGTCGATGATTTTTGAAGACAAAAGTAGTCACAAAATAATGTCCAAGGTTGAAAGTGCGGTCAATTCCAAGTTTTCCACATTTAGACGTCACAAAATGTTTAAGGTCCAAAAATTGTTCCGTCGTGTAACAAATAATTGAAGGGACCTGATCTTTTGAACGCGTTACTTCTTGTATGAATGGATGAGTATCTACCATCGAAAAAACTTGTACAAGGTCATCGGCTACGTTATGTGTCTGCACGCTTCGGATTTTTTCTTTTGTCTGTTCGCGATGTTTAATGTTTCTGATTTGTTTGGTATCTCTTGGTGCTAAGAAACGGTCAGAATTCTGTAGATGGTCAGAATAAATCTTTTGTGGTCTTTTGTGGGGTATGTCGGCGCGTATCTTTTGAATGGTCTTGGGATTTGTCCTCACGAATTGTTCAGTTGTCACCGGTGGAAAGTGTCCCATATATTCATACACGGCTCTTGTCTCGAGACTCGAATCTGTATTAGAAATAAAAATTGATACTCTCTTTTTGTAATTATGGTCTCTTTTAAATGCGGTATAATAGCGGTGCATTACAACTATGCTGGTCTCAGATGGTTGCGGGTTCATCGGCACGTTAATTACGACTCCCTGTCTCTTCTGACGAATGTAGTACGTATCTTCTTTTTTTTCGATTAGTTTCATTTGATGGTCAATTAAATGGTAACTTTTCGCTGTTTTCCCCATGGATGAATCCCAAACTCCACAATCATCGAAGTATCAAGATTTTTGACTTGTTTTCTCCCGGTTGGCGTTATCTGTATTATCAATAACAAAAAATGTGTTGTTTTTATGTCCAGATGGAACTTCAGCAAAGGTTTTTTCGGTGTTTAAAATTTCTTGACAGGCGGCTATTGATGTCAACCATTTTCTAGGAATAAGTCGTTTTCCTTCGGAACATTCCCGTGGTTGCTCGACGAGGGACGGTTCATGTGTGTGTGATATCAAACTTTCATGAGATGCAGTAGTGGAATAATTGTAACTATTATGATTACCCGGTGAAGAAAGTGATGGCGAGTTAACTTGAAATGGTGAAGAGGATATTGAAGAATGATGGTCAGCAGTTGGTGATTGAGGAATGGTCGGCAATTGAGTTTTTGAATGTAATGGAGATAGTTCAGTGGGTGTTGTAGATCGTAAGGGAGATGACTTACAATGTATTGGCGATCTAGGTAGCGATGCGTGTGATGAAGGTGTAGATGCAGGTGATGATGGTGGAGATGCAGGTGACGATGTAGGCAATAGTGGTACAAAGTGGTTCGGCGTCCATATTCCGGTTGTTTTTGTAGTAGTATTTGTCCACATTATGTTTGCTGTGCCAATTGGCCAAATGTTGCAGGGATTAAAAACTGTGTTTAGAGTCTTGTACGCGAGGTCTTGTTTTCCATTAACGGGTGGATATACTGAGTTGATGGTAACTCCTAAAACATCGGCGGCGGCCATCATAGTCCACGCTGAAGAATATGCCGTGTCCTTAGCACAGTCAATGCACGCGTCCTCGTACGTTGGTGATAAAATGGAAA
The DNA here is from genome assembly GCA_944474755.1 of Limnoperna fortunei. NCBI lineage: Eukaryota > Metazoa > Mollusca > Bivalvia > Mytilida > Modiolidae > Limnoperna > Limnoperna fortunei. The sequence continues at coordinate 44,041,723 of OX104115.1, forward strand.
CATCGGCTGAATTAGGTCTCTTCATATATAGTGCTTTATTCATGCACAGCTGAATGCAGGTTCGAACTCTGATTTGGGCAGCATACAACTGGTTTCCAAACAATGCCATTGACAGTGCGGAAAATAAACAATTGCCGTCTGCACTAACGGATACTGGTCTTTTAGAGTTTTTAATGCCACACTGTTCCAGTAGGTAGGCGCTGACAAAGTCAGTTGTGGCGGTCCATCCATTCTGATTGAAGTTAGGTTCCGGCAACTTATCTGTCGGCATCAATGCTGCTTCCCGTTTAGCTGTGTAGAGTAGAGCTGAATATCCATAGTTCATAACCTGTGAAAAAATTACCTGGATTTTAGAATGGTTCACCTGCGTATACGTCTACATTTATTCCCAACTTAAGCCAGTTTTGTTCTATTAATGTGTTTTAGACATTTTTACATGTCTATTAACTGCTTTTTTTTAATAAAGCAACTGTAATGTGGTTTTTTGTATTTTTGAACTCACTGTTTTCTGTTAATTTCTGTTATCTGTTATCATCATTTTAAATTTCCTGTCATCTGTTTCGGAAAAAAAAATGTTAACCTGTTAATGGACCCCCTCTAGCCCCCCACCCCCCCCAGAATATAGTGGTTCTCATGTCCGCCCGTCCCGTCCAAATTTATTTTCCAATTTTCCATGCAGTTGATTTTAAGAAGCTTGCATCCGATTTCAATGAAACACTGGGATATTTTTACATATCATGCAGGTACCACTATTTTTCTGATGGTCGAGTGGTTAAGGTAGTTCGTCTACTATTGATCGCGTGGTCTGTCAACACTGAGATTCCGGGTCGATTCTCACTGCAGGCAGGGTGTACTCGACTCCAACCTTATTTGACAAGGATTGCCGAATTACAGTCATTTCGTACCATAACCAAATCGTACCATTGCCAGTTCGTACCCAAAATTACCAAATCGTACCATCAAAATGCCATATCGTACCATAACTTATTACCATTTCGTACCATATGAAAATAATATCGTACCATATGTAAACAATGTCGTAGAATGCGAAAAATTGAAATACTTTAATGTATAACATAAACAAATATTCGTAAAAAAAATCTTTAAATTAATTTAAAGAAGATATTTTCAAAATTATTAATTTAAAAAAAGGTTATTTGAAATAATTGTTGTGTAAACAAATATGGCTTTATTATTCATTAATAAGATATGAAAGCAATAATGACTTTCCGTACAAAGTTTGTTTCCCAGTGCTGTTATGAAAGACAATTGATTGTGACAATATTGAAAATAGTAGCTCATTTTAGAATAGTTGCTTAGCTTAAAAAGATATTTTTTATTATTTTTTATCTGTGTCATTACGTTGTTATCTGATTTTTATGTTATGACGGAATGATTTTGTTAAAAAATTAAAAAATTAAAAATAAAAATAGTTTTTATTTCTATTTACCACTTTGATCGAAAGAGCAATATTATGCTGAAAATTGCATACAGGTTTTCAGTAATACACTTCCCCATATGATACGAAATCATCATATTACACTATCCCATGCATATGGTACGAAATTGTCTTAATACAATTCCCCATATGGTACGAAATGGCTGTGGTACGAAATGGTTATGGTACGAAATGGTTTTAATTATGGTACGATTTGGATGGTACGATTTGGTTATGGTACGAAATGACTGGTAACGGGTTTGCCAGTTTTCCTACAGCAGGTCGGGTTTTTTCTCCGGGTACTCTGGCTTCCTCCCCCAATAAAAACTAGACGCCATGATCTGGCTGAACAATTGCTGAAAGTGTAGTTAAACACCATCAAACATACAAACAATGTAAAGTAAACCGAAGATATTGCTTTAAAATGTAATGAGACTAATATAACTTACATGTAATTATTCAATTCTTAAGGAATTAAAAATTCATACCGTTCAACTGTTCAGCGTTTCACGAAATTTTGACTCAGTTGCATATACTCATTATTCCATAAATAATGAAGAGACACCTACGATGTAAATAAATTAATGCATTTTCCAATGAATATACAAATGTACTTACTACTGTAGTCAGTCTCAACAGCGCTGCAGGAAAACTGTAGGTGGGACAGTTAACCTCTTGTCTTGAACAATCAAAACAAGTGAAGGGTACTGGTCCATTTAAAGCTTTCACGTCCTCCGCATCTAGATGCTGACAATTGTAGTGGAACCACTGACAACATATGCTGCATTCTACGCTTTCCGATACGCAGTTCATACGACAATCTCCGCAAGGCCAGAAGGCTGACCTTTTCGAATAGTTAATTTTGCGCTTTGGCATTTCGAAGTGAGTAAAAAACGAATTTATCTCGTACAATAAATGTAACAAGTGAGACCGAATTATTAAAACATTTCAGTTATATATCACAGGGAGAAAGGAGGCAATCATTTCAATTCGATTATAATGCTAACCAATAGGAGCCTCTGAATTTTAGTTACATTCTACCACAGCCAATTAAATCTTTTTTTAAGCCATACCAGAAGATGAAGTTAAAATTGTATTTAAAGTATTATTTCATATAAATATCATATCTCTTATTGTTTAACTGCCACCTGCAGTTTCATATGGGTGCAATAAAGTCGCATGCAGGCAAAATTGGATGGTTTTTTTTTGGCGAAATTCTTCATGAAATAGTTCAAAATTTTTATTACATCTATAATAAAATGTCATCAAAGATACCAAGGTTATAAAATTTACTACGCCAGACGCGCTTTTCGGGTAATAAAGCCTCATCGGTGAAACTCAAACCAAACTCACTTTATATGATAAGCTATTTTATAATACATATGTTATAATTAAATAGTTGTTTAAATAGGATATTGAAATACTAGTAATCTGTTGTTTCGATTACGATTGTTTCATTACCATGGAAAACGCAGTCACCGATTATGCTTCCAAGATTCGACGAATAAGAAGAAAATTAATCTCACTTGATCACCAGTTTGCAAGGACAAACAAAAAGATCGATCGCACCAGAAATCCTTGGAAAAGATCAAGACTAATGTTAAATCTACAAAGACTAGCCGAGGAAACATATAAGCTGGCTGTTAAGTACAAAGTTTACCAGGCAGCTTGGGAAGAACAAGTACCTCAACAGACACAGTGAAGTTTTTTTTTTAAACTTTAAGGTCCTTTTAAGGGCCATCAACAGTTTTCTAAAAGAGTCTAATATTGTTTCGCAAATCACTTTAATTCCTGTGATAAATGCATTTATACAAATAACAATTTAAATTATGTTTGGCCAATATTAAGCGAATATTGGGACGATCGTCATTGGTTTCTACGTATTATTACACAAATAATAACGAATAAATGCCATTAAAAAAGTTGTAATGCTGATCATAGTGTCTCGCTATTTTGCTTGTACCCTTTCAATTTCACGTTGTTTTTCGATGTCTGCAATTTGTTTAATTAGGTCGGGAATTTGTTTGCTTGCAATATTCCATGTTGCATCTTTAGACAAAACCTTGCCTTTGGCTTTATTTTATTTATCGTCTATTTATCAAGCCAGTCTTTTTCGGTTGCTGATTATTTAGATGTAACAGTTTTGAACATTTCTACGGTCAATGCATTTCTTAAGATAATCGTTGAGTAAATTGGATTGGTCTCACATTTGCATATATTTATTAACACGAAATTTACACTCCTCAGTGTAAAAAACACAGTTAAGACGGAATTTTATTACATTAATTAAATAATATCAAATATTTCTGTGCAGTCTTCTAGTTATTTCTTCTTGATCATGTGAGTTCTTTCCGTAATGGATGAAACAATCTTTTAATTGTAGCACTGAAATGTCGATTCTGAAATTTAACAAAATAAAAATTATCTTATATCAACATGATCAACATTGTGTATATACATGCATAGCATATTCTTAATTACTTAATTTTGACATCTTATATTTAATTATACATATATTTTTAAATTCATAAAAAATTAATAAAAAAATTATATTTCCGAAAATTTTTTATTGCGGCTAACAGTACTTCCAATTCTTTGACATTAAAGGTAGTCTCCCTTTCTCGTCGTCATAATCGAATTTTCGTATGAAACTTCCTTCGATTGTCGATCTTTATATTAAACCTTATTTAAAACATGCAATAAATATCTAATTTACATAAAATAACATATTAAAATCAATAAAACTACACAAAAGATGAATATTTTGCATGTTGGCATTTTCACGGTGCGTGTGGTGATTCACGAACGCGAGAGGTGTCTCTTCAAATATAGGTTCCCGCATAATTACAAGTGATAAAATTGCATTAAAAAAATTAATTCATTATAAAATAACAATTAAATAACAATAGAAATAATAAAACACCAATATAATGTAGTTTTTGTAAGTTCCTGTGGTTGTCTTTTCATGATCATAAGTGGCTCAATACACGAAACGGATTAAATATTGAAATCTGCTACTAAAATGAAGTTACAAAACGCATGAAAGACATTATTCCTTCATAAAATGACATAAAAACACCAAAAACTGTACAAAAGTTGTATTTTGTGGTATATAGACGGTGCGTGTGGTAGCCTGTGGTAACCTGTGGTAAAAAGTCACACCGTCAGAGGGGGCTGCCCTCCCTCACCTGCCTTATGAAATAAATCTTTTGTTGAATATATAGGAAATCACCCTTCGAGGCGTCGATCCTCCTATCAAAATATTTCCGATGATCCGCCGATGATTAGGGCTTGACTTTAATAGCAATGTTTGATTTACACTACCATAATTTCCCGTTGACATCGGCATTCGTGAGACTTTTACGGGCTACAAACAAATAAACACAACCGAACTATACATGCTTGTTTTCGCGTTACAAAGGTTATGAATGTATTGTTTCAACCTATCAACACTGTAAGCTTCCTCAAAGTCAAACTCAGCTGCTAACTCTTCCATATTTTCTATCAAGCTATGTAGCTCCAGGCACAGGAATTTGACCCCATATCATTTGGGTCGAAATATGGCCAGACAACGAAAAAAAAGTATTGTCGCGAACGAAGTGAGCCAAAAGTAAACAATTCCTACCCCCTTACCTTTGTTGTTGAGTTTGCTTTGAGAATTTGCACTGCCAACATGATTGTAGGTGTTCTACTTACTCACGGACATTTATTCTTTAAGATTATGACATCGATTCCTTTAATATATCCATATTTTTGCACCCGCGAAACTTTTTCTTAGACTGAAACACTTTCTTTACTTCAGGGAATCGTCCATGGCATTGGTTCCGCAGTAAATGACAAAAAGTTAAACGCGAAGTCGGAACCAGAGAAAAATTATCCGGAAATTGCAAACCGAAGAGCACATGGCTGATGTCATAATGGGTTACATCCCTTTATCAACAGATGTGCTAGAAATGTAAACAATTCGATTTAAACTCAATTTTACAAAAAATAATTAAAACTAGGATTTAAATATTATTTCATTTACATACAAAACAAAGTTTTATTTTTACCGTTTTATCCCATTCATTTTTTGTCATGTACTGCGGAACCAATGCCATGGACGATTCCCTGAAGTAAAGAAAGTGTTTCAGTCTAAGAAAAAGTTTCGCGGTTGCAAAAATATGGATATATTAAAGGAATCGATGTCATAATCTTAAAGAATAAATGTCCGTGAGTAAGTAGAACACCTACAATCATGTTGTCAGTGCAAATTCTCAAAGCAAACTCAACAACAAAGGTAGGGGGGTAGGAATTGTTTACTTTTGCGTTAGACTCCTTCGCTCACTTCGTTCGCGACAATACTTTTTTTCGTTGTCTGGCCATATTTCGACCCAAATGATATGGGGTCAAATTCCTGTGCTCCAGGGGAGTACATAGGGAAAGGGGAACGAAACATACAGTTAGATGCGTGGAAAATTCTACTCGGATCATCTTTGTAACTTACGGTCAAAAGTTATGAAAACGACAAAGAAATGTCTAATCGCATTATAATGTACACAAAAATTGTGATTGGTCGAATTGTCCACCCATTTTCTAATTATACACTGTGAATGAACTTTGTAAGGTCATGTTTACTTGTCTATATCGATGTGGCGTATTAATAAAGCGTATTAACACTTCGTGATGTTTACCTTTCCGTATAAATTATATTTTAATCTCCGTCCGACCATGGGCATTAAGTTGTCGGTGTAGGACGTAAAAACTCCCACCAACCAATATTGCTCTTAAATGTTCACAGTCAGTTGCAAGGACAGTATTGTTTTTCTCAAATTTGACGTTTGTTTGAGGCAAAGTTGGTTCTTCCGACCACTTTTGTTTTATTTTTTTTTGTTCTTATCTTTATTGTTAATTTGAGTTTAAATATTTTGCGTTGTTTGTTTGATAGACTAAGTAAATGTCCGTTTACCTCGCGTGTTGTCCACGTGTCGGTTCACTCGATACGACACTTGTCTTGATTTTCAGTTGTTCAATTTTGTTGTTTTCCTTGTTTTTTGAGTGTTAATTTTTGTTATTTTTGTTGGATTTCGCTTGGATTGTTTTTTTTTTGTTTTTGTGATCTATAAACATCCGTAAAACCATTCGCTTGATTTGTTGTCCATCATATTTTGTGTTTCAAGTCTGCCATTATCGTTGCATTTATTTTGTCTTTTTTTTTCGCTAAATAAAAAATTTGTTATATAACCATTTTCCATACATTTCATTTTCACTCACATGTGGTTTTTGCCATTTCATTTTTCCTGTTTATTATTCTTGATGTTTTTTGGTAACATTGCGCATTTCCTCACAATTGTCATTTTTAAGTTTGATATTTCATTTAGTAATTGTCTTTTCAGTGATTGTATATATATATATAAATTTGTACAGATAGAGACAAAGTACGTTCATTTAAGTATTTTTGTTCTATGTGTGGTGATGTATTCTTGTACACGTATTGTAGCGGATTAATTATTTCTCCAAAAAGTAAGAAAAAGAAGACCTGCAAAAGATATTGTGGTGGTGCGTTTCGTCTAGTTTAAAGTAAACAAATATTTAAAAGAAAGCATAATGGTGAATGCACTTCCAAATTATAATGAATAATTCATTGATGCATATTGACCTTACGTTGAATTACTACAGCCCACTACGTGGTTATATGAAGCATGAATAAACAAATTTTACAGTTTGTATTTATTTGAAATTATGAATAATTTGTGATTATTTTCATAGATTTTTCACATATGAAAAAAAAACAATAACGTTAGAAAACAAGGATTAGAACCGAATAGTCGAGATAATACTTATTGTTACTGCCAGCTTAGAAAAAGCGCATTGAATTGATCACTATTTTTTGCTTCGTCATCGACGTCGTCACATTTTATCTTTTCACATGCGCGAAAAAAAACCTATTTAGATATTAACGTGTCGTGTAGTGTAAAGTAAAATTATAGGTCGGCGTACATTTTTTACAAGTATACACGTTAATCGTTTTTCATACTTAAAATGTGAGAAATTTCATACTAAAATATTCCCTGCTTAGTAAAAAAAAATGATGTTTCTAAATACTTACAATTGTGTAACTGACGTTTTATAATATTAAGTTTATATCAAGTGGTTTATCGAAACGAACCCCTTCCGTAATGCTTATAAGGGAGCGTAGTAACAATGGACTTCCATCATAATTCAAAGCATCCCAATACACTAATTTATTATCAAATTTAATGCAATTATACACAAGCCCACGCTCACAGATATCTTAAGTAACCTTGAAGACGCATTTATGACTTGTTTAAAGGGGCGCAGAATGCATTTGAACGACACAACCATATTAGTTCTTTTGAGTATTTCAACAAAAATATCAGCCGGTTCGAGTCTCACTGCGGGAAGGGTGCGCCCGACTCCAATCTTGACAAGGATTGCCAGTTTTCCTACCGAAGGTCGGGTGTTTTCTCCGGGTACTCTGTCTTACTCCCCCAATAAAAACTAGACGTCATGATAGCTGAAAAATTGATGAAAAGGCGTGAAACACCATTCAAAGAAACAAACAAAAACATCTTTTACGTTATAAGCAGAAGCTATTAAAATGCTCGCGTCACTTTTGTCAATGACAAAGTCGTGTTTTTCCATGGGAAACCTTAAATATCAATCGGAACAAAATATTAAATATCATGTGCAAAATGGCAGTATATAAGGATTCTGTCAAAGTTTTATCAAATTACAGTCAGTGGTGTAGGTAGAGTTTCGGATAGGATATGGATATATCCCCTAACAACAATGACATAGTCCATGTTTTTTCTATGGGAAACACCAAATATCATTCAGATCAAAATGCTTAATACCAGGGAACTAAATGTCACTATGTGACAAAGATTCTGTGAAAGTTACATTAAACTCTCTTTCAGTAGTGTACATGTAGGTGGAGTCACAGATAAGAGAAAGTGTAACGGATGGACGGACAGACACCCCAATCACCATATAGCCCCCCTTTCAAGTGGGGGCTTTAATAAAAATGTTTGTGTGTATAAAAGTATTTATTTTAACACATAAAATCCAAAATATCAGTTATAACAGTTACAATCCAAAGTACCTTCATGTGCATATCATGTTACTGTAGTTGTTACATGATGTCATAGTTTGAAGCAAGAGTGACAAGCTGTATATCTTAGAAGTTATGTCAAACAATTGAAAATGATTGAAATTTCATAATAATAATAATAATACTTTATTCTTAAATAAATCGCATTTAAATGATTCGTGACAGAAAACAAAATAAAGAGCAAACAAACAAATAACCATAAAATATTGTTTAATGTCACAATCCACTTTAAATTTGTAGAACGGAAATAAAAAAAACCCATGCACATCTGTGTAAATGTTTACTTAGGGGGACTTTCTGTACCGGTTCCACAAACTTGTCAGATTCCACAACATTGTCCAATTGTATTGTGACCTCAGTTTTGAAAAACCAGCCAAGAAAAGTGACCTCAGTTTTGAAAAACCAGCCAAGAAAAGTCATTCTCCACAAACCCCGATGGTAAAATTACACAAATCTGTCGGATTTGAGATTCAATATATTTTGCATGTTTACACATCGTAATACTCCATACAGAAAGTTTGTTACGCATAGACTCGCTAGGAGACACTTTTAACACAGCTTGAGGCTAGGTGAGATGTCCCTTAATAAGACGTTTGATATACGTACTATTTAGCGTCGTCATTGGCCGTGTTAAACAACTTGTTTAGGGTTATGCAGACCTCACGGTGCTAGATAGGTGTGACACAGCCTTAAAAGCTAGATAGGAAGAGTGATGCAGCCTACAGAGCTAGATAGGAGGTTTAACGCAGTCTACGGCAATAGATAGGTATACAACTCACGTCGCTACATAGGACGTATGATACAGCCTAAGGCGGTATTATGTCAGGATGCTTAACAGAGCGAAGATTGTTAAATAATTTTTTTTTAAAACCCTAGGTGTTAAATGACAGCCAACGACGTTAGACTGGTTGTTAGACACATACTACGACGTAAGACAGGCCGTAAGAAACAGCCTACCGCGCTAGAAAGGGCGTTTTACACAGCCAACGCCGCAAGACAGGATGTATGATAGCTAGAAAGAACTTTAATACTGCCTACGGCTCTAGACATGACGTTTGAGACAACCAATGCCCAAAGATTGGATGTATGGCACATCCAACGGCGTAAGTAAGAAAGACTGACGCTGCTACGACACTATAGAGGACGTTTGACATAGCCAACACCGCAAGGCATGATGTTTGGCTCAGCTTACGGCCATAGAAAAACGTTTGACACAACCAACGGCGCTAGACAGAACGTATGATACAGAATAATTTCTTCATAATTTCATACATTTTGGATTTGCATTCGATGTTACAAATTTGAACTGTGACGTGACATTTTTTATAGTTTCGTGGAATCCCAATTGGACACATCTATGATTTTAAGGCTTTCCACTTTCTGAGTGGAAGGCCTTTCTGTTATTGTTATTGTCTGTCTGTTATTCTTTTTTCAGCCAAGTTTTCTTTCCACATTATACATTTTTTTGGGACATCTCGTAAAGATATTTTGTAGCATGAAATGTATTTCACATTAGGCTTTCGTAGTTAACCCTGGTACACCAAACACCTTTCTTAATGTAGAAAACTTTGTGTGCTAAACTATGAAACTTTACAAGGTGCCGAGATGAAAGTTGTTCCAATTCTGTGATGAATTTTGATATTTTGTAACATATGGCATGAAAGAATTATTTCCCTTCTTATAGGAGTTATTTCCATTCTTTATTGGAAGTTTAATGTGTGACTTTGTAACTCATGAATCAAATGTGATGGAGACTTCCGGTTTTTACTGTAGGTGATCATTACCCTTGACCCTGAATGTCGCAAAGTAAAGGTCACATTATAAATTGACCTTGTGTTGTGTGTGGATCTCCTCCTTAATCATTATATATACAAAATTGATACCTTTAACAAAATACACATCTGATTAAGGTCTTGAATTGACCTTTTGTCAGAGTTATCTTTCCTACATCAATGCAAGTTATTGTAAATATCTCAGTAATTAGAAAAGATATTTACATGGGACCATTACTATATGTCATCATTGTCCTTGACCTTAAAACTGAACACAAGGTTAAAGGTCCAGGTCAAGTTCTCTATTTACAGGGTCTTTTCATCTCTATTCCTTAGAAACAGTTAAAGATAGGCTATAACTTATATTGGGGAAAATGTTGACCTATAAAGACGTAATTTTGGTACATTTGGAGGAAACAGAATTTGACTTCATGTTTATACAACTTTGCAGAAGTATACATGTAAGATTTTTTATTAAATGTGTATTGGTAAACTTGTTCCACAGTGTAGTGTTGAAATGATTGTTCTGTATTGTGACATGTTCAAAGCATATCTGATAATTTAGATTCATTACACTAGCCATGTGAATTTCCAAATTGTAATGAAACTCCCTATTCTGTATCTATGACACAAACCCTCAAAGTAACACATGGAGAGTTCAAAAGTTTGAAAGTTTTTCCCAGGCAATTAGGTTTGATAAACTCACCATAAGTTAAGTTGAGCATTTGGCCCTATATATCCAATGTGGTAAATCCATAGCAAATTTGGGTGAAGGAAACTGAGTGTAAAGCCATGCCATATTATTAGCCTTGTGATATGTTCTGGTTTAAACAGACAAAGATCTATATATATAACTTTATTATCACTATAAAAAATATATACATAATTTTGGCCTTAGGGAAACACTCAGCTAAGAAAATAAATTTTTTAATTCCTGTCAGAGCAAGTAGCCTGCAGTCCTTGGATTGAAACTGCCTGCCCGACAATCCGCCAGTATAAGGGAATATGGAGCGAGGGATCTCCATTAGGGGATGAGACGAGGGTCTCATCTGCAGCCGGAGTGTGCAAGGTCTGCAAGGGTTCTCCAGGGGATGAGACGAGGGTCTCATCTGCAGCCAGGTAGTGCAAGGTCTGCAAAGGGGACAGGGGATGAGACGAGGGTCTCATCTGCAGCCAGGTAGTGCAAGGTCTGCAATGGGGACACTGGCTTAGGAATGAAAATTTTGTAATTATATCCCCGAAATACTTGGGGGATGAATGAAATTTTAAGAAATGTTCAGTCCAAAAACAAAATTATTTATCACTAAAATGCTGAAATGTTCCCCTTGTCATGACAATATTGAAGGTGTTTGGACAGGGGTTGGTGGGTGGTAAAATTGTGATCACAACACTTAATGAGTAGAGAATTTCTTTGACTGCTAATAACCAGAACACTGAATACACAAGGGCAGGCTAATGGCTTAAATGCACACAACAGTTATTCAATGGAAACACCCAGAAATGGGAGGAGACTAACTGTTCAAGAGAATTAATTAATTATTCTGAGATAAATTGATGTGTTAACCTGTACAAATATAAGGAAAAGATAATGCTCCCTGGTGTGCTGTCCAGCTGTAGCTATTAAGTGTCAAGTGCAGAACTCATTAACCTCAGATCTATGGCAATTAAATCAATTTCAATGTGTGTGATCTGTTTAAATACTAATAATGTAGATTAGTTCAATTTATGGCTGTTTGTATAAACATAACTTATATTTCTTATAAGTAATTATTTATACAACTTTGCAGAAGTATACATGTAAGATTTTTTATTAAATGTGTATTGGTAAACTTGTTCCACAGTGTAGTGTTGAAATGATTGTTCTGTATTGTGACATGTTCAAAGCATATCTGATAATTTAGATTCATTACACTAGCCATGGGAATTTCCAAATTGTAATGAAACTACCTATTCTGTATCTATGACACAAACCCTCAAAGTAACACATGGAGAGTTCAAAAGTTTGAAAGTTTTTCCCAGGCAATTAGGTTTGATAAACTCACCATAAGTTAAGTTGAGCATTTGGCCCTATATATCCAATGTGGTAAATCCATAGCAAATTTGGGTGAAGGAAACTGAGTGTAAAGCCATGCCATATTATTAGCCTTGTGATATGTTCTGGTTTAAACAGACAAAGATCTATATATATAACTTTATTATCACTATAAAAAATATATACATAATTTTGGCCTTAGGGAAACACTCAGCTAAGAAAATAAATTTTAATTCCTGTCAGAGCAAGTAGCCTGCAGTCCTTGGATTGAAACTGCCTGCCCGACAATCCGCCAGTATAAGGGAATATGGAGCGAGGGATCTCCATTAGGGGATGAGACGAGGGTCTCATCTGCAGCCGGAGTGTGCAAGGTCTGCAAGGGTTCTCCAGGGGATGAGACGAGGGTCTCATCTGCAGCCAGGTAGTGCAAGGTCTGCAAAGGGGACAGGGGATGAGACGAGGGTCTCATCTGCAGCCAGGTAGTGCAAGGTCTGCAATGGGGACACTGGCTTAGGAATGAAAATTTTGTAATTATATCCCCGAAATACTTGGGGGATGAATGAAATTTTAAGAAATGTTCAGTCCAAAAACAAAATTATTTATCACTAAAATGCTGAAATGTTCCCCTTGTCATGACAATATTGAAGGTGTTTGGACAGGGGTTAGTGGGTGGTAAAATTGTGATCACAACACTTAATGAGTAGAGAATTTCTTTGACTGCTAATAACCAGAACACTGAATACACAAGGGCAGGCTAATGGCTTAAATGCACACAACAGTTATTCAATGGAAACACCCAGAAATGGGAGGAGACTAACTGTTCAAGAGAATTAATTAATTATTCTGAGATAAATTGATGTGTTAACCTGTACAAATATAAGGAAAAGATAATGCTCCCTGGTGTGCTGTCCAGCTGTAGCTATTAAGTGTCAAGTGCAGAACTCATTAACCTCAGATCTATGGCACTTAAATCAATTTCAATGTGTGTGATCTGTTTAAATACTAATAATGTAGATTAGTTCAATTTATGGCTGTTTGTATAAACATAACTTATATTTCTTATAAGTAATTATTTATACAACTTTGCAGAAGTATACATGTAAGATTTTTTATTAAATGTGTATTGGTAAACTTGTTCCACAGTGTAGTGTTGAAATGATTGTTCTGTATTGTGACATGTTCAAAGCATATCTGATAATTTAGATTCATTACACTAGCCATGTGAATTTCCAAATTGTAATGAAACTACCTATTCTGTATCTATGACACAAACCCTCAAAGTAACACATGGAGAGTTCAAAAGTTTGAAAGTTTTTCCCAGGCAATTAGGTTTGATAAACTCACCATAAGTTAAGTTGAGCATTTGGCCCTATATATCCAATGTGGTAAATCCATAGCAAATTTGGGTGAAGGAAACTGAGTGTAAAGCCATGCCATATTATTAGCCTTGTGATATGTTCTGGTTTAAACAGACAAAGATCTATATATATAACTTTATTATCACTATAAAAAATATATACATAATTTTGGCCTTAGGGAAACACTCAGCTATGAAAATAAATTTTAATTCCTGTCAGAGCAAGTAGCCTGCAGTCCTTGGATTGAAACTGCCTGCCCGACAATCCGCCAGTATAAGGGAATATGGAGCGAGGGATCTCCATTAGGGGATGAGACGAGGGTCTCATCTGCAGCCGGAGTGTGCAAGGTCTGCAAGGGTTCTCCAGGGGATGAGACGAGGGTCTCATCTGCAGCCAGGTAGTGCAAGGTCTGCAAAGGGGACAGGGGATGAGACGAGGGTCTCATCTGCAGCCAGGTAGTGCAAGGTCTGCAATGGGGACACTGGCTTAGGAATGAAAATTTTGTAATTATATCCCCGAAATACTTGGGGGATGAATGAAATTTTAAGAAATGTTCAGTGAATCAAATTTCATACAGGTCCAAAAACTCAGATGGTAACAGCTGAGTGCCCCCAAGGATTTCAACATGAGCACCTTCAATAAAGTCATGAGGAAGAAAAAAAATGATAATAACAGAATATAACAAATTAACGAAACTACTTTAAAGAGAAAAAAAGACATATATATATATCTATATATACACAGCATGATTGCATATAAACAATTTAAAATTTTCCTAAACTGTTTTGTGCATTCCTTTCTCTAAATACACTGTGTCTAAATAACATATAACATTCCAAAATTCAAAACCTCAGTGAAATGCTGTGAACTGTTTGCAAAATCTGACATTATTCCTGTTTGGAAGACGACTTTCCTGCTTTCCCAAACAGTTAAAATGTTCTTCTGTAAGCAACAAAAGCTTTTGTGGAATCCCTAAGCAATATATACTGTCAGCAGTTGCTTGGTCTTCCCCACCTGAGCTGTTTGTAACATGAACATCATATCAGTTTTCACTGGTAAATCCGCACTAAAACCCCAAAACCCTATTGTTTAGGGATAAAAGGGAAAGCGATAAAGTACCATGACAACATCATTAAATCCTTTTTTTCCACATGGAATTGTTTATGTCTATTTAGAATGTCTGGTTTCCTTGTTGTAAACAAATGTTCAACTCCAACATTCAAAAATAACATCTGTAACATTCTATGGACTGTTGTAAAATCAAGCGGGTATTCAAGTTTGAAAGACATATTATCCAGTTTGTTTTCAAAAGTAGACAGTTCTTCTGTAAGTGCAGACATAAGTCACTTATAGCAGTAAAACAGCTTTCCTACATGGGATCTATAAATAACAAAGGAATATATATATATATAAATATATATATATATATATATATATATATATATATATATATACTATACTAGTACATTTCTGGACATAATGGAAAGGTTTAAATATTAAGTCATGTGTGGACTTCAGTTGGGATGTGTGTAGATAAGACAAAGGCTTCCTCTGCACTGGGAGTATGCAGCAATAGTTATACATAAGGGAGTAAGATACAGGTCATTACTTTGATAGAAACATTATTGTTTAAATGATCAGGAGGCTAGCCTTTATAGTTGACTGACTCTTAAATATGGTCATTGTACTAATACGGCATGAAGATTGTCTACATAAGGTTTGAATAAAGCATCAATTCCTAAATTTGATACATTTGTTGTGAATTAAAAAGTAAGAATTGTAAAAGTATTCAGAAAAATAATTGCTATAGCAAAATGAATATATTGCAGGCAAGTCAAGTTTATATTTTAAGTACTGTGAAATACTTTTTATTCGTGGGCTATCAATTTTTGTTGTTTTCGTGGAGGCCTCGGACCATGAAATGGGAACTTAGAAACAACGATCTGAAAATGTCCGAGATGTCAAGGTGGGGATATATGAGGTGTTCATTTTCTATGTTAAAAAGTAACAAATTATTATCGGAATTAGGAGTCTGGTTGCTCCTTTGAACATAAATTAAAATAACAAATAAAATATTTAAAAGATAAGCTATACTTTATCTTTATTAGTGCACATCAATGACAGGCTATATCAAATGGATGTTGTGATAATACCACTCCTGGCACAAATGACATTAAATTACACCTTTGTATTTATTGCTACTCAACACATGAAGTGAAAAATGCCCTTCGGCTAGGAATGGTTCTATAAGTAAAAATTAGAGAATTGAATAGACTCAAAGTAGTTTTTATTGCAATTAATCAATCAATTAATACATTACCGTGTTTATAATTAGCTATTTTTCAGAGTTGTTAATTTTACATTCGTTACCACGCGCGTAAACAACATCATGTAATGAAATTGTTTTGTCTTCTTTATATGTTGATGTTTATTAACAACAGTGAAAATGATTCTGCTGTAATCATTCATTTTGATCGCCTCCTCACTTTTTGCATTTTGCACTGTCAGTCCCCGAATTTAAGAACCCAGGAACATGTAAAATTTGACCAAACCACGACAATTGATACCCACGAATTTAAGTACTTTCACAGTAATTCTTTAAATTTAGCGTCCCCATGTATATGTAAACCCACAAACATACAAAAATGTATGCTTTGCAATTGAACTTGTAAATGCAGATAATAATGAAAAAATATATATATATCAATAGAGAGAGAAAACAAAATCATTAATATAAGCAATGCCAAATACTTAATTATATAAAAATGCAAAGGGCTTGTAAAGAAATCATATTTCACTGTAAACTACAATTAATTTATATATACATCCAGATTTTAATGAAAGCTGCTTTTTCTGGAACCAAGTTAAAGGTGTTTGCATGGGTAGCTAAGTAAATTTGAGCTTGGAAGGCAAGGCAGAGTAAAGAAGACCATAATATGTGTTATGGCCATAGCCACAAAAGTAGCAGTAACAACTAAAGATCTATAATTCCTAGGTTAACCGTCTTATACAATCTGTGGCAGAAAATGCTAAAAACTAATATAAAAACTAACTCTGATACCAGGTATTAAACAAGAGTACTATCATTGGATGAATAAAGTTACAACCTTTAAAGTTCAAAATATATGTCAAGTATTATAATCTACATTGCAGTATTAATCTGGAATGTTTGTCTGTAGCCAGGAAAATGAATTACATGTATTTAAAAAATAAGATCCTGTAGCCTCATTTGTTTTGCTACAAAATAATGGTGTCTGAAAGTACAGACATTAGTGGCAGTCTGGTTGCAGAGTTATATGAGTATGTAACATTGTTGTTGTGTATTGACCTGTGATATTTTAATATACAAATTTATAAATATATTATGGAAAATAACTGAATTTAAACATGATTAGTAAGCATAAACTTGAGGTCAGAACTTTCTCACATTGTGTCAGGTTGAATTCATTATTGACACATGTTAGTCACAAAATCTGAGAACCAGCCTTTGTTTCTACAGATTATTATTATTATTATTATAGACAATTGTTATATAGCGCCAATACTAAAATATTACTCCAGGCGCTTTACAATATCACATGAGGAACATTATCTATAAATATATCGCAATATTCAATAATAAAAACACACTACAGATAAAAATCTTCTTCTACTTATGAATGTGTAACTTACTTTTGACACCATTTCATCAAATAATTTTAATCAATGAACATGGGTGTGTTGTCATGAATGGATCTATAATGTATAAAGATGATAACCCTATCTGAACTCTGTAATTGTTTTACAATATCCGGAAGTTTACTACTTTAAAATCTTCTGTGGTTTTGACATTGAGACAATGTGACGAATGAACTCAGAAACTATGTTACAGCTGAAGGAAGTTTGACCCTAAGTGATAACAGATTTAAAGACTTCAAAATACCAGAATATTTTATGTCTTTGGAAATAATGTCAACTTCCCACACTTTTTAGCCCTTGCTTATTTGCAGTTATGTTCACATGTTTTTATTTTTATCTTTAAATGCTACACTTGATCAACCGAAACAATTAAAATATATCAGATATATGGAATTGATTCATTAAGAGACGTAGACACAAAATTTGAGTGAAACAT
This sequence comes from Limnoperna fortunei, assembly GCA_944474755.1. NCBI lineage: Eukaryota > Metazoa > Mollusca > Bivalvia > Mytilida > Modiolidae > Limnoperna > Limnoperna fortunei. Next base: position 44,059,551 of record OX104115.1, read on the forward strand.
ATTTGTATAACTGCCCCTTGTATTTTTGCATCTTGAAAATATGGTACTTATATTGTGGGATTAGTCTCAAGAGTAGAAAGAGAAAACAATTCCCTGCATGATAAGCACACTCATGCATGGCATGCCCTGCATATAGTGTATAATAATCTGTCTCTGCTTGTGTTTGCTTGACTCACGTGGCTTGACTTGTGGACATGATTTGTTACTAGACCAACTAAATGTTCTTTGTTGGACAGTTATGTCCACTGTATATATGGTGTTAGCAGTCAGGAGAAAACTTTAATGATTTGAACGATACTTATCCCTATTACCTGCATATTTATTTTATAATAAATGTTATCTCTTGAATGTCAATGATTTTATTTATTTGGGTTAGTCAGTAAATAATTTTATGTAAGCACATGTTTAGGAGTTAATTATCACTGTTACTTTAATTTGGGGCAAGGAGAAAACTAATTAGAATTCAGATCAGAACAGACATATTGATTATGAAAGATATGTTTTGCACATCTTTGTAGACTGTAATTAATTAAACACCTATTGAAATACCCGGTATAGCATAGTAAATTTATTGTGTGGCATAAATGTACTGATGAGTTGAATAATAAATGTAAAAATTTTTGAAAACTAATACTTATCTTTAGGATGACAGAACATATATGGGTGGGTGGATAAGTCTGTCCCATCATGTGTCTTTGGCTGAAGATGTCTCCATACTAATATTGACATGTATGGTGTCTGTTATCAAGTGGAGTTTTCTTGTTAAAATCTATTCCACACACAAAATGTATTTGCAGAACAGTATAGTCACAAAAACAACCATCCTAATTAATGGACTTTAAACACATAGAATTTTTTGCTGTCTGTTGGTTTGAACATTCATTGCCAGGTACTAACAAGCTACTCCATACATTGGTCATACAGTTCTGGTGTTCTATTTTACTCCTTTCATAATTTGAAAAAGCAAACTAAAATATTGTCTAAATCAAATCTTAGGACAGTTACGATTTCGAAATAGATTCACTAATCTTAAAACAAATGACATTTCAGTTCAACACTTTGTCCTGTAGCTATTTACTCCATGACTTCTGGTTGAATTCCTCTTGAAGTTTTGTTGCAGTCCATAAAATATCAAGTTTCCACTCTGTTCATATTTTTCAGCAATAGCTTTTTCTTTGCACAAAATTTTTATGATAAACATATATATATATATATATATATATATATATCTTTAATTGTAATCAGAATTGAGGCAGTTGGTCCAGATTTAAAATTTAAAATTGTGATCACAACACTTAATGAGTAGAGAATTTCTTTGACTGCTAATAACCAGAACACTGAATACACAAGGGCAGGCTAATGGCTTAAATGCACACAACAGTTATTCAATGGAAACACCCAGAAATGGGAGGAGACTAACTGTTCAAGAGAATTAATTATTCTGAGATAAATTGATGTGTTAACCTGTACAAATATAAGGAAAAGATAATGCTCCCTGGTGTGCTGTCCAGCTGTAGCTATTAAGTGTCAAGTGCAGAACTCATTAACCTCAGATCTATGGCAATTAAATCAATTTCAATGTGTGTGATCTGTTTAAATACTAATAATGTAGATTAGTTCAATTTATGGCTGTTTGTATAAACATAACTTATATTTCTTATAAGTAATTATTGGATTTTTTGGTACATTTGGAGGAAACAGAATTTGACTTCATGTTGGATTAGTTATCTCCAAGTACAACCATTTATAACAAGTTTTTCAGTCATAATTTATTAACTATTGATATTAGAAGCTTGGGGTCTTCACTAAAGTTCATTATGACCCTTAACAAGTGATACAAGGTAAAGGGTCAAGGTCATTTTATAATTTTTGGTATTAACAATTTATGATAAGTAGAAAAATTGCAATAACTATATGAGATATTGACATAAGATTTTCAATATTGATCACTGTTGACATTCAGCATGCTCAAGGTCATTCTATTAGAGGTCAAGGTTCAAGTCCTATTGTAACGTTTTACATGTCCTTTTAATGTTAAGAGGCTCATTGCTATTGTGTATGAGAAATATGCACTTTCGTCCTATTTAATTACCTTTCTTATTTTCAAACTATCCAAATAGTATTTATATCAATGTTGTTAATTTTTGAAGACAAATTACTTATGTTGTTTAGATTTTAAGTACAGAGTCATTCATAATAGGTGTTATTTTATAGTGGAAAGCGTAATAATAGTTCTATAGAACCATTGAACCTATATTTAAGGTCTTTCTCACTACAGTGCAAAGACCTTCATACTATTCTTATTATTATTTGCCAACACCATAAACCCTTGTTAGAAGATAAACTCATACACTGTAATCGATTCTTAAAATCTGAAGTGTACAAAATGTCGGTCGACCTATGGCCATAATTTGTTTCTCGAAAACCTTGTCTTAAAGACTTGGGACCACCACCATGGATCCTAAGTGACATATATTACATATTACAAAAATGTCAAGGTCAAATGTCACCTTAGTTTGCTAGCACTATATCTAAAAAACTATAAAAGATAGAAGCAGACAACAAATGGATGGGACAAATACTCCACTTATTGAGACCTTCATTTGTTACATTTGGTTCAAAACTGCGATGAACCCTTTTGAGTTACAGCACTTGACTCATTTCTGTTAATCGGTTTTTTGCTTACAACTTGAAAACAGAGATAGTAAACATATAGGATTAAAGTGATAATTAGGAAAATAGCTTCAATTTGAGCCAAGGTTTAAGGTCATAGGTACCGTAGCAACAAGGTAACTGTTATAAAAAGTCCTCAGCAACCATATTTAATTAGAATCAGAATGATGTTTTTCACTGAAAGATGTCTTTTTATGAACGGAAGTGTCATTTTCTCCCTAGCTTTGGGCATGAAAGTCCTTAACAATATATTTTTTAAAAATTTTAAAATTTGTATTATATATTTTTTGCTCAGGACAAATGGCAGTTTAATTCTTTATGATGTTTTGATCCAATCAGTCATGACTGAGGAATTAGGCATGTTTGTGGAACCTGACATGTTTCTGGGTACTGCATATATATTTTAGCACTTTTTTTCCTGTCGAAATGTCAAAGGTTTTCACCTGATATAAAAAAATCTAATAGAACCTGTCATAATTTTGTCTAACTTAAAAACTATTTGTCTTAAATTGCATAAAAAGTCAATTAGCTGAAAATTAAACAAGCATTACTTTTTTTAGCAAAAAAATATTGACAGCCATGAGTGAGCAGATCATTAGTTTGTTTGAAGAAACTATGCTTGGGGGGGGGGGGGGTTAAATGGTTGAAACAAGTTCATCGAAACAGAATGATAAAATACCAAATTCTACCAAAATAGCTTTAATTTGGAATAGATCATTTGACCATATTAATTTAGAAAATTTACTTTATTTTTCAAAACAAAAAGAAAGCTACCTAATACCTGGAGTGCAAGTAATAGTTAACTAGAGGCTCCCAGGAGCCTGTAATTGCTCACCTGGAACCCAAATGACTTCAACTATATTTAAATTTTTGAAATTAACAGTTTCAGTCTAGTTGTTATAGCTTTTAAGTTACTGTGCAAAAACTAAACATTTCTTCAAAAATTTTAGTTAAGTACAATAACTCCTATAAGGTGCCATCAGATAATATCTGAAAATTAAATCGTTTGTAGGCCTTGTCCTTCAGAGAAATTTAGAAATTTACAGTTGTACTCTAGGTGTGTTATAGACTAATTTATAATACAAAAACTGTTCATTTGTCTAAATTCATAATTAAAGGGCAATAACTCCTATAAAGAGCCATCTTGCAATTTTGGACTAAGCAATCATTTGTAGGGCTTCTATTGCTGATCATTTGTGCAATTTACAGTTTCAATCTAGCTGCTATAGTTTTCAAGTTACAGGACGAAAATGGAATATTTTTTTATAAAAAAATCGTCATTTAAGGGCAATAATCCCTATAAGGAGTCATCTGACAATTTCAGACTTATATAGTGAATTGTAGGGCTTGTATTGCTGATCATTTTTGCTATTAACAGTTTCAATCTAGCTGTTTACAGTTTTAAGTTACAGCACAAAAACGGAAAATGTCATAACAATTGCCATTTATAAGCAGTAACTAATATAAGGAGTTCTCTGACAATTTCAGACCAATCAAGTGAATTGTAGGGCCTTTATTGCTGATCATTTGTGCAATTTACAGTTTCAATCTAGCTGCTATAGTTTTCAAGTTACAGGACAAAAACGGAAAATTTCATAAAAAATTGCCATTTGAGGGCAAAAACTATTATAAGGAGTCATCTGACAATTATAGTGAGTTGTAGGGCTTGTGTTGCTGATCATTTTTGCTATATACAGTTTTACTCTAGCTGTTATAGTTTTTAAGTTACGGGAAAAAATAGGGAAAATTTCATAAAAAATTATCATTTAAAGGTAATAACTAATAAGGAGTCATCTGACAATTTCAGACCAATCAAGAGAATTGTAAGGCTTTTATTGCTGATCATTTTTGCCATTTACAGTTTCACTCTACCTCTTATAGTTTTCAAGTTATATTGTAAATACCAAAAATTTTGTCACAAATCGTCAATAAAGGGCAATAACTCCTCCAAGAAGCCAATACACAACTTCACACTATTAGCAGCTATTGTAGACCTTAATGTGCTGATCAATTTGAAGTAACGGTTTTCTCTATAGCTATTATAATTTTTGAGATAATGATCAAAAACCTGTGTTGACACCCATGTTCTACTTTTAGTAACAGCGGCCATCTTTGTCTGTTGATCAACACCCTGGGTACAAACTTGAAACTAGGAACCCTAAGGATGCTTGTGGCCAAGTTTGAAAAAAATTGGCTTTAGTTAGTGGTTTCAGAGGAGAAGATTTTTGAAAAAGTTTACGACGGACGACAGACGACGGATGCAAAGTGATAGCAAAAGCTCACATGGACCTTCGGTCCAGGTGAGCTAAAAAGGCACAAACTGAACCACTTAAGGTACATTTAAAAAACTTTCTTAAATATTTACATGATGAATATAACAATATTGTTCAGAAGTCCAACACTTTTCATCACATGAATCACAAAAATTTAAACATTTCTTCAAACTGAATTCCTAAAACTACTAACTGACAAACAGCTACATAACAGTTTTGTTTAACTCAGTTTAACCATTGTTCAAAACATTTCAGTAGCTTCTGAAGATCATACATACACAATTCCAATATCTCATACCAATCAATCCTGCTCAAATGTTCTTCATTTGCCTGAAGACAATGATAACGAAACAATTAGCATTAGCAATTTTTTATACTGCATTAACTGACTAAAGAAATATGTGTTTAACAGCTACTGACCATAACAGTAACAGTAAGACTGATCATGAAAAAGGTGCAACTGCACCAATCTTTCCATATAAAGTATTCAAGTATAACAGATCAATCTATAACTCAAGTTAATTTTGATGATTTTCCGGTTTCTGCTGTAGACAGGCAAAATATAGTGACAAACAAACAAAATGCTGTTGATGTAGCATTAAGTAAACTTGCCACTTATAAAACACTCAGGGTGTACTTCTATGAAATGGTGGACAAATGCAATAGAATTATACTTTTATTAGAAGAAAAGATTTACTTCAAGAGGTGGTACATAAATAAAAAATATATAGACAAAAAACAGAAATTTTAAACCGTTACAACTATCAGCCAAAAAAAGTTAGTTCATAAAATTTGGTGTTCATGAAGTTTTTCTATGAAATATTAGCAATAACAAAATTGTTTTCAATTCAAGCAAGTTTAAAATATCATATTTGTATTGCTTTTCACATGAAAAAAATTGTAACATGAACATTAACAATGTAAATGTATTTACTAATAAGATATTAATTATATAGGACTATTGTAGTTTGAAATGCGTACAAAACAGCAGATGTTTAACCTGTTTTGCATAAAATACAAACGACTCATTACATAACCTTAAGTTGTTGAAGATCGATGTTTTGGTTTCAATCTTTGAGAGATTAAAATAAAACAAAACATGTTATCTTTTTTGTTTTCTTTGCTTTCGTTTATAAATGAAAGTTGACAAAAGTTAGTTTGGTTTAGAAATGTGAGAGTTTTCAATTTAACAACAATCATAATAGATGATTCGACAATGCACTATTTATATTTTTGTTTATTACAATCCATCACAAAAAATAAATACAACTATGAAAATTAATGATATTTTGAATAAATTATATATTACAGTTAAAACTGTTAAAAAACATTGGGCAAGTCGGATTTGGATGTCTTCATCTTAGGCCATTTTGTTAAAAACATGTAGGTGCAATTTTCTGCTCCAAGAAAAGGGTGCGGACAATATGCTACTTTTTACAGTAATAGTATTTTTGATGTCTCAAAAAAGAATCTGATCATGGGACTTGAAAAAATTGGAACAGTTAACTACCTATATGAGTCACACTGTAACTTACATCAAAGATGTTCAGATGATGTGACTACCCCTTACAACTTTCTTTCTGTTCTTATAACAACAACTTTTTATTGCATAATTCCTCATTGCAATATTTCTTGTTCAGCATCCTGCCAAAAAATTAGAGAAATAAATTACACATAAAAACTATAAACTACAATCATCATTACAAAGAGATGACCTTACAATAAATGTATATGTATTTTAAATATTGCAATTTAAATTTATGTAACATTCATAATGTTATTTTATTTTTATTAAGATTATTTTTGTTTCTTCTATTAAAAAATACATCCTTGATTCAATTTTTTTTTAAATCAGTAAATATGTCCAATTGTTTCGACTGTATGCACAATTGTGAATCCTATTTATTAAATTTATGAATATATGTCATAAAAAACTCAGAATAACTTTGTTTTGAATATTCTTGAGTGTCTATGTTAACTTTGGATGTGGTAAAATATGTCACGACTAATCTTCATATTTCATTGTGGTCAACAAGGTTCTTTGAATGTCTATAAGCTTACACTTGCTATAATGACTACCCAACTGAACACAGATTTTATATATAGGACTGGATAAAGGATCAGTGTGGTACAAGTTAAATCCTGCTTATGGAGTGAATCTTATGGTTCTACAACTAGTGAGTTGTTGCTTTACGCTGTAGAAGTACTGCTTCTTGATGGGTTATCTGTCTGTACTGTTTACTTGCGACACCTAAAATATTATAAATAATGATAATGTTTTGATGTGTTTTGTCCATATAACCTGTTTGCTCTATATCAGCACACTACAATAAAAGATAATAATAAATAAACTAAAGTTTTAATAAAATGCAAATCTGTTATATATAAGCTTATTATAAAAAAATGCATAAAAATAACTACCTAATGTAATTGCTCACCTGGAAGATAACTGACTTCGAGCAATTTTCACCATATGAGATTAGGAAAAATAGTACATCAAATTGCTCTATTAGTAAATACCAGTAATGGTTTTTACCTTGTTTGCAGTTTCTTCCTATTGACAAGTGTACAATAGACAAAAACATCAACAGCAAAATTTTCAAAAGTCAATCACTCACTGAAAGTTTAACAAAAAATATTGGCAATTTACAAATTTACACTATAAAACTAGCTTTATCAATTTTTTATACAAAAAGCCACTGAAGCTAGGCTACATTTAAAAGTGTCAAAAGCACCCAAGAATAAAATAGAAATTGTGTTTTAGACTAATACAAAGTTATGTAGTGTTCATTATGCTGACTTGCAATTTACAGTTTCACTCAAATTTCAACAGTTTTTAAGTTACAAACCCAAAATTTAGTGAATAGTAAGTAAATTGACATGAATCTTTATAAGAATTAATGGTACAAATGGCAGGAAGAAAAGGACATGATTTTCTTTATACTAACTACATTACATTAGCTATCTTTGTAGCATAGAATATAAATTTTTGTGGTATGTTTGTTGTCATGGTTGTTGCAAGGTGATAATACAATTCTTCAGGTGTCTATTGATTTAATTTTTAACTTACAAACTTACCTTTAATTCGAGACCATCCATAAAACCAAAGTTGCCTTATAAATTCTGATTCCAGTTCTAAAAAAGAAAAGGAGACATTTTTTTACCACAGGGAAAAACAAAGACTCAGGTTTATGAGCAGTAGATGTACATGACCATACATAGTGCTCCAGGATGAACTACATCCAGTATGTGAGCAGTAAGACAAGTTGAGATAGCAGCATCCTAGTTATTACAGCACATCATAGTCTTGTTAGCAACTAACAGTTTAATTTGTAATGTCTTAATGTTTTTCGTAATTTGCTTTGTTACATCATGTAATATTTATGTACTTTAAAGATAGAAATAAAAAATAAAATTTTTTCTGTGTCTTGAAATATCAGATTTTATAAGGAAAATGTAAAATTTTCATCCATAAACTCGCAAACATACACAATTTTAACTCACATGACTCAATCAGAGAATAAACACATTAAAGTAAAATCACCCCTGTCAAATATACCCCATTTTGGCAAAATCACTACCACCTTAACCAAATCAGTTAACTGACAGAAATCACTTTATTGCATAAAAATGTATCTTTTTATTCTTGATTCGAGTTTACTCAGATGGCTCTATCAGAATTTAACGGTTTATAGCCATCCTCACAAGTCAGGGTTTCTGTGTTGACGAAAACCCTGACAAACTTAGCTAGGAAATTCCCAGGTTAGAAGTCACTATTTTGATTGGCTTCATCATCATGATCATAGCTGCATGTAACCAATCTAAAGCTCACTTTCATACACGACTCAGTTAGGGCATATCCCAATTTTGATTTTAAATAAACAAAATGGATGTGTTGCATAGACCATGTAAAAATCAGTGTATATTGTAAAATAGTATTAATAGTGTGTTATTAATGTGTTATTTATTAGTTTTACGTTTTCTTCTCACTAATGAATGAGTCAGAATGACATGTGCAGATTCTACTAAAAACACTTGTTTCTTTCAAGCAATTTCATTGGTTGATATTTTGAAGGTCTGACATCAAATGAAAATCTTCTAGCCCCGGAATTTCCTAGCTAAGTTTGTCAGGGTTTCATGGACAGATATCGACACAGAAATCCTGACTTGTGATGATGTTTCTAAGCTTGTACAAACTATTGATTTTCCAACAGGCAAAACTTTAAGAAATACAAAAATCTTTCATTATTTAATAACAATAACTATAGAAGCATTGTTGATATAGTTCCTTATTATGATAGTTGTAATCATTTAAGCAAAATATTTATTTCAAAAATGTATATAAATTTTAAAAAGCAACAAATCAATATGTAAACTTGATAAGTTAAAAATATTTTAATAAAATAACGTCATAAAACTCAACCCTCTTCCATGAATTTATTTTTAATGTAGGCTTTGCAAATCGGCACAACACACCACAGGTTTCTTTTCGCATTGTCTTTCTTAAGCTGTCACGTAATCAGCATTACAATTTTCATCTTCTTTAACAAAAGAGGGATTATATCTTGAAAACGATGTATTGTCCCAAAATTTGTTATGGTCCCATTTTTTTGTCATGGAATCTTAAAATTGTAACCCATGTTCAAAAATTAAATTCAGGCATATATATGATAAACATGTGTGACCTCGATGATTTACAAGTTATCACATTATCTAAAAGATTAATAGAAGCTTCCATGTGAACTTAATATATGCTTTGCATTGTTCAATAAATCACTGTTATTTTAGAAAAATACTGCCCATCAATTTGACACAAACATGTTTTGTTTCATTTCCAGAACTAGACCTCTTCATGATCACAAAAAGTGGTTTTATACTTCCATTTTTTCCTAAAAGCAAGGTACTATTTTGTGTTTACATTTGTTATGAATATGTATGCTTGGAAAAACTGGTCACCATTCAACAATTTGCATGATAATGAAACAGTTTACATTCAATACTATCGGAAAATGTATGAAAATTAAGCTTCCGATCACAGGGGCACGTAAAAATTGATTTACTTGCGCTTTCGATTGATACTGGGTCGGTTTTGTTATAGTGTGGGAGAAGGGAAGAAACAGAGTCTATACCCGCCAACTTTCAAAAAATAAAAAAAAATATTCCTTCACCCCTATCTACACGGGTTTGTAATTATTTCTGTTCCGAATTGAATTATCTTCATGAAAAACCCTACCTTTATGTTTCTAATGTCATTTGACTCTCAAATTTTAATAATTTCCACCAGTTTTAAACGAAACGGACAATAACCCTGGCCGGAAGTGGACTTTATCGTTACTGAGAAAGTGAGTACCGAAAGGCATCAATGACGACAAACGATAAAGTCACCACTTCCGGCCAGGGTTATTGTCCGTTTCGTTTAAAACTGGTGGAAATTATTAAAATTTGAGAGTCAAATGACATTAGAAACATAAAGGTAGGGTTTTTCATGAAGATAATTCAATTCGGAACAGAAATAATTACAAACCCGTGTAGATAGGGGTGAAGGAATATTTTTTTTTATTTTTTGAAAGTTGGCGGGTATAGACTCTGTTTCTTCCCTTCTCCCACACTATAACAAAACCGACCCAGTATCAATCGAAAGCGCAAGTAAATCAATTTTTACGTGCCCCTGTGTTCCGATCGTATTTCGGTTCATGTTTGTTATAAATAATACATAATTTACGTTATGGAGACATGCATTCTCTTACCTTTTCACAATAAAATAGCTTTTTTATGAATAACGAATGAAATGTTCATTTAGCGCAATATTCGCAAGTTTTGCGAATGGTCAGTCCCATACCTCCCATTATGTCGATTTCAACTTCATGTGATTACACAAATATGGCTATTCGTTCCTCCAAAAGTGAAGAATATGTTCCTTCTTTTTGATGTAAGGTGGCGTTTGACTTATTATCATAGCATTAGCCGATCTCTCACAAATGGCAATCAAAAAAGGTTAAAAAGTGTTGTCCGACCATCATCCATGTTGTCCGTTTTCGGAAGCACCTCGTTTCTAAGCGTTGGTAGTCTGGGATCCTGACTAAATATTCTCAATACCGTAAGCGGACTTCCGGTTCGAATATACAGTCAGGTCACCAGCAATGAATCCGGTCAAAATTTTGACCGGTTTGCAACATTCGGAATGCCTAAAAATTTACGTCATTATTAACAGTAACTGACGTAACTTTATGACGTAACGTCCGGCGTCCGGGTAAACAAATCAAATAAAAATACAGTTTATCAAAAGAATGCTTTTCTAGATTTATGTCTCGAATGTGGAAATAACTTACAGAGATTTGTCAGTTAAACTAGAAAGCCGGAAAACAAGAAGCAGGTAGCTACTTTATTTAAATTGTACTCTGATATAAATTTCCAACGGAACGAAACGCGGGAAAAATTAGCTCAAACATGGCGTTTTAAATAACCAATCAAACTGGGTAGTAAACTGGTGGTGACCTGGGGTTATATTTGAAAGTGAAGCTTGCGTAAATGAAAAATATTGCACCAGGGGACCAGGTTAAAGCGTTGGTAGCTCACTAGCTGTCAACTCTTCAAATTGGAGGGAAATTTAATAATTTTACGTCGCTGTCGATATTTTAGTGTTTGGGTTACCAGATATATCTGAGGAGTCCACAAATCTATTTTTAGAAAGCAGGACCGCGTTACAAATAACGCCGACCAGAAAAAGGGGAGGGTCTAAAACGCGGAAGTGGAAAAGCCGGAAGTATAAAAACACATATATTTTTGTTCATAACTTTTTAACGGCTTGACATAAATTAACAAGAGAAGATATGGTTGAACCATATCGGGGAAACTCAATTAAAGTAAATGGAGGATTAAAACAGGAACCCATTTTGTATTGTAATATGAGAGATTATTACAATACAAATACAAATACAAATATAAATAATTTTATTGGCTCAAACTCATCTACAATAAATAGTGTAATGGAAAATAATATATAACATCACATGTAATGTAACGTAAATTACCGTTACATACATTAACATTACGTACATTATATGTTACGTACAATAAAGGCACTGCATTTTAAATTATTTTGCCTTTAGGTTCTAAATATAAGTAATATATTAATGATGTTCTGAAGTGCTTTTCAATGTATTTTAGCAGTTATGAAACATTATTTAAATGTCTTTAGTGTTTCAGCGCTCACAAACGGTGTTACGGACCTTAATTTCTTAAACGTGACGCAATAAATTTCGCTGTTTTATTCGTTGCTGACAACAATTTAAATGAAACATAGATAAGCATTTGTTATGATGATAATTGGATTCAACTTGATCTAAAACCAATAAAAGAACGTCAATAAACGTGTATTGGTCATGCTTTATAGAGAAAATAGATTGATTGTTTGGATGGATGTTTGCTTTATGTCCAGCGAGCAGTATTTCAGTTATGTTCAGGAGTTTTGTTACATACATTAATAGGTTTTTGGCGACATACAATCAAGGCCACATATTTTGTAACAAATAACAACTTTTATCGAGACTATATTTCTGTCTTCATACAATACAACAATTTATTAATAAGAAAAATCATCAAAGGAATATTTTCCGGGTGTGTTTAATTATTATTTATAAACTAAAAAGTACTTGATGCAAGAAAGCGACATGGTAAATTTGAGCAGTACTGTACACAACTATTAAAAGTAATGTATGCAAGGTCAAAACTCAAATGTCAAGTTTGGGTGAACCTTCCGTCTCCAAAACATCGACATTCATACATTTTCTGTATAAGAAATAATTTATTGAGTCTTTCAGTGTTCACTGAATAATTATTCGACTTGAAAGTTTGACGACATGTTATTCTTTCAAATGCAACATTTACGATGGAATGAGACCTCGTCAACGCCATCTTTGTCCCAAATTATTTACATTTGTACCGTTTGTTAAATCTGCAATCCGAATTGGGATAAAGGACTGGTTTCGTTTGTTTTAAAAACATTCGAAATTCTGAATACATTGATTTATGTATTATTTTATTTTGCAAAGAAGTACATGTGTAAATCGTGTTTACTGTTAGGACATCATGATGATCAGCTGCAGCAGCACAGGCAGCCATGGAATATTAACTGTTTACATCACGAAAATTGTTTAATACACCATTAAAACAGTAGCAAGAAGTTTATTATTGTTGGACATACTTACAATGCGTTAATTCTACATTAACAATTCAGATGAAAGCAGATTGAATGTGCATTTATGTTATAATATTGGACATATTTACAATGTGTTAATCATATGTTATCTCTTCTTATTATCTCTTAATGATATATAATTGTTTTCATATGTTATCTCTTCTTATTATCTCTTAATTATATATAATTGTTTTCGGATAAATTGAGCAAAAAGGTAAAAACCATACTCTACAATATAGTTCATGTTGTAAGTGATAAAATGGCAAATTTAATATTAAAGAAAACATTTCAATTACCGTTTTTCGTATTTGTTAAATCCTTCAAGCTTTAAAATACGTTTTTTTTTGTCCTGATCTAATAAGAAGAAATAAAGATGTACATAATTGCATATTAATGCGCGCTTTACCAGTATCTCGGTAATATGAACAGATCCGCCTCAAGTTTTATTTTTGGATTATTTTACTATCTATAGGTTAAGCCTAGTATTTTTATTAATGCATTCTATTCTTCACATAATAAAATGTATAAACTTGATTTTTTTTATTAATTAGTTATTTAATTTGATAAGAAAAAGGCATTTAAAAATTTTGTTATGTTATATTACGTAATGTATTTCATCGCTTCAATTGTATTTCTTGGATTATTTCGTGATTTATATGTCAAGCTTCGTAATTTTTTATGCATTCTTATTTTAACATGATAAAGTGTAAATTTTTCGGTTTCTTTTATTAGTTACTTAGATAATTTGACAATAAAAGTGCATGTTTAGATTTTGTTTAACGCGCTTGTGACCACTCATCCAGAAAACTTATTTCTGGATTATTTCATAATTAATAAGGTAGAAAATGGAACTTTTACGCAGAAAATTAGTCATCTTGAACATTAAATTTAATTTCCCTGGGTTTTGTTTATTGACGGTTTCGAAATCCCAAACTCTCGTGAACGATTCGTGTGTGGTAGTGGTGGTTTTAGGGAGGGGGCAGAGATATTTCTGTGATGTAATTGTATATTAGATGTGCCTTGTTTATTTGCTAATTTATTATTTATTACAAAATGAAAGACCAATCAGACTCGCATAATAAGCCGCTAAAATGGCTAAATTCGATTATGATTTTGATATATATTGTATATAACCTGTTGTTTTGTTGTTTATTTGTGACTTTCTCTGTACCAATTGTATTATTGGCTGTGTGAGAAGAAACTATATATACAAAATTAGATTTTCAAATAGGCATGTTATTTAAAAATATTGATGTCTGAATCAGTGAAAAATGTGGTAGAAATTAGTAGGGAAAAGAAATTTCTCAATAATAAAATGACACAGAAGATATAGATTTTTATTTAATTCAAGATTTAAAAAATTTTGATGTTAAGATATTTTAACGAAGCAAGTTATATATATATATAATAATACAACAGAAAAAAATTCAGTTACGTTCGAATAAAGGTCATCAACAGTTTATATTGTTGAAAATAATTGTAGAAGTTAATAATCTCATCAATTGTTTTGCAAAATAAGACTCTTCTTCTAATTGTTTTTTTTTATTTTAAATTCTGAAAATTTTATAAAGTTCTTAGCAATGTTTATGCACATGAATGCTAGTTTGACGTTTAAAATACATTTAATTGCAAATCTTTTGAAACAATTTTAATTACAGTAAAATTAAATCAATAAAAATTGTAACTTGTCGGTATGTTTTCTTTGATTTTCCGAGGACGCGATAACTGCCGATCTTACATTCACATTTTCCCCCACAGAACCACTTGACTATGGTCAATGTATTTTTATTGGTAAACATATATATGTCCTTCGAAAACTTTGCTTTTTTTATTACAGTACTCTTCTCAAAGTTGAGATATTATAATCAAGATGATTATTTCTTGCCTTTCACAATCGTCTATATTTGCATCCCTTTACAGCATATGATAAAATTTTAAATAAAACAAATTGAACAAAAACTATTAAACCAAATGGGATACACCTATAACATATAAATCGAACATCTCTGGATATGGGTTTAACGCATATCTTTTCTTGTTATATAATTAAATTCAGATGAGAGCAGATTTAATGTGCATTTATGATAATAGTACGAAATAGTACGAAATGTTTATTTGTTCAACACATTTACAATAAATGGTTATGACACATAATCACGTGCACATAATGTAATGAATACAACAATATGATAGTTCACCTAGCCAGCTTGATCGCGTACGAATATATGAACAGAATTATATTTTTATTCAAATGCAAAGAACAAAATTATTACATTTCGCACTACAAAACATACTGTTTTTCACCTGAAAAATAGTCAAAACAATATTACAGATAGAAAGTACTTACTTCGGTAAATGCAAACATCGAACTATATTATCGCGCAATAGCTCAGTAAACCGTACCTGAAATTAGTTATAACGCCACGTGTGATACAATGCAATGATTTGAGTTATGAAAATTGAAAGTGCCTCTGGGAGATATTAAAAAGATCTTTATAATGATATATGGTTTATTGCAAATAATTTTTAATAAAGTACCTAAAAGTTGACCGGAAGTGAAATTTGTGCGAGTGTCACTACATCAAATTTTCACATTGGAACCAAGATTTCTCCTAAATGCTTCACCCCGGTCAAAAAACTATTATTGTTTGGCCCAGGTAATTCATTTAGCTTCAAAATGATGTATAGTTTATAAGAAACAAATGAAAGGAAAGTAAAGAAAAGACCGCTGGAAGCAAGTACGGTAGCAAAAGCAAAAGTTCGAATTTTCAACTTTGAACTATAATATCTCAAAGACCTCATAACCCGGTCCGGTCACAATTTGAATAGGGCCTCGTGTTCCCCTCATCATTAGCTATAAAATGATATATAACTTTTAAATTTTGGTCAACGACAAAGTATGTAAAAGTTGACCGGAAGTGATCCTTGTCGAGGAAAAATTCATCAAACTTAACAGATTTCTCCTAATTAAAGTGTTTACACAGGTAAAATTGATTGGTATCGTATAATTAAATTATCATATGGGTTATAATTAACGTCATATATGATAATAGAGAGAAATTTTTTAATTAAGTTTTAATTAATGTTATTACTCTTAACATTATATTATCTTATATGTGTAGTTTCAGGACATCTTACGTCTTATACACGAAGTGAATTGTTCAGGTCAACTTTTAAAGCATTTAAAACTAATATTTTCTATTTTTTATTGACTTGAAATATACAAAATGTTTCTACCTCATACTTTGCCGAATTTGATGTAAATCCATTGTAAAATATAACAGATACAGCTATTTTCCTTATTTCAGGTTACACCTCTTCATAGTAGGAGATCATCCTTCAGGTCAACTTTTCTCTGCTGTTATAAATTTTTCGAACTTTCTGTTTAACTTTTAATATAATATAGATGAATATCTCGCACTGACAAAAATTTAGGTGAAATTTATTCAGAAATAAAAAAGTTATAGATATTAATTTTATTCCATGTCATGTTTTCAGGTAACGACAGGTAGTCCTTCAGGTCAACTTATCTCCCACAAATTTATTTTTTTTTTAATTTTTTTTTCATATTCCTATAATATATGCTTATATCTCAAACTGACCTAAATTTGGTTTAAATCCATCAACAAATAAAAAAGTTATGATCATTTATCTCCGTTTTCAGGACATTTTTCAGGACATTACCGTAAATTTCAGGACATTAGTGCTACCCCTAGATAAATCCCGAAAAGATCGATAAGCAGCTGGCAGGAGATCACCGATTGGACCGATCACCGGATAGGCCGTTTATCCACGCACAGGCCGTTTATTTATAATTAATTTAAATATGCATATCAATAATAAAAACCAATCATAAAGTAAACAAAATATAAAATTTAATTTATATTTAATTAAAAGTATGTATATGTTTGTAATAAATTAGGGATCAGTGTTCATATCAACAAATTAAAATTACTATTACAAGTAATGGAAGAAGGGGGCAAAACTCTTCCGATCCTATACGGTTTCTGATTTATTCCTCTTTGATAGTTGGATAGTATTTTAAAATGTTCAACATTGGTGTATAGTGTATGACACAACTATTATCGTGTATGACACAACTATTATCAGGCGAAAATTGTTTATGTCGAATAATATTTAATGTAATAACGTGTTTTGGGAGGAAAGAAAAAAAATGTAATCGTTGACATTTTTTAGGGTCAGCATATACCTGGGTCCAGTTCTTTCAAATGAAATTGCTGACACATTTAAGTTTTAATTTGCATAACTTCTCAGCGCGTTCAGCAGGACCGATAGAGGATGTTATCTGAGGGTCGCAATGATTCGTTGAGGGGTCCAGGGCAGAGTACTAGTGGAGGACTGGTTCAGAAGCCTACTTAAGCTGCTGTAATCTAAGCTATTATTTATTTATGGAGAAGTCGTACCAGGAGACTTCGCACCAGTTACCTGGAGATTTCGTACCACATATATACAACACACAACCAAAGGTCACATATCAGAGAAAAAGAACAATTAATTTCTACAGTAAAAACACCTACAAACTAATTCAGTCTATTATTCTAGTCAATCAGTTGGATTCCATGAATTGACTTAAAATGAAATGACCGTATAATTGCGACTATAGATATTCTCAATTTATAAACTATTTTCCATGGTAATTGTTAATATGGAGTGAGATAATGCAATTTTAAGCAGGCTCGTGAAGCTCCAAAGTAAAACAAAATTATGTGTTATGACCGTTACAAAACAGCGCGTAATTTGATACTGAAACATAATTCATTAAAAACTAATTGAATGGACTGGATTACGTGCATCAAAAGTTGAGATTAACGTTTAGATAAATAATATTCAAGCCGTTTTCGAGGCCTTTGAATTTTGACTAACAAATATCCTATTTGAATACAAATTAACTAGTATATAGAGCGTAGTCCTCTCTGAGTGTTTGTTCTTGAACACATTTGGTAGGATGTGACTATTAAGGGCCACAGCAGGTTATACTACGGTAAACCATATTCAGAAATAAATACATGTTGTACTGCCGGAAGGTCATATTTTTGTTTGGATTTCTCTTGCTTACTAGTTAAGAGGAGGCTAGAAGGGGGTCCATTAACAGATTAACACGTTTTTTATTTTTCCCAAACAGATAATTTAAAATAATGATAACAGATAACAGCATGAGAAAACAGAAAACAGTGAGTTAAAAAATCGAAAAAACAGATAACAGCAAAATCTCATCGAAGGGCAATACTATTAACAGCAAACAGAGTTTTTATTTTCATTTTAACAGTTAACAACAATATCAAAGTGATAACAGCTAATGGTTGAAAAACAGTTCACAGTTACCTTTAAAAAACCAGTTAACACTTGTAAAAATGTCCAAGAACACATTAATAGAAAAGATCTTGACCCTCCCCACCTTAGTTAACAACTATACGAGTTGAAGCTTATTATGTCCGACTAAAATCACTTAGTCTATTATATTTTGTTACGAATATCTTATTAATAATCATTGTAAATAATGAAACTTTTAAAATAAATATTCGATATTAACATTTTCCCTAATTAAAATTGCAACCCCCACCCATCGATTTTGATTTGTATGTGTTAACGTTGGATTTATTCAAAATGCAAACCCGCAAAAGTTTCACCAGAACCCCACCTTCGCTTTATATTTTCAATTGCTGCTATTATTTGTTTTTTTTAGATCAGAGTTCAACATGTAGTTGCATGATTTGACAAAATGCCTGATGACTAGAGATGAAAGTCACGTCACTGTAATAAGCCACCGAGTTTATCTGATCGACCTTTTCACAACTGATTCATCCGGTACAAATAGGAATCCAAATATGGCTTATAGTCATTGGTGAGATTTGGGTACTGAGGGTCGACGTTCATGTTTAGTCTGATAGGTTTAACATGGGAACAATTTTACCATAGACAGATTTTTCGGCAGTCTGTACCATCTCGTTTTCAACCGTATCATACATTGTTTTATTCCCCTCGCATTAGCGGGTGGTATATAGTGATGGGGGTGTCCGTCCGTCCGTTACACTCTCTCTTATGCGCAACTCCTCCTACACTTACACAGAGTCTTTGTCACAGAGCGCCATTGTGCATCTGATATTAAACATTTTGATAGGAGTGACATTTGGGGGTTCCCATAGAAAAACACGGACTTAGCCATTGACATAATGGAAACGGGGTATCAAAAAAATTGTGAGCATTGCTCAGTTTTTAGCTTTCTTTAGTCTTTTTCACTCGAAACTTTAAACCTACATATGATACAACATGACAAATTCCGTATCACATGGTGTCTGTGGATTTTGCTACGTAAATAAAATAATGAGTTGATTTTGAGATAAATAATTATTTCACGTAAAAGATTTGTTTAATATTTTACAGGAAATTATTTAAATTATAGAAATACATAAAGTTGTATATATATTTAAAGATATGTTAAAATACTGTTAAAAAAGACACGAATAGCCCTTTTTCAAAATGCAAATTATATATTTTACCATCTGTAATGAAATTTTGTATTTAATCATTGTAATCATTGATTTTTTACACGTAATTTTTACCTTTAAAGGCCTGTTAATTTTAATTTGGCATTTGACTCTCTAAAAGTTCAAATCAGTTATATCGCCTTGAAATTTAGCAAACGTTTTTCCCATGTTACTCGAAATATCGTCTCCCTACCGGTGTATCCCAAAGTGAAATTGCACATACTGAAAACTTAAACCAGAGTGATACGATGCTTTATGTCCGACATTTTCTTTTTCTCCGACGTCGCTTTTTGTCAGATAATTTTGCTTTTTGTCCGAACTTTTGCTTTTTGTCCGTCAACCTTTTATCCGATTAGCTTTTTGTCCGATATTTTTGCTTTTTGTCCGTTTTTTTGCCTTTTGTCCGAAATTTTGTATCCGATTAGCTTTTTGTCCGACTTTTTTGCTTTTTGTCCGATAAAAGTACTGTCATTTTATAGATTTTCTTACACCGAATTTATTTTTATGCGAAAGAAAGAAAAAAGGCTTAGCATCACGGGGCCTGTGGTCCACATAAATGGGCATTGTCTGTCGAAATTGTGTATGTGGGTTTATATGAGTTAGGCCTGTGAACCCAATTTTTAGGCATTTTTTCACTGTTCATTTATGAAATTTTAATTCTGAATTTTTTTTTAATCAGATGGAATTTGCTTATATCCCCGAAACACCTTAAATGCGTTGTGAAACAAAACAACAAAATACGTTATGTCACTTATGTGTATTATTACCGTCGGAGACGGTATACATAGTCAACTGGAACAAAACCACAATTGTTAAAGACCGCTTTTTCCTTCTTTGTTTATATTAACATAAAGTCAATTAAAAAAAAATTTCCACCGATTCCACTGGAATGCCATTTAGTAGTATGAAAGTACCATACCACTTCCAAACTATATCCAAAATTAAGAAAAATTGATCATTTCTAACTCTTTTTAAAGCTCTGGAAGCATCCCTACCTTCAGGGATGAAGTCCGAGACACTCTGAAAACAGGAAATTTGCAATCCTTCCACTAGACCAAATTACTACTAATTCATTACATTTCATCAAATGTTTAATTTTAATTTTTTTTTTCAAAGATCCTTCTTTTCAATAAGCCCCAAAAGTAGAACCAAAACAAGAAAAAAGGCAAAGAAAAAAAAATTACAAAGAAATACACTATTTTATGGGGAACTACATTCGAGTTGCAAAGGTCATTAAGGGGGCCTCGGTGGCCGAGTGGTCAAGGTAGTCTACTATTGATCACGTGGTCTGTCAACACTGAGATTGCGGGTTCGATTCTCACTGCAGGCAGGGTGTACTCGACTCCAGTCTTAATTGACAAGGATTGCCAGTTTTCCTACCGCAGGTCGGGGGTTTTCTCCGGGTACTCCGGCTTCCTCCCCCAATAAAAACTGGACGCTATGATATGTTCTGTTTCTTTATTTTCGTTCTGATATTGATGCAAATTTAACAAAACATATTTTTACCACTCATTTTGAACATTTGTTTAGGGAGTCAACTTTTGTTTAAATATTTTTTAAAAAGCACGTCCGAAATGACGACAGTCATTTAAATCTCTCAAGCACCATTGGATAATAGTTTAGCGTCCTTACAAGGTACATGTACATTGTTTACCTATCCTACATATAAATTACAAAAAACAGATACTTTAATAAATGCATAAAATTTGTAATGCAGCTAAGAGACGGTTAGCTTTTTAGAAAAGCTAAACTTGTTATAATTTACTAACATCTAAATAATTGAGCGATTTGTTGGCTGTTTTCGGATATTCTGGCAAAAGGAACAATAGGCATACATTTCTTATTCTTTATGTTTGTTTATGTTTGAAAACAAACATAAATGGTATAAAATCGACTCGTCTTATTATTTTTTTAATTGCCTGTATGAAGTAAAGCAATCTGGCTCAGCATGTGATTTTGAACTGGCAGCAGTGATGTTGCGCCATATTTTAACAAATTGCTGTATTCCACTGACAAGGAAAGAACTTTACATACGATCACCGTATTAAAACTGGATGTGCTTGTTTATTTTTTTGTCGTTTGAATCGGGGTGCTGTTGATGGTGCATTCGGTTAGCTGAAATTTCCTGACATCCTATATAGGGAGACCTCAAAACGAAAATAGGAAAAAAATTGCTGACTCTTAGAAAATTTAATTTGTTTTATTAGTGCTACAAGCATATTTTAGGACATTTATGCCAAAAAATATTTAAAATAATGTGTTAGTGATCACGATGTTGTCTTGTCAAGTGATTTGGTACGACAGTGTCTTCGTTTGTGTTACATTCGGAAAGTATTATCTGAATTAGTTCATTAAATGCAAACGAACATAGTTTAGTGTAAACATTGTGAGGAATACGTAAAAGTAATTAAATGCTTTGCATCTCCTCATTTTTCGGTTTCCATTAATTAAAGAAAAATATTATTTTTGTTAAGAGAGTATAACATGTGTTCAATGTTGTACTGGTTTGCATCCCGGTCATGGGGCCTTGGTGGCCGAGTGGTTAAGTTAATAAATCATCTATTATTGATCACGAGCCTGTCAACACTGAGGTTGTTGGTTCGAATTTTGTACTGCGGTGTTCTAGACTCGCTCCAATCTTAATTGGAGAACTGTCAGCATTCATGTCGAAATTCGGGGGTTTTTCACCGTGTAGTTCGGCTTCTTCCCACCTAATAAAAAAAGCATTAAACCCCATTCAAGATACGTCGATTTATGAAATTTATTCAATTTATTTCTGTTTTCACACATAAACGAGGGGGTGAACAAGGGGTACATTTCTCCCTTCCCTCTGCTCCTTTCTCCCCCCTCTTTACACTTCTGCCTCTCAAAACCCCAGAAATAATATATTGTATTTCCTAACATGGTCATTAACTGTGTAGAATTTATTTTGCTGTTAGCATATTATTATAAATCATGTATAGTGGTTGTTTTTTTGCACTGGTTTTTGTTTTCTTAGACGGTCTGCAATGTCTAAGTAGTCGGGCCGAACTCTCAGACATATCCGATGGACTGACTACTTTCGTCTTAAAGTAAATTGTCCTATAGATGTCTCCAGAGTCCAGACCAACTTGTCTTGCATTTGTTACATTTGTACTTCAAAACCACTTGACATATTGGAATCCAACTTGCAATTGTCAAACAATTTAACAAACCTCTATTGTCTTGTATTGTATTGTATTGTTATCTTATAGAAATGTACCTCATATGGTCTTTTACAAATCTCATGGTTTTTGGTGCTGATGCTAACAGCAAGATGGTCACAACAAGGGAACATAGAACCCCAGAGACAATAAGTACAAACAGCTGGGGGTTCGATTCTCACTGCAGGCAGGGTGTACTTGACTCCAGTCTTAATTGACAAGGATTGCCAGTTTTCCTACCGCAGGTCGGGGGTTCTCTCCGGGTACTCCGGCTTCCTCCCCCAATAAAAACTGGACGCCATGAGATAGCTGAAAAATTGCCGAAAGTGGCGTTAAAACACCATTCAAACATTCAAACAAACAAACAGCTGGTTGTCAGAAACTAATTCACTTAATTCAACCACATTATGCAGAACTGATATCAGGGTAGGTTTCTACCACTTTACTATTTGTATTCATTGAAATGCTCTGAAATCTGAGTGAAAATTGAATTGTGATATTGTAGAAATGTACCCGAAATTGTTCTCTTAAAATTTAAGATTTTGGAGCGGATCCTTAATCCAAGATGGCCACCAATGTGGAACATATCCCCAGACAATATGTAGCACAAATCATGCAGAAATAGTGCCAGAGCAGTTCTCTACTATTTACAAGTTTTGGTGCTGAATGAAAACTTTGTGTAATGTTCATGTAAATTAAACTGAAATTTGTGATAAATCATGTGAGCATTACAAGCTTTCCATGTGTAGAAATAAGAATATTTCGACAGGTCTAATTATGAATATAGCTTGATTGATTGGATTTTTTTTCTATTTTTTCAATGTAAAAGAATTTGATTTATAATGTACTGGTATTAAGTACTACATGAAGGAACATTACCAGTTGTGCAAACTGTACTTTGATTAGTATGTTTGTACATGCATGGATCAACATCCTGCTAGGTACCCTAAGGATGTATGCAATCTAATTAAAATTAAATCTTTCACTTGCTCCCCCCTTTTTGCTGTGGTCGCTGCGTGTAGATCTAACAACATCCCATTACAGGTCACGTCAGGGGTCATATGCATTGATTTTCTGTTAGCAAATCAGAATCGTGCCTAGAAAATCTTAGGGTATACATTCGGAACATCGGCAAATCGGCTTTTTCCATTCCACGCCAAAGTGTACCAAATGTAATACAATACGTCAAGAAGATTGTTACCGAGATGTAAACACACCAAATTGAAGAAAATTTTCTTACAAATATGGAATCCACTGAATAAACAACGTCACGAAAGTTATACATACGATCCTAAAATCACAATGTGTTTTTTATTTGTGGAGTTTCATTCGTGCAAATCGAAGCTACACCAGCCGTACCAGGACCAGGTGGAAGTGAAATCGAACGGAACTCGGAAGCATTTTTACACACTGGAATCGGGCTGAAATGCTTTGTATTATTAAAAATGAAGGTAGATGTCCCCAGTTACAAAACTAACTGACAGCCTCCCATTTAAATTTAAACTGTCATCGACGAAGATATTGACGGAAAAACGGCTTTTGGATCATGCGGTTTATATCGGCCTTGATTATAGTTTATACTTGGATAAATACGTATTATTTTAAACAGGAACAGCAAATATCACGCACAGACATGAATATTTCTTTAAAAAATATGAAGGACATGGCTAAAAAGTGAAAAGGATTTAGTGACAAGAAAACCAAGTTGGTCATTAAAATGCAATGATTGCTTGAGACAAATCTGTTTGACAGTGCCTTTATATGACTTGTTACTTTATATAATGTTACACCATCATAAACCAAAAGACCCATTCATTGCCTTAGAGATCACTCTAGACATTATGCATTTTTTTATTGTTTATTTACAATTATGACAGAATAAACACCTTACCTAAACTTTGTGTTCATATTTGAAATTGCTTCAGTTACTGAAATTTCTTCCATTGAACCATGTAGCTTACACACTTCCTATAGTAAAACTTTCGGCATATCCTTTTTAATTTCCCATTTGACAAAATTAGTGTTTGAGATGTGATTTGATTTCAAATTCATGGTAGGGTATGTTGTCCAATTTGAATTTTTTTTCATTCTACTTTCATCAAATTCATGACCTTCAGTTATTAGGAGGAACCCGAGTACCTAGAGAAAACCCCAAACCTTCTGCTGCCTTGTGAATTAAGGTTGTCGTCAACCACGTAATCTATAGTAGATGTACATTCAAGAGTCAACCCCTGTTTTACTTTGCTAAAAAGTAAAAAGGAGGAAACATTTAATTTTAATTTGATGGAGTCAAGTTTTCATTTTTCTTGTTAACATATGTACACAAAATGAATTATAGGCCAAAAAGACCAATCCAGAATGACTACCTTAAGCAGGCACAGGTGGAAGGATTCTTAATTCTCCTTTAATGTAAACTAAAGTTGTAATATTCACGTGCAACACATGTACAACATGTACAATACTAAAATGTGAAATATGGCAAATGAATGTTAAATATATACCTATACTAGTTTAGTTTCCACAATGGAGGTCAAATGCCCCAGTCTCTGGCTTCAGTGCATCAAGTATTCGTCTACATTAATTTATTTGCAGTACACGAGTAAAATGTGTTTTGTTCCCATTGGGGACATACAGATTTTTGGCTCGTTTTTTCGTCCACCCAACCTCAGGTTTACCTTTGCATTGAAGCATTGTTTAGGAAGATGACATCACATCTTTATGATACTTGGCACACAGTTACAACATAATGATATCGCTTCACTGGCCAATTTTTGTAGTGTTGTGCCAAATATGTCTAGCTTGAGTGAACTTAGAGAAGAAAAAGGGGCGTGTTTACCAATATGTGTTAAGCCAGACTTAAATGTCATCGAGACACATTTTCTCATTTTCAAATTGTATTCAGGTGTATGCAATTAAAGCCTGACTTGACAGAAATAATAACTTTCAATTGGTAATGTAGTATACACAAGTGCAATTCCGCCTACTGTTCTGGAGTATCTTTGTTATGTGCATTTCTTATTTTTGGTCTTCTCTTGATTACAGAGCCCTTTGTGGCTGAGTGATTAACAGTCATTTTACTATTGATCAAGTGCCTGTCAACACTGAGGTTCTGGGTTTGAGTTTCACTGCGGGAGGGTGTGCTCAACTCCAATCTTAACTGACAAGGATTTATAGTTTTCCTGCCTTTATACCAATTATTGTCATGGTTACTTAGGAACTGACCTAATCCAATAATTATAACTTTAATGTAGTACTCATCATGAGCTTACACTGGACCAAATTTGATCTACCTAGGTCTTAAGCTTACAAGATATAAAACAAATATAGTGTTTATGTGGTCGCAAGATTCCTATGTTTTGACTCCAGTCCCCACAGGCAAGACAATAAAAACTGGAAACTGATATAATTGAAAATTTGTTGAAACTGACGTTATATCCCAGTTGGTTACATGACTGTTAACACTGGGGTTGCGGGTTCGAGTCTCATTATGGGTGCGCTCAAATCCAATCTCAATTTACAAGGATTACTAGTCTTCCTACAGAAGGTCAGGGTTTTCATCATGGTACTTCAGATTGCTCCACCAAAAAAACTGGATGTGACTTTATAACTGAAAAATTGCTGAAAGTGGCATTAAATACCTTTCAAATAAACAAACTTATTTCTACAAGTAAATTTGGTATGGTAGTTGATAATCATAAAGGTACATACAATTACATGTATTTGATGAAAAATGTTTGCTTGGTACCAATAATTGGTATATGGTTTCATACTTTGTTTATTTAATGTTTTTGCTGGACTTTGTCATATCAGTGAAAAAATTTTCTGAATATTAGTAAACAATATACAATCCATACAAGTAATTATATTTTATTATTGATCTGCATCATCATCAAGTAATACTGAAGATTTGTTTTCTTCATCTTGATAGCCAGACTAGTTGTACTCTCATTTATCATCATCAGACTGAATACGACATTAGAATCGGATGAAACATATGTTGCATTCTTTGCAACTGCATTTAGCAGGCATTCCACTTTCATTTTATTCCAAGGTCTTTAGTTCAGATGTACACTGCATTTATAAAATTGTTTGTCAAAAAACTATCATACGACAGTTTTTGTTTTCAGGATATTTTTTAATTTCAAAGTCAGTTGATGCAGATGATAATTTTAATATAAAATAAAAGCAACTGAAGAATTCCAATTTCTTCCTGTCCATTGTACATTGTCCATGTATAAAATATAGGTACATGTATATCCCTTTGAAGTGCAACAGATGATAGATTTTTAAAATACCATTCTTTAAGGTACTGTCATCCATCTACAGTGTAAAAGTCATGACACTGACATCTCAATATACTGATATTTTTTTCCTTTCAACTGTTTAACTCTTTTGTGAGTATTTGTGCGTAGTACATGTAGCACTTTGGACGAGAACAGAAAAGCCAGCTATAATCATCTTCTTCTCTGTAATAAGAAAATAAGAACTTACATTTCATATAATAGTCTGTAAAGTAGAAATTCTTTATGTGTATCAATTTTATTCCCTATTATTCAGTCAACTGCATACCTTTAGAGGAAATGGTTCAATAATTTTAATTCAAAGTTACAAATTGATGAGCACCTTTAATCATAGCCAATGAACCAAGTTTACAAGTTGTCCCTATGCTGTTATAAATTAAGGTATATGTATTTATCTAAAAATGGTCACATCTTAAATGTAAACCATATTGAGTATTGTGAATAAATATTGAAATGCAAAATTTTTTAAACTGCATGTCACTGCACTCTTTGAGCAAAGCTTTTTCAATTCTTGATATTGCATTTTAATTACTTTCATACAGTATATACGAATGCATCTATGAGGTGAGGTTACTTATAAATAACTATCCACTTTATGAAGATCTATACAAGTTGAAACTTTTATTTACAAGATACATTTTACTAGTAGATTAAAAAAAACAAGATGTAAACATTCCACTTACCAAGTTGGCATCATGTGAAACTCATCTAATTTGAACAGAAACTTGGAACTTTTGAAAATTGCTTCTCCATACAGGGTCACCAACTTGACTCGACGATGCACAAATGATATCTATAAATCCGTCTTTGATATTGTGATATGTTCAGCCATCTGAAATGAAATTGTTGGTCATGTTAATTTATACATATATTAAGTGACTTTAATAGCTATATAACTATTTTATTTATAGTATTGATTTTCACACACTCTCAGACAAATAATTTTTAAAAATGTTTGCCAGTATTCAGAAAAATAAAATTCACAACTTTTTTTAACAAATGAGATGGCGTTTCATTAGTGGTGATCAATGTACCTTCAATTTTTTCTGACAGTCAACCAAGCCATGAATGACGATTAAAACTGGAGCAACATGATGTACAATGAATAAATAATGTCTACCAGTAGTTTTATTGATAGTTTATGTCAAATGATTAATATTAATTATTCATATTTCGTATTTAATTTACGTACTGACCTTTCTATGCTGCCTTTAAGTTTTGAACATCTGTTTACTTGATTCCATAACTTGAATCCATAAGCAATATCAAAAGCAGGCCAACATAGCGCGATGACGATTTGTTCATCTTTCTCTTCATTGGAATGTAAATGATACAAATTGAAGTGGAAAGAATTTCCCTAACGCTTTTGGAGGAACGGCAACGCAATCCTTTTCTTTCTCTAAACAATCCAACATCATTCTTTGAGTTCTCGAGTGCTAAAATAGTTGTAAAACTTTTCAGACCGCAAAATGCATCGGACATCGCCATTTTGACAGTAAAGCCTAGTGTGATATGCAAACCAGTATTTGATTGGTCGAATCACTCAACTCGAACTGAAATTTGATTGGACGATCAAAATTAACAATTTTGACCCCTGACGTGACCTGTAATGGGATGTCGTTAGATCTTACAACGCAGCGACCGATAACAAAAAGGGGGGAGCAAGTGAAAGATTTAATTTTAATTAGATTGAGGATGTATGTTAATATGTTTGGAAAAAAGAACTAATTGGATTAGCCATGTGGGGTCAGAGAAGAATATTGTTTAAAGAGTTTACAACGGACAGACGACATATGACGGATACGTAGTGAATAGGTGATAACAGAATGTAGAGAGGAGAGAATTTGGCTTAAAAAAACTTAATGCATAGTAGCCAGGTAGCATAGTAAAAACTTTCGTCATTTTAGAATAATGCAATTTATCTCTTTACTGGAGTTTCCTATAAATAGTTTTAGCCTGTTTCAATTTACTCAAAGGGAATATTTGTACTAGTTCTGCCTTTCTTTTTTTTACTTTTTCCTTTCTCACTCCACCTTTCTCCCTCCCTGTTGCTCCTTTTTCCCTCCCTTTGCTCCCTTTTCCCTCTCCTTTCTCCCCCTTTTCATGTCTTCCAATACCTTGTCCCCCCCTCATAAACAAACATAAGGAATAAGAAATTTATTACTTTTGTTCCTTTAGCCGGAATATCCAAAAACATTCAACAAATCCTTCATTTATTTAAATTTTAGTAAACTATTACAAAAATACACATAATGTTTATTCCTTTGACTGCTGAAATCTTTGACTCACAGCAATAATAAATATATGACTAATACAAATTAAGCAGGACAATTACAATTTTTCTCGAAAGCCAGTTAATTCCAGTGTGTCACATATGATGACGAAAGCAATCGAAAGCAACACATATAAAGTATAAGCAACGCATATAAAGTCGTAAGCACCACATATAAAGAAGTTAGCACCGTATATAAAGTCGTTTGTAAGCAACACATATAAAGTCGTTTGTAAGCACTGCATATAAAGTGGTAAGCACCGCATATAAAGTCGTAAGCACCGCATATAAAGTCGTTTGTAAGCACCAAATATAAAGTGGTAAGCACCGCATATAAAGTCGTAAGCACCACATATAAAGTCGTAAGCACCGCATATAAAGTCGTAAGCACCGAATATAAAGTCGTTTGTAAGCACCGCACATAAAGACGTAACCACCGCATATTTAGAAGTAACCACCGCATGTAAAGTCGAAAGCACCGCATATAAAGTCGTAAGCACCGCATATATGGTCGAAAGCAACACATGTAAAGTAGTAAGCACCGCATGTTAAGTCGTAAGCACCACATATAAAGACGTTAGCACCGCATATAACGCCGAAAGCACCTCATATAAAGTAGTAAGCACCGCATACAAAGAACTTTTCAAACATAAGGCAGTCATAGCGTTCCATAATATTACGACATGAGAAAGCAGGAAAATACCAACTGGGTTAGATCCTTGCAGCATTACTGTCGGATAAGAAATGAAGAACATCATGACTCTCTTGGTATGTCACCGTTTAAAGTGTACCATGGACGAAAGTCACACAGTCCAGGTTTTTGTGTGAAGAAACCAGCCACAGAAAAAAGCAAGACAATAAGATGCCATCTTAATTAACAAGAATCTATTCAAAGCAGAAAAGGCTGCGGATAAGATCATAGAAAAAACATTAAAAGAAGACCGCCAAGTATCTATGAAATCGGAGAAAAGGTTTTGGTGAAGCATTCAAACAAACGTGGGGCTATTAAACGAAAACGAATAATATCTACAGCCAGTACAGTACTTGAAAATTTGTGTAAGATACAAAAAATGTTTATAAAAAAGAAGCAAAGGGCAAGCGATGAACTAACCAGAAACGCTTTAATGTATAATCTTGTGCCATCAGCAACCGAAATACCAAAGGATGGGAATTGTTTTTTCCATTCTATAGCATTCGCTCTTACTCGAATAGACCATAATGAGTATAACCAACAAGATATTAGACGAAGAAAATCAAATTACTTAAGAGCGAATCCTTATTTACCAAACGGGACTCCCTAAAAGACATTGTCCTTAACAGAAATTGGGAAGAGAGAAGCGGACGAGTTTGGTGACCATGTTGCAATGTTGGCTGCATCGTCAGTATTTTATTAACGTATATAATGATTATTTCAAGTCAGGATTCTCGTATTCAGGAGATTATCCCACAAAAAAACACGACAACGAACAAGACTCTAACGACAGGACAATTTATTTGGGACATGAATTCGAAGTTCACTATATTTTTTTGGATAATATTGCGTCTTATCAGGAAAACAATGTCGATGAATCAAATAAGCAATCCCATTCTAACACTACAAAGTATGATCACAATAGTGATAGGGAAAAGAAGAGAAAGATGCAGACGTTGAAGAAGACATGGAGGAAGATGACAGAGAAGAAGAGAAAAAAAGATGCTGATGATATAACGACTTCTGGAAATGATTCGAGAGAAGTCAAAGCAAAGAGTCGAGAATAAGAGGGAGTGAAAGCGAAGAGCCGAGAGAAAGTGGAATGAAAGTGAAGAGTCGAGAGAAAGTGAGAATGATAGTGAAGAGTCGAGAATAAGAGGGAGTGAAAACGAAGAGCCGAGAGAAAGTGGGAATGAAAGTGAAGAGTCAGTCGAGAGAAAGTGAGAATGAAAGTGAAGAGTCGAAAATAAGAGGGAGTGAAAGCGAAGAGTCGAGAGTGATTGAGAATGAAAGTGAAGAGCCGAGAGAAAGTGGTAATGAAAGCGAAGAGTTGAGAATAAGAAGGAGTGAATTCTAAGAGTCGAGAAAAAGTGGGAATGAAAGTGAAGAGTCGAGAGAAAGTGAGAATGAAAGTGAAGGGTCGGAAGAGAGCAGAAAACAGAATGAATGTGTAATCGAACTACGAAACCAGGTCGAAGTTATGAGAAGGCGGAATCGTGGAAATTGTCCGACGACTGTAGATGAGGCCTTGCCAAGGGAAATACAGTTTGATAATCCACATGGTTTTGCGACAAAATCCGTCTTCTCGATACATTTTGTGACAGGTCAATTCTTTCTTTAGACAAGTAATACATCAAGTTCCAACTCCAAGAATTTATTTAACAGTATCCCTTTTCACCTCGCCAGTACCAATACCGATTTGTGTAAGAAGACTAGTCAGAGTTGCTGGAAGGAATAAATGAGGTTGACAACAGATGGTTTGAAATCAATAACATCAGGTGGACAAATCGTTTTAATTCTGAATATCATTTTTAAGACGCATTTAATCCTCTTACCATTATTGCACGGTCGTTACACTTGTCCTACCGTGGAGTGGATTGTGGTGGAGATTTGACCTTGTATTGTGTCGGTGGTTTTTCGGTGATTTTTCTGTTATATCAGGGGAGGTTGTATAACCAACCCTGTTCTGACGAAGTTAAAGATGTTTTAATGTATATATTTTTACTGAATACATGTATACAGCTGTTCAGTGGCGAATCATTGAAGAAAATTTTGAGCTGATATATAACAGCAAATGCCACATGTAGATGACATGTTATCTGAACCAAATGAAGCATTTTTATGTTCAAAGAACATTATGTAACCCTGTTGGTGGCAGCTGGGCTGAATTTATAACCCTGTTCCACTTTAAGCCTTAAAAATAGACCCTTTACTGCGGCACACCCATATCATTGATTGTATAGGAAGTTAGGAAGTACCCCCCCCCTGTTCACCTCATGTAGCCTTTCAGATAAGATAGGTTTCTAGACTGTATATATGTTAGATATTGATTGTTTATATACTCTTTTTAGCCCACCTGGCCGAAGGCGTCGGGCGTCCAACTTTTCAAAAATCTTCTTCACTGAAACCGCTTGGCTAAATGTAACAAAACAAGGTAGGGTTGTCCCTTACCATGTCCGTTATAAAACCATCGTTCGGATTATTGATTCAACGAAAAACATGGCCGCCATATCTAAAAATAGAACATAGGGATAAATTGCAGTTTTGTTTGCAAATAACTCAAAAACGGTTACAGATATCAAAATTCTGGAGTGAGGTTAAAGTGATCAGCACATCAAGATCTACCTGTTCTGAAATTTTAATGATGATCCGACAACCATTGTAGGAGTTATTGCCCTTTGTTTTTTCCAAAATTGTGCACTTTTAGCCCAATATCTTGAAAAGATAAAAGATATTTGAAAAATTTGAATTCAGTATGTTTTAGCTCATCAGGATCTACAAAAGTTGTAACAGAGTTAAAGTCGTAGGATACCCCTTAGAACGTAAAAGTTGACCATGTTTACAGCTTGTTGTCCTACTTTTCATAAATCTTCTCTAAAACCGCTTTAACAAGTGTAATCAAAACTTGACAGGATTGTTCTATAGTATGTCCTTTATAAAACCATTATTCGGATATATAGAACATTGGGGTAAATAGCAGTTTCGTTTTAAATAACTCAAAAATGGTTACAGATATCAAAATTCTGGTAGAGAGCAAAAACTATCAGCACCTTAATATCTACCAGCCCTGAAATTTTGAAGAAGATCCAACAACTAATGTAGGAGTTATTGTACTTTTTCTTTTTTTTCAAATTTTGCACTTACTTAGCCACATATTTTAAAAACTATACAAGATATTTGAATAATTAAATTGCATAAGGTTAAGCACATTAAGATCTACAAATTATGTAACAGGATCAATGTGGTAGGACCTTTCCATTTAGGAGTTGTTCCCTTTAGAACGTTAAAAATGACCATTTCACCAGCAGACCTTTCAATTTTCAGCTTATAAGTAAGGTGAGCGATTCAGGATCCTTGGAGCCTCTAGTTATTTTATTATACTTTGCTTAGTTAAATCGTGTACGTTGGGATATATACAATATATATAGATTATGTTGTTCATTTTGCATATTTTTTAAGGGATACATTGATTACTTTTATATTATATACTCGTATTTTTTTATTGATTGGAATATATTAACAGTTTCAGTATTGTATTATCTTTAATTTTATCCCCATCATTTAGCATTCATCGTATATTGCCTTTATCACAAGGACTTCAATAGGTTCAACAGAAGAAAATGAGATGTGGAATAGAAGTACGCGATATACAATGAAATTACAAACTCAACGGAAAAGAGCCAGCAGCCTTAATTGTCACCAAGCTTATGATTATGTGCTGTAGATATAGAAAATGTTAACAAAAAGGAGTATGGAAGAAAATGTAAGCGACTTAACCCACATAAACAATGAAATTACAAACTCCACAACGGGAAAGAGACTGTAACTTTAATGGCACTCAAGGGCGCTGCTTGCTGTAACAAAATATTATGCATACTATTTCAAATCCGATCCAAAAATTGTCAAACAATGATCCCCTGCTGGACATTTAACATGAAAAAGACAAATACAAAATGTTCCGGGGTGGGGTAACTACCTATATATTGGTATGTACAGAAGTGCTGGAATGGATCTACTTTTTTGGGTCTAAAGGTATATGATTAGGTATTCTTTTTTAGGTAAAGTATATTTTTGGGTAGAAATTAAAAATGAGAGTGTTGTATAGGTACATTTCCACAGAATTGATACCGGTGTCAATCTTCCTTGATTATCTAAGCATACTGTCATTTATTCAATTTAAGTAATGTTTATACTATAAAATTTAAGTTTTTCAGGTACATGCATGGGTGGGGTTTTCGAAACCCCAGATGCACGTATAGTAACAGCCCGGACAAGAATTGGTTACGGACGGACAACTATAATGAGCCACATTTTGTGATTGGGAACTAGCTAGCCATTTACGAGTTATAATTTTGATGATAAGAGTTATTGATGAGCATCGTCATGTGTTTCTTGATAAGTGGGGCATTTTAAGGTGATTACTTGATTACAAGGGTCATTTTTAGTGATTACTTGATTTTAAACACCTCCTTCTTGATAAGTCGATTACCATTTTTGGAAGATTTTGTTTTAAATGACGTAATTTTCAGTAAAAAATTAATGATTACCAAAGCAAAAACTTAACGATTACTTTATTCCCAGATACCCTCATGAGGAGCCCCATTGATACAGTCATGATTATAAATAAATATATAAAATTGCCAATGGTCAGGTTAGCTTAAAAATGAATTGACATTACTTTTGAAGAGTATTATAACAGTCGAACGCAATAAGTAGACTAAAATATCATATGGTCACCAAATACAACTGATATCGGACAAAAAGCAAAAAAGTCGGACAAAAAGCTAATCGGATACAAAATTTCGGACAAAAGGCAAAAAATCGGACAAAAAGCAAAAATATCGGACAAAAAGCTAATCGGATAAAAGGTTGACGGACAAAAAGCAAAAGTTCGGACAAAAAGCAAAATTATCGGACAAAAAGCGACGTCGGACAAAAAGAAAATGTCGGACATAAAGCATCGTATCACCAGAGCACAATTTCTCGGCTGTGAAACAGATTCCAGCAGACTTGCTCATTCAATGAAGGCCAAAGAAGTGAGCAACCTCGCATAATTCGTCATGATTGCTACATCTGAGTCTTTATCTACGGAATGGAACAGCCACTGCAGTTGAAATACTTGGATTGAGAAGAATAAGCTCGCACGCAGTCCTCAACCTTCTTCAACATTATTGCATTGAAGTGTGCAATGGGGCAACAGATCGAGGGACTGGACATTCCACAACAGACGTAGAAATGGTTTCAGCGAGTTTCGCGTTTTCTGCTACAGAAACGTAATGGTAGAACCCTTGTATATCGGAGCATGAATGAACGTTTCTCATGTGTTCAGGAAGTTGATAGGTTCGGTGGAGGTAGCATCATGATATGGGCGGTAATTTTTGGTGATAGTCAAATAGAACTCGTACATGTCATAGCTACAATAATGTAGCTCCTTTTTTAGGGAAATAGCTACAAAGAGGTCCATGTTATGAAGCAAAAACTCTCTTAGGATTTATACATATCTTCCGCTATTAAACTGAACTGCTTTTTTGTTTAATAATTACTTTTTCCTTTCTCCGCCGTTCAGATGACATTTCTAAAATGTGTAATTAAATCATTTTAACACTTTAAATTAACATAAAAAGAGCTACATGTAACTACTACATGTCCATGCAATTTATCCGCTCAAAGGTACAGAGACAAACTTCTCCAACTTCACCTAATACTGACAGAGGGAGGTGTTCCAACAGGACAATGCCATACCTCACACAGCGCGAATTATAACAACATTAATGTGCTACCATTGCCTTCCATATCACCGGATTAAACTATTATAGGACCAGCTGGATAAACGTATGCGCGAGGCGTCAACCTCCCACTCAGACCCTCGATCAGAAACGTCAAGGAAAGGCGAACTTCCACGTAAACAAGAAAAGATATGGTTGTAACCATATCGGGGAAACTCAATTAAAGTAATTGGAGGATTAAAATAGAAACCCATTTTTTATTGTGATATGAGAGTTTAAATGTTGTTTACAGCTTGTGAGATTAGTTTATAACAATTTTTATTTGCTCAAAGAACAAACACATGACAAATAGGGATAGGACAAAAGTTTTACCAACTTACGAGGTCTTCTCCCATACAATACAATATTAAACAAAATACATGTACATAAGAGCACGCATTATAGATAAACACATATGTGAAGATATAATGTACTTATGATATTCTATAATATGCTTTAACCAAGTCAGGATCATTTAATATAATCAAATTTTTATGGTTCGTCTTTGCCATGTGTTGCTTTTTCTTCTTTGATATAAGAGAATAATCATCCGAGACATAAGAGTTCTAAACATTTGGTTTCTTTATATAATACTGCATAGATATTAAGGACATGAGTTAAATAATACAATATAAGACATAAAAAGTAAAATATAATACAGAAAAATTTGTGTTAAATGTATTTTGAGTGTTATCTTGTAAAGTATATGTTTATATTAATATTTATATTTTGGCATATCTGTTAAAGCATATATTAAAAACCCAAGTTTCATTTTTGCCCCTTTTGGGCCACTTATTCCTAAACGGAAAAAGGAGGAACCCCCAAAATCAATCTCAGTCATCCTTTTATGATAAGAAAAATTATTGTAAAATTTCGAAGCAGTCTGTAAACCAGAACCAAGGTTATTGTGGAAACAAATAAAAAAGTAGCATTTTTCCCCTTTTGGGCCATTAATTTTTAAACTAGAAATGGGGGACCCCAAAAATCAATCCCATCCATCTATTAATGGTATGGAACATCATTGTAAATTTTCATTAGCATTTGGTTGACTAGAACAAAAGTGATTGTGGGAACAGACAAAATAGTAGCATTTTGGCCCCTTTTGGGCCCCTAATTTCTAAATGAAAAATGGGGGGACCCTAAAAAGCAATCCTATCCATCCTTTTATGGTACGAAAGATCACTGTAAGGTTTCAAAACAATTGGATAACTAGAACAAAAGATATTGTGGGAACACTTAAGTTAACAGACAACGACGCAGACGCCGACACAGACGACATCATCATACCATTATACGTCCGCAACTTTTTTTGCGGTCGTATAAAAATAGTAGGCATGCATAAACAGTTAACATTTTTGGACATTTGAAATATTGAAAGTAAAAGAAAGATTCGGGAAATTGCAATTGAGACCTGTATTTTAAAAAAAAAAGATTAAATAATTTATTTCTATTTGATGCGACAACAACAAAACAACTTGAAAAGTTAAAAGTGCATAAAACCAATAATAAAGAAAC
The DNA here is from genome assembly GCA_944474755.1 of Limnoperna fortunei. NCBI lineage: Eukaryota > Metazoa > Mollusca > Bivalvia > Mytilida > Modiolidae > Limnoperna > Limnoperna fortunei. The sequence continues at coordinate 44,096,926 of OX104115.1, forward strand.
TTTTTCATCATTTTAATTTTCGACATGAATTACAGATACGTAATATTGCCCTGTGCCATCTTTGTCCCAAATTATTTACATTTGTACCGTTTGTTAAATCTGCAATCTCAATTGGGATAGGGACTGGCTATCGTTTGTTTTAACAAGAGAAGATATGGTTGAACCATATCGGGGAAACTCAATTAAAGTAAATGGAGGATTAAAACAGGAACCCATTTTGTATTGTAATATGAGAGATTATTAAAATACAAATACAAATACAAATATAAATAATTTTATTGGCTCAAACTCATCTACAATAAATAGTGTAATGGAAAATAATATATAACATCACATGTAATGTAACGTAAATTACCGTTACATACATTAACATTACGTACATTATATGTTACGTACAATAAAGGCACTGCATTTTAAATTATTTTGCCTTTAGGTGCTAAATATAAGTAATATATTAATGATGTTCTGAAGTGCTTTTCAATGTATTTTAGCAGTTATGACACATTAATTAAATGTCTTTAAGTGTTTTAGCGCTCACAAACGGTGTTACGGACCTTAATTTATTAAACGTGACGCAATAAATTTCGCTGTTTTATTCGTTGCTGACACAATTTAAATGAAACATAGATAAGCATTTGTTATGATGATAATTGGATTCAACTTGATCTAAAACCAATAAAAGAACGTCAATAAACGTGTATTGGTCATGCTTTATAGAGAAAATAGATTGATTGTTTGATAAAGGTCATCAACAGTTTATATTGTTGAAAATAATTGTAGAAGTTAATAATCTCATCAATTGTTTTGCAAAATAAGACTCTTCTTCTAATTGTTTTTTTTTATTTTAGATTCTGAAAATTTTATAAAGTTCTTAGCAATCGGTTTATGCACATGAATGCTAGTTTGACGTTTAAAATACATTTAATTGCAAATCTTTTGAAACAATTGTAATTACAGTAAAATTAAATCAATAAAAATTGTAACTTGTCGGTATGTTTTCTTTGATTTTCCGAGGACGCGATAACTGCCGATCTTACATTCACATTTTCCCCCACAGAACCACTTGACTATGGTCAATGTATTTTTATTGGTAAACAATATATATATGTTCTTCGAAAACTTTGCTTTTTTTATTACAGTACTCTTCTCAAAGTTGAGATATTATAATCAAGATGATTATTTCTTGCCTTTCACAATCGTCTATATTTGCATCCCTTTCAGGGGCGTAGCTGCCTATACGCGAGTACGCGGCTGAATCCACATTATTTTAAGAACAAAATTGCAATCTATCCCTGTAATCAATAAACTGTCCATTTCAGTTCTAAATAAACCACTTTAAAATTCTCCAAATTGCACCATTGTTTTCAAAAATATTCCGGGGTGCATACCCGGACCCCACTAGTTCTTTGTGAATCCACATTGTAACTAGTCTAGCTACGCCCCTGCTTTTACGGCATATGATAAAATTTTAAATAAAACAAATTGAAAAAAACTATTAAACCAAATGGGATACACCTATAACATATAAATCGAACATCTCTGGATATGGGTTTAACGCATACCTTTTCTTGGTATATAATTAAATTCCGATGAGAGCAGATTTAATGTGCATTTATGATAATAGTACGAAATGTTTATTTGTTCAACACATTTACAACACGTGATTTACAATAAATGGTTATGACACATAATCACGTGCACATAATGTAATGAATACAACACTAGCCAGCTTGATCGCGTACGAATATATGAACAGAATTTTATTTTTATTCAAATGCAAAGAACAAAATTATTACATTTCGCACTACAAAACATACTGTTTTTCACCTGAAAAATAGTCAAAACAATATTACAGATAGAAATTACTTACTTCGGTAAATGCAAACATCGAACTATATTATCGCGCAAAGCTCAGTAAACCGTACCTGAAATTAGTTATAACGCCACGTGTGATACAATGCAATGATTTGAGTTATGAAAATATTCGAAATTTTTAATACATTGATTTTTTTTTTGTTATTTTTATTCTGCAAAGATGTACATGTGCAAATCTTGTTTACTGTTATTCATCATGATAATCAGCTGCAGCAGCACAGGCAGCTATGGCATATTAACTCTTTACATCACGAAAATTGTTTAATACACCATTAAAAACAGTAGCAAGAATTTCATTATTGTTGGACATAATGACAATGCGTTAATTACATAACTGACAATAAAGATGAAAGCAGATTGAATGTGAATATTGCGCGATAATATAGTTCGATGTTTGCATTTACCGATGCAAGTACTTTCTATCTGTAATATTGTTTTGATTATTTTTCAGGTGAAAAACAGTATGTTTTGTATTGCGAAATGTAATAATTTTGTTCTTTGCATTTGAATAAAAATAAAATTCTGTTCATATATTCTTACGCGATCAAGCTGGCTAGAACCCCACGTGTGATACAATGCAATGATTTGAGTTATGAAAACACAAGAAAATCGATTGCCTCTATGACCAAGAGATGCAGAGCAACATTGGCAGCTCGAGGCGGTCATACACGGTACTTACTTAAACGTGACCAGAAGTATTTTTAACTGCGATAAAAGTATATAATCAAAGACAATACTGTGTGAAATAGCGATTATTAGCCCAGTACAGTTATGAACAAATTTTCAATAAATTACAAAAGAAATTATAATGAATTATATTTTAGATTGAATCAGTTTCTGTTCACATTAATAAATTAATCATATATTGCACTGATGTAGTTAATTATAAATGGAGATGCTTAAAATTATATATATATATTGGTGTAAGTGAATATATTCCTTTATGAATTTCATTAAAATGACGTTCTACATAAAAGTAATAGTAAATATTGATTGATTGATTTACCCATAGCAAGCAGCATTTTTACTATATTCAAGAACAAAGTATAAAGGGGAAGGACCAACTGTATCGCATGGACGAGGTAGATTATTTTGACTGCCACTGACACTGTACAAGTATAAAGAGTTATGTACGTACGAAAATACTTTGCCATTTATATTGGCTCGTCTTTAAATCTAAGGCAGGGATGGCGCTTCCGAGGTCATTATCCTATTGGATGGCTCTGTGCAATTCTAACCTAACGGGCGAGACATCTAAATTTTTATTTTAAAAATCTTTCGCTTGAAACATCATATATGGCGCATAACACACAGAAGGCTAAATTTAATAAAAATGAAAATAATTTATAAAATAAAAATGAAGAAAAAAGTATAGATGTCCACATAGATTTTACAGAAATACAATATTAAAGTTTAAGATTTTTTTTAAACTTCATTTTGAATGTTTTTGTCACATTATAACTTTAGGAAGTGCTTTGACTGTGAAGAAATTGACCTGAAAAATTTTGTAATGCCATACCTTTCAAAATATCCAGCTCTCAGGCAATTGCAGTTTAAAGCAAAAGCAGAAACAAAAGAGAAAATTTAGACTATTTTTTATGTTGCCATGTTTTGAAGACAAGATAATGACCATATCCATGATCTCCGTAATATAACATTACAACCCACAATTAACTCTGTTTATTGATCCAGGTAGGGGAGGAGGGTCTAATACCAAGTACTTGGATGTAAAAAAATATCATAAATGTTACGTTGTTTAATTGCATGTTTTTTTTAAGAACAGAATACAATATTAGTAAACATCAACATCATCTGAGAAGTGCAAGAGTCTTTGGATTCCTTATGTAATAATTTTTTATGTTCGTATACAAATGCATTTATAAAAGTGATTAAAAAAGTAACAGATTTCATGCAACCAGACTTTAAACACACGAATGTTGCTATTAAAATGACAACCATGTAAGTTATATGTCTGATTACTTTTTTTAATAATCTACCGTTATTTGTTTAAATTGCTTAAGGATATCAAAAGGTTTTGTGCGGTCCTATCAAAGGTGCTATTGATACAAATTTATGTTAACCTTACATCTTAATGAATAGCATAAATGTTTACGAGGTGTTACCACAAAATGGTCCATGGTAGTCGTTTTTAATTAATGTTATGATTACCGTTAAAATTAGTTAATTAATAAACTCGAGCTCTTTGTCACTATACAGTCTTTTTAATCTTAAGAAAACTATCAGATACACCTACATCTGAACTCAGATTCAATTTTTTATTACTAGAAGTGTATAACTAACAAGATAGTAAGGATCTTATTGGAATGGATGTAACCGCTTTTTTGTATGCCGACGATACGGGGTTTCAAGGGGTACTTCGTCTTCCTCCCTTGTAAAACTTGACGCCATGGTTTAGCTATAAATGACCATTTAATATCATTCAAACAAAAGTCGTGTTAACACTTAAGTCAAGGTGTGCTTGATTCCAACTTCAATATACAAGAATGTGTGGCTGACAAAGTTAAGGGTTTTGCGCTAGGTACTCCAACTTACTCTCTAATAAAATCTGGACGCCTTGGTATAGCTGCAAATTCCAGATGTAAAAAAATAAAAATAAAAAATAAAAATAAATAAATAAATCAATAAATAAATAAATCAATAAATAAAAAAAAAAACAATAAAATAAAATAAAATAAATAAATAAATAAATAAATAAATAAATAAATAAATAAATAAATAAATAAATAAATAAATAAATAAATAAATAAATAAATAAATAAATAAATAAATCAATCAATAAATCAATCAATCAATCAATCAATCAATCAATCAATCAATCAATCAATCAATCAATCAATAAAATATGTGTACAAGTGTCATCTGAACGTCAATCTGTTGAATGCTAAACAAAGCCATCAGGCAAAACTTACAGAAATAATCATCCATCTACTAGAATTTGGTTGCAAATATGCAGTCATATTTCTGGTATGAAACATTCCGAACACTGGGTACCACCCTTGTTAATACACGACAATCTTATTACGTACGAAACTGCTAAAGCCAAAGAGCTCAACGGCTATTTTGTTCAGCAGACTGAGCTTGACGACTCAGCCTCATCTCCGCTTAAACTGAATTCGATATCAGACTGAGTGACATTGTCATTACCGAATCCGAGATTGATGATGTTCTCAGCATCCTAAACGTAAACAAAGCATCTGGTTCCGATTTCCTAAATTCGAGATTAAAAGAAGCGTGCTCTGAGTTAAAATATCCACTTTCTAAGTTATTTAATTTGTCTTTCTAAATCATTTTTTCCAACCGCACGGAAAATGGCAAACCCATTACCTGGAGTTACTCCGGTCTTCAAGAATGGAAATGCAAGGGAACAAAAAAAAACATTGTAGACCAATATCCTTGCTCAGTATACTCTCAAAGTGCATAGAGCGTGTTATTTACTAACAGTTATGTAACTTTGTATTAGATAATAAAATTGTAACTCCAGGGTTTACGCGTGGAGACTACATGTACTATTAATCAGTACTTGACACGTCAAACTCGCTTGGCAGGGCCTTGGATGACATCAAAGAAATAAGAGTTGTTTCCTTTGACGTCTCTATACCCTTCGACAGAGTTTGGCATCGAGGTCTCTTTCATGAACTGAAGGGATATGGTGAAGCAGGGCATCTTCCAAAATGGTTTAACAGTTACTTATACGGAAGATCACAGCGAGTTGCATTAAATGGCTGGTTTCTTTTTGAGTGGAAACCAGTTAAAGCCGGTGTTCCCCAAGGTTCTGTTCTTGGCCCTTTATTGTTAATAATATATATAAATGATATTGTAGCTGATATCGATAGTTGTATCAAATTGGTTGCTGATGATACTTTAAGTTTATTTACGTTGTTTTTTTTGAACGAGGTGCGTTTTCTCGTCAATATCTCATCGAAGGGCTACAGCCCTGAAATGAGACGATGAGAAAATGCATCGAGTTTCATTAAACGTAAATAATCTGTTTATCGCTGTTTTATAACATTGTGACGTCACAGTGTTTACTTAACGACGTCTTGACAGCGAGCTGAGATGGGCCCATCTCGCGCTAGTAAAGTGAGATGGAATTATACCGGACACAAATAAAAGAAAAATTCACAAAATAGCGATAATAGTCTCTACGTTATTGTTTATAACCAACTAAGAGCAGCGGAATCACTGAATAGCGACATTGATAAAATGCGTCAATGGTCTGTTCAGTGGCAGTTAAATTTAATCCCCTTAAAACCGAGACGATGATTATCTCGCGTAAGACCACCCAAAAGGTACTACCTCCATTGCAAATGACCAAATGTTATTTTGCAAGAAGTATCTAGCCACAAACACTAAGGTATATATTTCTCAAGCTTTACTCTGTCGGGTCCGACTTGTCTTAGATAGTTTTACACCTAGAAAAAAAATATTTTTCATTTATCAGACCTATCTTAGAATACGGTGACGTTATATGGGACAAACAGATACAGATCTTAGTAGACGTGTTCAGATTGAAGCAATGCGTATAGTAACGGGAGGGACAAAGCTAACATTGCTTGAAAAACTTTACAACGAAACGGATTGGGACGGGCTTCCTGAGGGAAGAAGACGGCACAAACTTATAATTATGTATAAGATGGTTAATGGGGAGACGCCCGAGTATCTGTGATCATCTGTGCAATCTTTTGACTGATACTCTGACCTCCATCACAATTTCACACAATATTGCCAACGTCCGAACGACAAAATCGTTGTATTCAAACTTTTTTTCTTCCGTCTACCATTAAACTATGGAATAGCCTCTCAATAGAAGTTCGGAATTCTAAATCGCTAAATATATTCAAATTAAAAAATAAAACCCGTCAAGCATACTAAAACGTTGGCAATAGAACATCGGTAGGACAGGTCTTACAAACAAGGTTGTATAAGCACCTGTTCGTGCGAAACTCTAACTGTACATGCGGCTTAAAAGAGTCAACCAGCCATTTCTTATTTTTTGTGAAAACTAAACTATCCTTTGAAAATACATCATCTTACCCTTGAATTTTCATGTGCAAATTGACTTGGACCTCCTTCTTTACGGGTCTGATACTCTATCACTCCAACAAAATACTGAAATATTTCTTAAGGTGCAAGATTACATTTTGAAAAACAAGCGATAGCGTTTTTAGATTCTTAATAATTATATTTTTTCTTCTGTACCTACAATCTTGATAGTAGTTCTATATTTTTTGTAATGTGATGATGCTAATAATAATTATTTTTTTCAATATTATAGCTATTATTATTATTATTATTATTATTATTATTATTATTATTATTATTATTATTATTATTATTATTATTATTATTATTATTATTATTATTATTATTATCACTTATTTATTTACTTATTCATTCATTTTTGCATAAATTAGTACTAAATGTACTCCAGGACTTTGTCTTAAACTGATTTATGTCTTTCATTTTCAGGAGACGGATTTATTTAAGCTTTGTAGCTTGTTTCCGAATATCTTGTCTGTCTGTATGTTTTTTTGACTATACTGGTATGAATAGAATAAAATATGTTTAAACTAGTAAGGCCGAAAGATTATACAGAGTTTGTATTAATTCTTTTAGAGACTTTATTAAAACATGTTTATTTAATGACTATACAATTATGGCAGTCCAGTGCATGCAATATATTTTTCATGGAACATTTAAAAGAGATATTGACCAACGCCAACGACCGAGGTTGATGTCCTTTTTAAGTGTTCTATAATATACAATAAACGACTTTGATATAGGTCGCTATCAGGATTTATCAGCCAGACAAAATGTAATATTCACCGAACTGCTAGGCGAGGAGACTATACATTTTTAAGGGCTGAAAAATCCTGCTAACGACCGTATGTCAAAGGCAATAATACATAAATAAAATCACCTTTTTTCCTTTATCAGAAACCAGAGGATGGTTCATTTTGTAATGCTGGTTACCCTGAATATTTTCTGTTAATACTGCATTTGGATGTCGATTTCCTGATCATCCTGAAATTCCAGTATCATCACATTTCAAATATTAAAAAGAGTTGAATAAATCAATAATTTTAATCTTACCTTTTTTACAGTATACTTTAAAATTATAGATGATTCAATGACCACTAAAATAGAAATTTATAGTTTTGTTGGAACAGTCATGAAAAACAGGCTTAAACTGGTAAAAACACAGGTCAATATTGGATTCCGCTTGACTGCTTTGAAGCAGAATCGTGCACCACACTAAAATTTCCATATTTTTTGTAATTTTAGTACTGATTTATAGCTACCCGAAAGTTGTTTTAGAACAATAAAAAAAACCGACAAATTCTATTCATGTAATAAGACATGATATCGTATCCATTGAGCTTAGTTAATTAAAACAAGCAACGTTGGCTCTATGACATATCAAAATGTCCCAAAAATGCTTAAGTTATACGGCTAATATGTACTAAAACTATAAATTGATTAATGAATAGTAGAAACATTCAACACAATGAATACGAATTCTCTATTTTGAATTTGTTTTCTTCTTCAATCCAAATTAATAAAACAACTCACTTTATTTTACGTGTTTTGCCGATGTTTTTTCTGCACTTTTTTCTTCATTATTTTAGGTACTTTTACATGTGAATTTATTCCACCACAAGTCGTATACTAGTATCGGAACAACAGAAGCTTGTCATGTTCAATATGATTTTCCTTTAGCGAGGAACATAACTCATAGCCCAAATCACTGGGCTAATCAGGATACACAACAGAAATAAAAACTCGACATTTTTTTTGTTAAAGATGTAAAACCGCAAAAATTAAAATCAGCAAAAATAAAATATCAGAATTTCAATCCCAATCCGCCAAAATTTCACACCGCAAAAATTACCGGTTATACGTATTGTTTTTGCTCAGTTTCTTATTGATTTTCTTACCAGAGTGTGCCCGGCACGTTTTTTTTTGTAAAACGAGTCTCGGGATCGTCATGAAACTTTGTACAAACATAGAATGCCATTTCTTCTTGTGCACTTTCAAAATGGCTGCAGCTGAAAATCAAAGTACATTCCCCAGATCTCAGGAATGGTTAAAGCAATGTCAATGAAAATTTGTAAACTAATACAGTTGACTATCCTGAGCATTTGTAACGAAGAAGTTTGAAGCGAACACACCATTCTGTAAAGGCAGCCGTTTCAAAACACTTCCACCCAAACGTCAACTTTTTCCGATTACAACGATATTGGATATTTAGGTAGATTTTAATGCACAAACTTAGAATGACATATGACTATGTTTTTAGATGGGAGGGGACATTTTGTGACTTGCTTGCATTCACAATCATCATTAGTTGTTTCTTTTCTTAACTGTCAATTTCTTATTCTTTATTTTGAATTTGTTTTTTAACCATTATTTACTTGTTACATATTCTTGTCTTGTTTTTATGTTATGACACCTCCATATTACCATATAATATATTTGGCATGAATGCATGTGAACAACTTTAAGATATAACATTTCATTTGAAACCAATATTATTTCTTAATATCGAACAAAATTCCCTGCTCGGTTATTCGTGTTTTTGTGGAATCTTTATTATCTGCGCTATCGCACTTGTCCATTATAAGAACAACAATTTCTAGGACAAGATACGGAAGAGTATTCAATAGAGAAAAATACAATACAAAGCTTAAACAAAAAAGGACAAATACAGTGTACCAAAACAGACACACAACACAAAAACAAAAAAACAGAGTGACACGAACCCCACTAAAAAGCGGCAGTGTGTCCAGGTATGCAACTTCTGCTACATGCGTGGCACCCGTCGTGTCAGTCAGGTTAAATGCTGTAAATATCTACATCCGGGGATATTCATTGCCCAGTAAAAAGGAGGGAAAATGGTACGACAAAGTCAATTGTCATTTATGACACACAAAGTGGGTACGGTTTTAATGCGTCGAAAATAAAAAGTAGAAAATCGTAAACACACTGTGACATAAAATGACATGTCCATAATAATTTGATTTTATCATTTCATAGTTCTGATTTTAAACAAAAAAGTTGACATTTCTCTTTTGTACTTCTTTTTTTGTTTGTTTGTTGAAATAACACAAGGTCAGTTACTGTACCTTTTATTTGATATGTATACATAACATTGGTGTGCTGAAGCAGTAAAATGTCGAAATTTGATACAGCACATGTTGCTTCATTTTTTTTTCCACATGTGGATAATATATGAAATATATTACTCTGTTATAGACGTCGACAATCCGCTTGAATTTGTTGTTCTCTTCGAGTTACCTGTTTACTAATGGAAAGCGAAGTTCACAATTTTATGTAAGATATTCGAATGCAGTTTGAAAACGATAAATTACTATTAAAGTGAAAGTTATAAATGGGTGTCATCAAAGATACAAATTTTAAAAAATTTGCTAAACCAGACACGCTTGTTTCAATTTAATCATAACAAGAATAGCATTTAATGCTATTTGATTAAGGTAAATATGAGCTATACTTTTGGCTGTGTTAAGTTAAATTCAATATCAAATATATTATGTAAATTTATAAAAATTTATAATTTTATGCATTTATAAAACAAGTGTGGACTGTGAGCACGCTCACAAAGGGATACCACCCGCTTATCGATATCTCCCTTGAATAATATCCGACAGCTCGACGAAAATTCTTCATGCACATCTACATATGATGTACTTCCTTCATGTAAAGTTTCATCAAAATCTGTCAAACGGTTTAGGAGGAGTTGCGCTTACGAGGTCTCGCACTGAATACTATATTTAAAAAGTCTAAGTCCTATATCTCCCTAGTCCGAGAATCCTCTGCCGTCCAACGCTTTTTTTGCGTGGGACGTCAGAGAGCTCTCCACAAGCAAATCAGCGGATTTTGCGACACCGGTCTGGGTCGGCACATTTCATCGTGTCAGATTTAATAAAACATTGTCATCCATTTAATCTATATATAATTCGCTTCTTTAGATATTTTTCTCTAGGAATATAATCATCTTACCTTCAATCAAGATGATTTAAGTCCATTTCTAAGCTCATTTCCATCGAAGTTTTATCAAAATCTGTCAAGCGGTTTAGGAGGAGAAGCGCATACAAAAGGGATGTGGACAGACGGACATACAGACAGACAGGGTGATTCCTATATACCCCCCAAACAAGTTTGCGGGGGGTGGTGGTTTACTTTGAACAACAATTCCTTCTTTATGAATCGGAGTGGGGTGGGCAGAGAGGGTAAACGGTTCATGATGTGCATGAAAGACATCAGCCGGAAAAGACTATAAAATATTTAGTTTTATTTATAAACAGTTCTAAAAACTAGTTAAAATCTCCACTTTTAACATACGATTACAAAATCTGTAATGAATGTTTAATTCCATCTGCCTTGTCATTAGTAAGATTAAGGCATTATCATGGCTTTCATACTTAGTTTTATTGTAATTTTATTACCCATTTGTCACAATTACTTAGTTTTATTTGTTTAGTTTCCTTGTACACGTGGGGATAGTTATTGGAAATGTTGATAGAAAAGATGTAACTCTCTTATAGCACAAAACAATCAAATCAACTGGTGTAAGGTAGTAAATGCACGAGTTAGTGTTGATAGTTCTTTCATAGCAAAAGTTAAAAAGAATTTGTGATAAGACGACGATTTAAACAAATTATTGCAACACAAATGGTAAAATTCAGTCGCATAAACTATTTGATATTGCGAGTTTTAATTTTACACATGATTTATGACAATAAAGAAAGAACTGAAAAATGGAACAGTTTTTACCGTTAATATCTATTTTCCTTTTTTGGTTTTTTTTATTTTGTTTTTTTTTGTAATCGTCGATTTTGCATAACATGCGTTAAAACAGAATATTGCTTCAGTGATCCTTCGGTTAGAAACTTATCAAGATTACAAAATTAGGCTTAGTAATGGGACCTCTGTTGCTACACAGGAAAGAAAATTGTCACAGGATATTTATTATTGTGTCAGCAGCTGTCCATGAGGCTAAGGCGGGGGGGGGGGTATTTCATAGTTTACGAGACTCAAATTGGTTTATTTAAACTTTGTAAGAATGAACGTTTATCTTTGCCCGTTTATTTTGGCAACATACCATCGTCTTTCGATAACAAAAAAAATGTATTGGCATAGGCCTATTTGTTTATAATAACATTCCACCATTGCATTTGTAATAACATATTGTGGTCTAAAAGTACAATACCATTCCAAAAATAAATCAAATTTAGTAAAATAGATCATTCATATTCAATTGGCTTTAATCCTCTACTAGCATCAATACGGTCAGGAACGAAGTCAGAGAGACTATACAAAACGAGAAAAATTGTCCGTTTCCACTCGACCAAATTACTCCTCATTTATTATATTTCATCAAGTGTTCAGTCTTATTTTTTTTCACATTCTTAGCTCAATGAGATACAAAAATGATCAAAATACAAGGAAATTGTATCAGAAAAAAAACGATTACAAAACAATTTACCATTTTATTTGAACTATATTCGTGGGACAACGAAGAAGAAAAGGAACATAGGTCATTAATTAGACCGTTTCAATACTACTGTATATTAGTCCGTTCCAGGCCTAAAATTATGTTATATACATTTAATCCACGCCCAGACCGTTTCAAACTACTGTATATTAGTCCGTTCCAGGCCTAAAATTATGTTATATACATTTAATCCACGCCCGGACCGTTTCAATACTACTGTCTATTAGTCCGTTCCAGGCCTAAAATTATGTTATATACATTTAATCCACGCCCAGACCGTTTTAATACTACTGTATATTAGTCCGTTCCAGGCCTAAAATTATGTTATATACATTTAATCCACGCCCAGACCGTTTCAATACTACTGTCTATTAGTCCGTTCCAGGCCTAAAATTATGTTATATACATTTAATCCACGCCCAGACCGTTTTAATACTACTGTCTATTAGTCCGTTCCAGGCCTAAAATTATGTTATATACATTTAATCCACGCCCAGACCGTTTCAATACTACTGTCTATTAGTCCGTTCCAGGCCTAAAATTATGTTATATACATTTAATCGACGCCCAGACCGTTTTAATACTACTGTATATTAGTCCGTTCCAGGCCTAAAATTATGTTATATACATTTAATCCACGCCCAGACCGTTTCAATACTACTGTCTATTAGTCCGTTCCAGGCCTAAAATTATGTTATATACATTTAATCCACGCCCAGACCGTTTTAATACTACTGTATATTAGTCCGTTCCATGCCTAAAATTATGTTATATACATTTAATCCACGCCCAGACCGTTTCAATACTACTGTCTTTTAGTCCGTTCCAGGCCTAAAATTATGTTATATACATTTAATCCACGCCCAGACCGTTTCAATACTACTGTATATTAGTCCGTTCCAGGCCTAAAATTATGTTATATACATTTAATCCACGCCCAGACCGTTTCAATACTACTGTATATTTGTCCGTTCCAGGCCTAAAATTATGTTATATACATTTAATCCACGCCCAGACCGTTTCAGTACTACTGTATATTAGTCCGTTCCAGGCCTAAAATTATGTTATATACATTTAATCGACGCCCAGACCGTTTTAATACTACTGTATATTAGTCCGTTCCAGGCCTAAAATTATGTTATATACATTTAATCCACGCCCAGACCGTTTCAATACTACTGTCTATTAGTCCGTTCCAGGCCTAAAATTATGTTATATACATTTAATCGACGCCCAGACCGTTTTAATACTACTGTATATTAGTCCGTTCCAGGCCTAAAATTATGTTATATACATTTAATCCACGCCCAGACCGTTTCAATACTACTGTCTATTAGTCCGTTCCAGGCCTAAAATTATGTTATATACATTTATTCCACGCCCAGACCGTTTCAATACTACTGTATATTAGTCCGTTCCAGGCCTAAAATTATGTTATATACATTTAATCCACGCCCAGACCGTTTCAATAGTACTGTCTATTAGTCCGTTCCAGGCCTAAAATTATGTTATATACATTTAATCCACGCCCAGACCGTTTCAATACTACTGTCTTTTAGTCCGTTCCAGGCCTAAAATTATGTTATATACATTTAATCCACGCCCAGACCGTTTTAATACTACTGTATATTAGTCCGTTCCAGGCCTAAAATTATGTTATATACATTTAATCCACGCCCAGACCGTTTCAATACTACTGTATATTAGTCCGTTCCAGGCCTAAAATTATGTTATATACATTTAATCCACGCCCAGACCGTTTTAATACTACTGCATATAAGTCCGTTCCAGGCCTAAAATTATGTTATATACATTTAATCCACGCCCAGACCGTTTCAATACTACTGTATATTAGCCCGTTCCAGGCCTAAAAAATGTTATATAGATTTAATCCACGCCTACACCGTTTCAATACTACTGTATATTAGCCCGTTCCAGGCCTAAAAAATGTTATATAGATTTAATCCACGCCTACACCGTTTCAATACTACTGTCTGTTAGCCCGTTCCAGGCCTAAAAAATGTTATATACATGTAATCCACGCCCAGACCGGTTCAATAATATGATATTAATTCGTAATGATTTCTGTATTGCCCTAGTAATTGGTCCAAGGCTTGCTGTATTGGCCTTATAGGCGCAGCCAAAGGACAATGCAGCTGGCCAAGGACCAATAACTAGGCCAATACAGAAATCATCACGTAATGATATCTTTATTAATTAACTATAGTCCAAAATCAATCAAGGCAATACAGGTTGGAATTAGTCCAATACAGGTCGATCAGGCCAATGCCGATATTGGACTTGTTAATTCCGTATTGGACTGGTTCAGCTAATTATAACATATCGGCAGTTTTACTGTTATCTAATTGAATATTAGCCCGTTCCAGGCCTAAAATTATGTTATATACATTTAATCCACACCCAGACCGTTTCAATACTATTGTAATTTTATCCGTTACACTCCTTAAATTTAATCCACGTCCTACCGTTTCAATCCTTCAGTTTATTTACGCGTTCCAGGGTGCCATTTCATAAAGCGATCGCTAATTAACGTGCTCGTTATCCCATACAATTTAAATAGGATAACGTGCACGTTTAGCTAACGATCGCTTTATGAAACGGCACCCTGGGTGCCGTTTTATAAAGCGGTCGTTAGCTTAACGTGCACGTTATCCCATTCAAATTGCATTCAGGCCTTAAATTATATCTCATACATTTAATCCACGACCAGACCGCCTTATTACAAATGTTTATTATCGCGCTCCAGGCTTAAATATATGTCTTATAATAGACTTAATCTACGCTCCTGAAAGCCGTTTTAATACAACTGTTCATAAATGCTTTTCGGGCTTTAAATTTTGTGTTATAACTTTAATCCACGTACAGACCGTTTCAATCAAACAAAAAGGCTTTTTCAAGAATTGAAACTGGCTGTGCTTAAAATAAGATTTTTGCGGGATACGTAATGCCATTAAAATTCAGATCATACCAGAGCGGTCGGGATGATTTGTAGCCGAAATATATAAATTTAATTATGCCCGTCGCATGCATGAACCTGTGCGTGTCTCGAATGTCGTGCAAAATACATTTATAAATATTGTCGTAATGGTTTGTATATGTGGATTCAATTTCTGAAGCATAATTTTAGGTATTATTGCGTTGACAACAAGTCATTTTGGTGTAAAATAGAAGCGACCCTAATATTATAGCCCTAACGTGAGTACGAAACGAACGCATGGTCTGTGCGTGGATTGGATTACATTTATTCGGCAGAATGTTAGTCTTCAAATGTTATGAAAGGATTCACACGTCAAATAGACCGATATTAAATAATTTAATGGTTTTAAAAGAATTTAAATTGCTCAAAGACGTTTGTATTTTAATTTAAATAATTTGTATTAAAAATGTGATGCCTGTCCATTTAAGACTATTGGAAAAATGACTATAAAATAATTTAAAAAAAAACTTCCGTATCTTATAATTTGCTCGGGCGTTAAAGACCATTAATCAATCAATCAATTATAATTTATTCTTTTAAAACTTTCACTAAATTTATTATTTAGTGAATTGTGGGACAAGCGCGATAACCATGTTTCATTCCCACTATGCAATAAAATCCCATTGAAGTCGTGGATCGGCCTATCCGGTGATTGGCCTATTCGTTGATTAAGCCGCTGCCAGCTACTGATGAAAAGATCCGGACATTTTCTAGAAGGCAAACAGAGTTACCTCCCTTACCCTTTACCGTCCCTACTTAATCAACGCTTAGAAACGAGGTGCTTCCGAAAACGGACAACATGGACGGTGCGAAGAAAACACACTTTAACCTTTTTTGATTGCCATTTGTGAGAGATCGGCTAATGCTATGATAATATGTTAAACGCCACCTTACATCAAAAAGAAGGAAATTTAACATATTCTTCACTTTTCGAGGAACGCATAGCCATATTTGTGTAATCACATGAAGTTGAAATCGACATAATGGGAGGTATGGGACTTAATATTCGCAAAGCTTGCGAATATTGCGCTAAATGCACATTTCATTCGTTATTAATAAAAAAGCTATTCTATTGAAAAAAGGTAAGAAAATGAATGTCTCCATAACGTAAATTATGTATTATTTATAACAAACATGAACCGAAATACGATCGGAAGCTTAATTTTCATACATTTTCCGATAGTATTGAATGTAAACCGTTTCATTATCATGCAAATTGTTGAATGGCGACCAGTTTTTCCAAGCATACATATTCATAACTAATGTAAACACAAAATAGTACCTGGATTTTATGAAAAAATGGAAGTATAAAACCACTTTTTGTGATCATGAAGAGGTCTAGTATTGGAAATGAAAGAAAACATGTTTGTGATGGGCAGTATTTTTCTAAAATAACAGTGATTTATTGAACCATGCAAAGCATATATTAAGTTCACATGGAAGCTTCTATTAATCTTTTAGATAATGTGATAACTTGTAAATCATACATGTAGCGGATTTGGCCGAGGGGTCTAGACCGCTGGACATAGTGCAGGCGAATTGGTGCCACAGTGTCACAACGGTGTGAGTTCGAATCCCGCTGAGGGAAAACAAAAATTTGACAGTGTTAAAAATCTAATTCAAACAGTGTTGGGCTTAATTTGTAGACGTATATATAAATATTTGATATTAACCCTGTATTTCTGATGTTTCAGAAATCCGCTGGATAGATGTATTATATGGTTGTCACAATACTTAGACGTTTGTATATATATATATATATATATATATATATAGTTATTGTTATTAAATAATGAAAGCTTTTTTGTATTTCTTAAAGGTTTGCCTGTTGGAAAATCAAAAGTTTGTGCAAGCTTAGAAACATCCTCACAAGTCATGATTTGTCCATTAAACCTTGACAAACTTAGCTAGGAAATTCTAGGGCTATAAGATTTCATATGATGTCAGACCTTCAAAATATCAACCAATGAAATTGCTTGAAAGAAACAAGTGTTTTTCAGTAGAATATGCACATGTCATTCTGACTCATTCATTAGTGAGAAGAAAACGTAAAGCAACTTATAAATAAAACATTAATAACAAACTAATAATACTATTTTACAAAATACACTGATTTTCACATGGTCTATGCAACACATCCATTTTGTTTATTTAAAATCAAAATTGGGATATGCCCTAACTGAGGCAAGCTTTTGATTGGTTACATGCAGCTATGATGAAGCCAATCAAAATAGTGACTTCTAACCTGTGAATTTCCTAGCTAAGTTTGTCAGGGTTTTGTGGACACAGAAACCCTGGCTTGTGAGGATGGCTTAGAAATAAACCGTTAAATTCTGATAGAGCCATCTGAGTAAACTCGAATCAAGAATAAAAAGATACATTTTTATGCAATAAAGCGATTTCTGTCAGTTAACTGATTTGGTTAAGGTGGTAGTGATTTTGCCAAAATGGGGTATATTTGACAGGGGTGATTTGTGTTTATTCTCTGATTGAGTCATGTGAGTTAAAATTGTGTATGTTGGAGAGTTTATGGATGAAAGTTTTACATTTTCATATAAATTCTGATAAGACACAGAAACAATTTTATTTTTTATTTTTACATACAAATTACATGATCATGATGATGTACATGTAACAAAACAAATTACAAAAACATTAAGACATTACAAATAAAACTGTTAATTGGTAACATTGTTACAAGACTATGCTGTGCTGTAATAACTAGGATGCTGCTATCTCAACTTGTCTTACTGCTCACAGACTTGATGTAGTTCATCCTGGAGCACTATGTATTGGTCATGTTCATCTACTGCTCAGAAACCAGTCTTTGTTTGTCCCTGTGGTAAAAAATGTCTTCTTGTCTTTTTTAGAACTGGAATCAGAATGTACATGTATAAGGCAACTTTGGTTTTATGGATGGTCTGGAATTAAAGGTAAGTTTATGAGTCAAAAATTAAAGCAATTGACACCTGAAGAATTGTATTATCACTTTGCAACAAACATACCAAAAAAAAATTATATTCTATGCTACAAAGATAGTAAATGTATTGTGGTTTGAAGAAAATGATGTCCTTTTCTTCCTGCCATTTGTCCTATTACTTCTTATAAACATTCATGTCAATTTACTTATTATTATTATTCACACAATTATGGGTTTGTAACTTAAAAAAAAACTGTTGAAATTTGTGAAACTGTAAATTGCAAATCAGCATAATCAACCCTACAAAACTATTAGTCTAAAACACAATTTCTATTTTATTCTTGTGTGTTTTTGACACTTTTACATGTAGCCTAGCTTCAATGGCTTTTTGTATAAAAAATTGATCAAGCTAGTTTTATAGTGTAAATTTGTAAACTGTCAATATTTTTTGTTAAACTTTCAGTGAGTAATTGACTGTTGATGTTTTTGTCTATTGTACACTTGTCATGAATAGGAAGAAACTGCAAACAAGGTAAAAACCATTACTGGTATTTACCAGTAGAGCAATTTGATGTACTATTTTTCCCAATCTCATCTGGTGAAAATTGCTCAAAGTCAGTTATCTTCAAGGTGAGCAATTACATCAAGTAGTTATTTTAATGCATTTTTTTATAATAAGTAAATATATATAAGTTTTTTTGCATTTTATTATATCTTTAGTTTATTTATTATTATCTTTTAATTGTAGTGTGCTGATATAGAGCGAACAGGTTATATGGGCAAAACACATCAAAACATTATCATTATTTATAATATTTTAGGTGTCACAAGTAAACAGTACAGATAGATAACCCATCAATTAGCAGTACTTCTTCAGAGTAAACCAACAACTCACTAGTTGTATAACCATAAGATTCACTCCATAAGCAGGATTTAACTTGTACCACACTGATCCTTTATCCAGTCCTATATTCCTGTGTTCAGTTGGGTAGTCATTATAGCAAGTGTAAACTTATAGACATTCAATGAAGCTTGTTGACCACAATGAAATATGAAGATTAGTCTGACATATTTGACCACATCCAAAGTTAACATTGACACTCAAGAATATTCAAAACAAAGTTATTCCGAGTTTTCTATGACATATATTCATAAATTTAATAAATAGGATTCACAATTGTGCATACAGTAGAAACAATATGACATATTTACTGATTTAAAAAAAATGAACCCAGGATGTATTTTAATAGAAGAAACAATAAGTAGTCTTAATAAAAATAAAAATAACATTATGAATATTACATAAATTTAAATGGCAATATTTAAAATACATATACATTCATTGTAAGGTCATCTCTTTGTAACGATGATTGTAGTTTATAGTTTTTATGTGTAATTTATTTCTCTAATTTTTTGGCAGGATGCTGAACAAGAAATATTGCAATGAGGAATTATGCAATAAAAAGTTGTTGTTATAAGAACAGAAAGAAAGTTGTAAGGGGTAGTAACATCATCTGAACATCTTTGATGTAAGTTACAGTGTGACTCATAAAGGTAGTTAACTGTTCTAATTTTTTCAAGTCCCTTGATCAGATTCTTCTTTTTTGAGACATCAAAAATGCTATTACTGTAAAAAAACATATATTGTCCGCACCCTTTTCTTGGAGTAGAAAATTGCACCTACATGTTTTTAACAAAATGGCCTAAGATGAACATATCCAAGTCCGACTTGTCCATGCTTTTTAAACAGTTTTAACTGCCCCACTGTAATATATAATTTATTCTGTCTGAAAATATCATTTATTTTCATAGTTGTATTTATTTTTTGCGATGGATTGTAATAAACAAAAATATAAATAGTGCATTGTCGAATCATCTATTATGATTGTTGTTAAAATGAATACTCTCACATTTCTAAACCAAACCAACTTTTGTCAATTTTCATTTATCAACGAAAACAAAGAAAACAAAAAAGATAACATGTTTTGTTTTATTTTAATCTCTCAAAGATTGAAACAAAAAAAAAACCGATCTTCAACAACTTAAGGTTATGCAATGAGTCATTTGTATTTTATGCAAAACATGTTAAACATCTGCTGTTTTGTATGCATTTCAAACTACAATAGTCCTATATAATTCATATCTTATTAGTAAATACATTTACATTGTTAATGTTCATGTTACAATTTTTTTTCATGTGAAAAGCAATACAAATATGATATTTTAAACTTGCTTGATTTGAAAACAATTTTGTTATTGCTAATATTTCATAGAAAAACTTCATGAACACCCAATTTTATGAACTAACTTTTTTGGCTAATAGTTGTAACGGTTAATTTCTGTTTTATTTTGTCTGTATATTTTTTATTTATGTACCTACTCTTGAAGTAAACCGTTTCTTCTAATGAAAGTATAATTCTATTACTATTGTATTTGTCCACCATTTCATAGAAGTACAACCTGAGTGTTTTACAAGTTGAAAGTTTATTTAATGCTACATCAACAGCATTTTGCCTGTCTACAGCAGAAACTGGCAAAGCATGAAAAGTAACTAGAGTTATAGATTGATCTGTTATACTTGAATTTGAGGAGCATTATATGGAAAGATTGGTGCAGTTGCACCTTTTTCATGATCAGTCTTACTGTAACTTATATGGTCAGTAGCTGTTAAACACATATTTCTTTGGTCAGTTAACGCAGTAGCTATGTATAAAAAATTGCTAATGCTTATTGTTTCTTTATCATTGTTTTTAGGCAAATGAAAAACATTTGAGCAGTATGGATGGTGTGAGATATTGGAATTGTGTATGTATGATCTTCAGAAGCTACTGAAATGTTTTGGACAATGGTTAAACTGAGTTAAACAAAACTGTTATGTAGCTGTTTGTCAGTTAGTAGTTTTAGGAATTCAGTTTGAAGAAATGTTTAAATTTTTTTAATTTATGTGATGAAAAGTGTTGGACTTTTGGACAATATTGTTATATTTATCATGTAAATATGTAAGAAAGTTTTTTAAGTGGTTCAGTTTGGGCCTTTTTAACAATAACTTACACTCCAGTAGTTTTCTTTTTGTTTCAAAAACTAAAGTAAATTTTCTAAATTAATATGGTCAAATGATCTTTTCCAAATTAAAGCTGTTTTGGTAGAATTTGGTATTTTAACATTCTGTTTCGATGAACTTGTTTCAACCATGTAAACCCCCCTCTCCACCCCCCACCCCCAAGCATTGTTTCTTCAAACTAAGTAATGATCCACTCACTAATGGCTGTCAATAGTTTTTTGCTGAAAGGAAAAGAAATGCTTGTTTAATTTTCAGCAAATGGACTTTTTAGGCAATTTAAAACAAATAATTTTTAAGTTAGACAAAATTATGACAGGTTCTATTAGCTTTTTTTTTATATCAGGTGAAAATCTTTGACGTTTCGACAGGAAAAAAGTGCTAATATATATATGCAATATCCAGAGACATGTCCGGTTCCACAAACATGCCTAATTGTTCAGTCATGACTGATCGCATCAAAACATCATAAAGAATTAAACTGCCATTTGTCCTGAGCAAAAAATATATAATAAAAATTTTAGTATTTTTTAAAAATATATGGTTAAGGACTTTCATACCCAAAGCTAGTGCCAAATGACACATCCATTCATAAAATGACATCTGTCAGTGAAAAACATTCTGATTCTTATTAAATATGGTTGCTGAGGACTTTTTATAACTTTACAGTGACCTTGTTGCGATGGAATGATATAGACCTATGACCTTAAACCTAGGCTCAAATTGAAGCTATTTTCCTATTTATCACTGTAATCATATATGTTTACTATATCTGTTTTCAAGTTGTAAGCAAAAAACCAATTAACCGAAATTAGTCAAGTGCTGTAACTCAAAAGGGTTCATCGCAGTTTTGAACCAAATGTAACAAATGAAGGTTGTACTTGGAGATAACTCCTCCAACATGAAGTCAAATTCTTTTTCCTCCAATGTACCAAAATTACCCGTTTATAGGCCAAAATTTTCCCCAATATAAGTTATTGGCTATCTTTAACCGTTTCAAAGGAATAGAGATGAAAAGACCATGTAAATAGAGAACTTTACCTTGACCTTTAAACTTGTGTTCATTTTCAAGGTCAAGGTCAAATGATGACAAATAGTCATGGTCCCATGTAAATATCTTTTCTAATTACTGAGATATATCTATTTACAATAACTTGCATTGATGTAGGAAAGATTACTCTGACAAAAGGTCAATTCAAGACCTGAAATTAAGGCTTAATAATGTATTTTGTTAAAGTTTCAATTTTGTATATATAATGATTAAGGAGGAGATCCACACACAACCCAAGGTCAAATTATAATGTGACCTTTACTTTGTGACATTCAGGGTCAAGTGTAATTATGACCTACAGTGAAAACCCGAAGTCTCCATCACATTTGGCTCATGAGTTACAAAGTCACACATTAAACATTCAATAAAGAATGGAAATAACTCCTATAAGAAGGGAACGAATTCTTTCATTCAATATGCAACAAAATATCAAAATTCATCACAGAATTGGAACAACTTTCATCGCGGCACCTTGTAAAGTTTCATAGTTTATCTGCACACAAAGTTTTCTTTGATAGGGGAAATAACTATGTAAAGAAAGGTGTTCGGTGTGCCAGGGCTAACTACGAAAGCCTAATGTGAAATACATTCATGTTACAAAATATCTTTACGAGATGTCTCAAAAAAATGTATAATGGGGAAAGAAAACTTGCTGGAAAAATAATAACAGTAAGGCCTTCCACCCAGAAAGTGGAAAGCCTTAAAAATCATAGATGTGTCCGATTGGGATTCCACGAAACTACAAAAAATGTCACGTCACACTTTAAATTTGTAACGTCGAAGGAAAATCCAAAATGTGTGAAATTATGAAAAGAAATTATTCTGTATCATACGTTCTGTCTAGCGCCGTAGGCTGTGTCAAACGTTTTCTATGGCCGTAGGCTGAGCCAAATATCATGCCTTGCGGTGTTGGCTATGTTAAACGTCCTGTATAGTGTCGTAGTAGCGTCAGTCTTTCTTACTAATGCCGTTGGATGTACCATACATCCAATCTTGGGGCATTGGTTGTCTCAAACGTCCTGTCTAGAGCCGTATTCGGTATTAAAGTTTTTCTAGAGCCGCAGGCTGTCATTCATCCTGTCTTGCTGTGTTGGATGTGTAAAACGCCCTTTCTGGCGCGGTAGGCTGTTTCTTTCGGCCTGTCGTACGTCGTAGTATGTGTCTAAAAACCAGTCTAACGTCGTTGTCTGTCATTTAACACCTAGGGTTTAATAAAAATTTTATTTAACAATCTTGGCTCTGTTAAGCATCCTGTCATACCGCGGTAATACCGCCTTACAGTGGCGTTTAAAAAAAAGGAAAGAAAAAAATAGAGAACAAGGGGTAACAACCAGCGCCAAAGGCCGTAAATGCGCCTCTGCGAGGCTCGGGAGGACCACTTTGTGGCCCTCTTTTTCCGATATCCCCTTCTTACGCCCCCCCCCCCTCGAAAATCCTGTATCCGCCCCTGACTTATCCTGACTTAGGCTGTATCATACTTCCTATGTAGCGACGTGTACACCTATCTATTGCCGTAGACTTCGTTAAACCTATCTTGCTCTGTATGCAGCGTCACACTTCCTATCTAGCTTTTTAGGCTGTGTCACACCTCCGTGATGTCTGCATAACGCTAAACATGGTGTTTAACACGGCCAACGACGCTAACTACTTGTAAGTACTTATTTAAGGACATCCCAATTAGCCCGAGTTGTGTTAAAAGTGCATCCTAGCGAGTCTATGCGTATCTAACTTTCTGTAAGAAGTATAACGACGTGTAAACATGCAAAATATATTGAATCTCAAATCCGACAGATTTGTGTAATTTTACCATCGGAGTTAGTGGAGAATGACTTTTCTTGGCTGGTTTTTCAAAACTGACGTCACAATAAAATTGGAAAATGTTGTGGAATCTGACAAGTTTGTGGAACTGGTACAGAAAGTCCCCCTAAGTAAACATTAACACAGATGTGCAGGGGGATTTATTTTATTAACGTTCTACAAATTTTAAGTGGATTGTGACATTAAACAATATTTATGGTTATTTGTTTGTTTGCTCTTTATTTTGTTTTCTGTCACGAATCATTTAAATGTGATTTATTTGAGAATAAAGTATTATTATTATTATTATTATTAAATTTCAATCAATCATTTTCAATTGTTTGACATAACTTCTAAGATATGCAGCTTGTCACTCTTGCTTCAAACTGACATCATGTAACAACTACAGTAACATGATATGCACATGAAGGTACTTTGGATTGTACCTGTTTTAAGTGATAGTTTCTATTTTATGTGTTAAAATAAATACTTTTATACACACGAATATTTTTATTAAAGCCCCCACTTGAAAAGGGGGGGGGGGCTATGTAGTGATTGGGGGTGTCTGTCCGTCCATCCGTTACACTTTCTCTTATCTGTGACTCCGCCTACATGTACACTACTGAATAGAGTTTAATGAAACTTTCACAGAATCTTTGGCGCATAGTGACATTTTGTCCCTAGTATTAGGCATTTTGATCTGAATTATATTTGTTGTTTCCCATAGAAAAAACTGTGTCACGTTGTTAGGGGATATATCCATATCCTATCCGAAACTCTACCTACACCACTGAATGTAATTTGATGAAACTTTAACAGAATCTAACCTTTATTTACTGCCATTTTGCACCTCTTATTTAATATTTTGCTCCGATTGATATTTAAGGTTTCCCATGGAAAAACACTACTTTGTCATTGACAAAAGTGACATGGGCATTTTGATAGCTTCTGCTTATACCGTAAAAGATGTTTTTGTTTGTTTCTTTGAAAGGTGTTTCACGCCTTTTTCATCAAAATTATTCGGCTATTTTATTGGGGGAGGAAGTCCGAGTACCCGGAGAAAACACCCGTCATTCGGTTGATTGGAGGCGAGCGCTCCTTTCCTGCGGTGAGACTCGAACTGTTATTTTGTTGAAATACTCAAAAGAACTAATATGGTTGTGTCGTTTAAATGCATACTGCGCCCCTTTAAAAAAAGTCATTAATGCGTCTTCAAGGTTACTTCAGATAATTGTGTATAATTGCATTAAATTTGATAGTAAATTAGTGTATTGGGGTGCTTTGAATTTTGATGGAAGTCCATTGTTACTACGCTACCTTAAGCAATACGGAAGGGGTTCGTTTCGATATAAACCACTTGATATAAACTTACAATTTTGCAACATAATACAAAATACGATTCAATACACGTGTGTCTGGTCAGTTACACAATTCTAAGTATTTAGAAACAGGATTTTGTACTAAGCAGGGAATATTCAGCTAGTATGAATTTTCTCATATTTTAAGTATGAAAACGATTAACGTGTAATCATTTACTTGTAAAAAAAGTACGCCGACCTATATAATTTTACTTTTACACTACACGACACGTTAATATCTAAATAAGTATTTTTTTACTAGACACTCAAAATGAATGGTTTAATTTCGCCCATGTGAAAGATAAAATGTGACGACGTCGATGACGAGGCAAAAAATAGTAATCAATTCAATGTGCGTTTTCTGAGCTGGCAGTAACAGTATATTAGTATTATCTCGACTATTCGGTTTCCTTGTTTTCTAACATTATTGGGGTTTTTTTCATATGTGAAAAATCTATGAAAATAATCACAAATTATTCATAATTTCAAATAAATAAAAACTGTAAAATTGGTTTATTCATGCTTCATATAAACACGTAGTGGGCTGTAGTAATTCAACGTAAGGTCAATAGGCATCAATGAATTATTTGTAATGATAAGAAGTTGTAATGAAATGTTGTAGTGAGAGGTACCGGGATCGATGCCCGGGTTCTCCACCAAATTTGTAATGATAAGAAGTTGTAATGAAATGTTGTAGTGAACTTTATAGTAAAACGTGGTTCTGGTTCACATTTAATATGTTAGTGTTGGCTCCACCGGTTATCAGCTCTGCGGAACTGATAATCTTGCTGATCAGCTTTGGGTGGGAGGAACTAGCAAAGGATAAACCTGTATAAAGAGAACGAGGTTGTTCTTGAACACTTTAATACCGTAACATCAAAAAGTGTTCGGCAATCGGTTTACGCCCTTTTTATAGGAAAAATGTACCTCGTTTCTATAGTACAAGCGTGAGGATCGGTACAGTTTGAATCTAAATCAATTACAGAAATTTCCTATATAATATAACTAATTTCCCTTCAAAAGACCTTAAGTTTTTGTTGTTGGATACACATTTGTGTATCGCTAATATTCTACAACTTGGTCAAACATCTTATCCAACTTTTCACTGCTAAACAAATAAAAATTACATACGAGTAAATAATTGACCGTGAGACTTCTGGTCATTTAAACATGTTAATCTTAAAATTTACATAACATAATGATTACCTAGCTATTTACTTTAACAGTCCACTAAGTTCACTGACCATCAAGTTCTTGACCTGTGCATTCTTGATTTAAACTTGAAATATACAATCTTTACTCAAACATATTTTAATGAAAAATTCTAGCATCACATATTCATTATAATTTGGAAGTGTATTCACCATTATGGTTTCTTTTAAATATGTGTTTACTTTGAACAAGACGAAATGCACCACCACATTATGTAGGTTTTTTTAATCTTTTGCATGCCTTCTTTTCTGACTTTTTTTAGATTGATTGATTGATTGAATGGTATTTTAACGCCACTTTCAGCAATTTTTCAACTATTTCATGGCGTCCAGTTTTTATTGGGGGAGGAAGCCGGAGTACCCGGAGAGAACCCCCGACCTGCGGTAGGAAAACTGGCAATCCTTGTTAGACTTTTTTAGAAATAATTACTCCACTACAATACGGGTACAAAAATTCATCACAACACATAGAACAAAAATACAAATGTACTTAAATGAACTTACTTTGTCTCTTATCTGTACACATTTTTAATATAAATATCTTATATATATATATATACAATCACCTGAAAAGACAATCATTAAATTAAATATCAGACTTAAAGATGACAATTTTAAGGAAATGCGCAATGTTACCAAAAAAAACATCAAAAGAATAATAAACAGCAAAAATGAAATGGCAAAAACCACACATGCAAGTGAAAATGAAATGTATGGAAAATGTTTATATTAATTTTTTTTTCTAGCGAACAAAAAATGGCAAAACAAATGCAACAATAATGGCAGACTTGAAACACAAAATATGATGGACAAGAAATCAAGCGAATGGTATTACGGATGTTTGTAGATCACAAAAACCAAAACAAAAAACAATGCAAGCGAAATCCAACAAAAATAACACAAATTAACACACACAAAACAAGGAAAACAACAAAATTTAACAACTGAAAACCAAGACAAGTGTCGTATCGAGTGAACCGACACGTGGACAACACGCGAGGTAGGGAAACGGACAATTACTATCAAACAAACAACGCAAAATATTTAAACTCAAATTAACAATAAAAATAAGAGACAAAAAAAATTAAACAAAAGTTGTTGGTAGAACCAACTTCGCCTCAAACAAAAGTTTAATTTGAGAAAAACAATACTGTCCTTGCAAATGACTGTAAACGTTTAACAATATAGTTGGGAAGTTTTTTACTTCCTACACCGACAACTTAATGCCCTATATTGAAAGGTTAACATCACGAAGTGTTAATACGCTTTATTAATACGCCACATCGATAAAGACAAGTAAACATGACCTTACAAAGTTCATACACAGTGTATAATTAGAAAATGGGTGGACAAAATCGACCAATCACAATTTTTGTGTACATTATAATACGAATAGACATTTCTTTGTCGTTTTCATAAATTCGACTGTAAATTACAAAGTGAATCCGAGTAGAATTTTCCACGCATCTAACTGTATGTTTCGTTCCCCTTTCTCTATGAACTCCCCTGACTTAATTTAGAACGGAAATAATACATGTAATAACTCTTATAATTGTGGATTTGTGTATATTTCGATATGAATATTTCTGACATCATACATCCTCATAACTCCATGGCACCAATGTGTAAGTTTATAGTAGTTTTTAATGCAATTTTTGAACTGTCCGGTTAATTCATGGGATTCATATGGGATGTGCATGTACACTATAGTACACCCGAATTTCGGCGATGAAAGTGTGTCGGTTTAACGGACATTAATTTCTTTGAAATGCACTATATTTTATTATTTAGAAGTCATTTGGTTAGAGCAATAAGTGCAAGATATTTTCAAAGTAATTTTGCCTTGGGTTCATTGTTTACATTGCTTAATGAAGGAAAATCGCCGAAATTCGAGTATGGACGAAATCGAGTGTGTGACCATAGTTGTATTGTGTATTTTTGAGTCAGGTTTAGTGATGTTAGTACGTTGTTTCTTTCTAGATGTTTCAACATGTGTTTACAGATGATGTTTTCGAGCAATTTGCATGGTACAGATGTTAGCAGACAGGTCTATAATTCTCACCTGCATGTTTATCCCCCTTTTTTTATATAAATATGCATGATATATTGGCATTTTTCCAGTCTGATGATAGATCTCATGTGTCTACTGATTTTTGGTAAATTTTTTTGATGGCAGCCACAGGTGCAATTTCATCGGCATATCGGCGTTTATGAGACATAACAAGAGTTGGAGTGAATTGTCTTGAGAAGAGTGATGGTACAATTGTTTTTACGATAAAGATAAAGGTGGTCGGTATTTTGGATAGCCCGAACCCGAGACAAAATCCCCAAGACAGAATTCGACTTTAATGAATTACTTAGTTATTTGACAAATTTTTTACAAAATATTTTAAAGATATAACAAGCTTCTGATATTGAATTATTAGGTTTAAGTAAATATATAACAAAATGTATATTTATGAAAATATTGCAATTTTTTGTCCCGTAGGTCCGTATTTCGGGTATGCCGAGATGCGAAGGGAGGTAACTCAGGTTCGGTAACTCATGGTGATATGTCATTACTAAACGAACAGAATAATAATAATAATAATAATAATACATTTATGATTATTACCATGAATTCATTTTAGTGTTATTACTTACCCGCCCTCCTGTAGGAGGCGGGTAAGTAATGTATTCACTTTGGCAAAATTTTGTCCGTCACAGATTTTGTGTGAAACCGTTTTTATCCGAAAACTACACAATATTAAGAGGTCAAACTTGCATGGATTATCGGACTCATTTAGTACAATAGACGAACGGCGCTCTTTTTTTGATTAATTAAATTATTAATGAGATATTCACTAATTAAGGTTTCTTTGTTCAATGCTGTGTGCACTGTTCTATAAATAACCAACGTTGTCGATCGATAACACAGGTATTTAAATATATCACGTGGTTGTGCATTTGTGAAAAAAGTCACGTGACATAATTTGGAAACATAGTCATGTGGAATAATTTTAAAATATAGTGAAAAGGTGTAGATTATAAATTATATTATTACTTTTTTAAAATTAATATGAATCTCCACTTTTTTATTAATTAAATTATTAGTGATATATTCCCTAATTAATGTTGTGTACACTGTTCTATAAATAGCCTACACAGCTACAGCTGCAGTGTAGATAGATAACACATTGGATTTAAATATACCCACGTGGTTTTGAATGCCAATTCATTATATTGAGGACACTGATTGAGGAAGGGGTGGGTTATTTAATAAAAAAATCTCAGATTTTATCTATCTGTTTCACGTTTGATCGTTTCCGTGCCGAATCAGGATTGTAACAATGTCGGGGTACTTTTCAACATATTAATTTAGTGTCATTGGGAACAAATGGCAAACGAATGGTGAAAATTTTCAGTTAGAAATAATAATAAGATGTTGAAGTCTTTTGCCTCAAGTGGCAAAATATTGACAGATTGAAAAAAAATAAAAAGCGCATGAATCGTGCGTGTACACACATGATCTTGACTCTGCATTTGGTACTATATTGTTCAACACTTGTGCTCGAAAACAAATTGGGCAGGCGGGTAAGTCGTATTCGTGTGAATACATTCCTCTAGTTTTTGTTGTAGTTTTACAAGTTTTTATCTGTTGGTAGAGCTTTGTTTGTTGCTTTCAACATAGCGACTGACGATCAGAAAAGCTTTTTGTCTTTTGTCTTGTGTAAATCTAAGAAAAAAAACCGCAAAGTATAGGTCTTTTTAGTAATCGAGAATCCTCTGCTGCCCAACGCTTTTTGTGCAAAGCAAAAATTTTTTAATAAAGCGTTGGATGGCAGAGGATTCTCGGACTAGGTTTTTTCAATACATTCATTAACTATTGCAATAAATAAATGTTAACAATTAAAACAAATGCATCCTTAACAGATCTGTGTAATTATTAATTAATGTAACTAATATTTTAACACTTGTTGATGCAAAGAAACGGGTAACTGTTGTTGATGGAAAATTCAAGCAGGCTGACACAGCGCAAATGGAAAAAATCCTCGCACGTGTCGCAATTAATTGCCATATCATCGTACAATTCAGTAGTCGACAATAAGCTTTGCAGTCTAGCTCTACTGGTATTGTTATATCTGCTAACTTTAATTTTGATGTTAAACGAACTTTCTTTTTAGCTCACCTGACCCGAAGGGTCATGTGAGCTATTGCCATCACTTGGCGTCCGTCGTCGTCGTCGTCGTTAACTTTTCTTCAAAAATCTTCTCCTCCAAAACCACTGAAGGGATTGCTTTGAAACTTTGCATACATCATCAGTAAAATGCCCTCTACCAAGTTTGCCCAAATCATGGCCTCAGACCAACCAACATGGCCGCCATGGCTAAAAATAGAACAGAGGGGTCAAAATACAGTTTTTTGCTTATAGTTCAAAAAGTATAACAGATACAGGAAAACCGAAGAGACCTTCCTTCTTCAGCATCTAAAGCTCTACAAAACACTCCATTGGGTCAAAGTTGTATGATGACTCCTTGTAGGAGTTATTGCCCTTTAATTGTCAAAATTGATGATTTTTGCCATTTTTGCCTCAAAATCTTGAAAATTATTAGAACTAGAGAAAAAGTTAGCATTGCTTAATTGTTCTGCTCTATGAGGGCTACAAAAATGACTTAAGGGTCAAGATTGTCTGATTAACCGTTTAAGAGTTATTCCCCTTGAACTGTTTTTTTTAATCGGTTTTAATTGATTTTTTAAAATCTTCTCCTCTGAAACAACCGAAAGTACTGCTTTGAAACTTTGTACACATCATCTGTCAAATGTCCTCAACCAAGTTTGCACCAACCATGGCTGCAGATTAACCAACATGGCCACCATGGCTAAAAATAGGATGGGGTGGGGGGGGGCGGTAAAATACAGTTTTTGGCTTATATTTAAAAAAGTGTAACAGATCCTGGAAAACCAAAGAGACATGCCTTCATCTGCATCAAAAGCTCTACGAAACACTCCATTGGGTTGAAGTTGTATGATGACTCCTTATAGGAGTTATTGCCCTTTAATTGTCGAAATTGATTATTTTTGACATTTTTGCCTCAAAATCTTGAAAATTATTAGAACTAGAGAACAAGTTAGCATTGCTTAATTGTTCTGCTCTATGAGGGCTACAAAAATGACTTTAGGGTCAAGATTGTCTGATGAACCGTTTAGGAATTATTCCTCTTGAACATTTTTTTAATCAAATTTACTTGATTTTAAGAAATCTTCTCCTCTTAAACCAATGAAAGGACTGCTTTGAAACATTGCATACATCATCTTTAGGATGTCCTCTACCAAAATTGTCTAAATCATGACACCTGACTACCTACATAGCTACGTTGGATTAAAATAGAAAAAATGATAAAAGGGGGGGGGGGGGGGGTCGAGAGAGTTTTCGACTGATAGTTAAAAAAGTATAACAGGTATAGAAAATTTGAAGTGAACCTCCCTTCTCCCTCTAACCATCAAAAGATCCTCCTTATAGGAGTTATTTCACTTAAAAGGTCAAAATTAATGATTTTTGCAGAAGTGTTGGGCAATTTCTTATAGCAAAGAAAAGCTGGATAAAAAAGGGTTGTTTGGTTTCAGGTTCAGGTGAGCGATACAGGCTCCTGGGAGCCTCTAGTTTGGAAATGGTGTTCACAAACTTATTTGCTAAGCATTCAAACAAATGCATACGCATGCTGTGAGTGTCGAAGACGACCCCACTTATAGCTAAAGAAGCAAACTCGGTAGCGAAAGCTATAGCAAACACACCGCAATCCACTCCATTGTCTTGTTGTTGTTGTACTTTCGTTTTTTTTTATATTAATAATATTTTCCTCTGTCCACGTGAAACTTGAATTTTAGTGACATCATTTGGATTTTGATTTGAGCTGTCCAGAAGGAAAACAGAGTCACTGTTTGTATTTTGGATTGATGTCACCCAATGATTACTCCCGGTATGACAAATTTGGGTAGATGGCGGTGGATCAGTTTCCAGCTTTACTCCATATTCCCATTTTCCATCTTTGGTCAACAGGAAGGGAACATAGCCTGTATCTTGAAATCCATTGATATTTTTAAACTGTTGTTTGAGAGTGTGTTGTGAAAAATTAGTTGTATTTGAACAAAGTGTGTTGTCATTTAGGATGTCGCGTTTTTCAGTTTAAATGTTGCTGTGTTGTATCCAAATTTGCGGAGCATTTTGCGAGTTTTTACTTTCGGTGGTTTTCAATGGGTCAGAATTCTTGGTTTTTGGCGAAAGTTAGGCGGAACATGTATTGATTGTCTGGTTTCCGGAACACCAGATCTTATAGGGCTATCTGGAAACGAAAGATACGAAAGGTAAATGCAAGGTCGTTCTTCTGCAATTACTGAGAGTTAGATTTTTTTTTTGTGGCAAATTTAATTTTTGTCTTGGAGACCGATGAAGTTTTGCTGGTATTTTCATAATTGAAGTTAATTAGGGTTATTTCATCCGCATTTATACAGGTTGGGGTCGAAAATATAAAGGAATTCTTGCTTGACAGAGTCTGGCGCTGGAACAATTGATGTATATTTTTAATTATAAAAAGTGGCATGTGGCATAAGGAACGGGATATTCTTATTCCCTCTGTCCTTTTAATAGATTGCGTTTATTTATTATTTATTTATTTAATTTATTTATTTTTACATAATAATAATAATTATTACTATTATGTTAACAAATAAATAAATTTAATAATAATAATAATAATATTATTATTATTATTATTATTATCAGAGACATATAATATAATTATATGTCTCTGTTATTATTTTTATTATAACACTGTTCGTTTAGTAAATATTAATCACCATTATTTTTTACCGGACCTTAGTTACCACCCTTCACATCTCGGCATACCCGAAATGCCGACCTACGGGACAAAAAATTGCAATATTTTCATAAATACACGTTTTGTTACATTTTGACTGAAACGTCATAATTCAATATCAGTGACGTGTTATATCTTTCAAATATTTGGTTAAAATTCTGTCTAATAACCACGAAAATAATTAAAGTCGATTTCTGTCTCGGGGATTTTGTCTCGGGTTCGGGTTCAGGCTACCCGAAATACCGACCACCAAAGATAAAGTTAAGGTTTTGAATGAATATTTTAGCAGTGTATTTACTCGTACAAAAGATGTAAACGAACCACTTATAACTATTAATAAGATAAGACGCTGAGAAGTGAAGTGAAGAGAAGTAATTAAAAAATGGTTTATTTGATTAAATAAAGATTTATTATAAATATTTGTTTTATTTTGTAGAAATGAACATAAATAAGACCACATATTTTTACATAATATATCTTTTAGTGGACAATTTCGAGCAGTCTGACGATGTTTACAAAGTACGAGAGAAACATAAATAATTCTCGCTTTGCTACCACTTACCCACCGTGGGTTTTCTTGTTTTCACGAATATTCATTAAATTTAATTATCCAATGGGAACGACGTTTATTTGATAAAACATATATTATACGAAACTACGTATGTTATGTCTTTTTGTATTAGTTGTCACTCTTTACCGGAAGTAAAAGAAACCAATCAAAATAGGACATTTAATATTCTTGAAAACTAGAAAATATCTACTATTGTGCCCACTGTCGGTAAGTGGTAGCAAAGCGAGAACGCAACCAGACGTGGGTTTCCGACGATGAGGTTTCGTATTACATGCCACTTCTTTTAAATCGAAGTACATTTCTTCTCCTAGTCGGTAAAGAAAAACATATCAAAGAAAATAATTTAAAATTGACTAATGAAAGAAATTTTGACCGTTTGAACAGTAGTCTATACTCTATGCCAACCCCCCTTGGAAAAAATTGTTTGCTAGCATTTTTTCATTATTTTATATTTTACCTTGTTATTACGAAAATTCAGTAGAAAAAACGTAGATACAACAACCTGTCCATGTTTTATAGTATGCCTCTATATTTAAGTTGTTACAAATCGTCCTTGACTTTTGCTACGGAAATTTCACATAATAAGTCAGCCATTTTTGTTTCTTAAGGGACCTTACGATGTTTACAAATGTTCGTCTGCTTTCGTGACGTTCAATGGTATTCGGACAAACCGCGAGACTTTTCCCGCCTAAACTGCAGACGACATCACCCGAAGGATTTCGAGTAGACAACAATCGATTGTTCCTAAAGTACAGTTCCGTTCTAATTAAGGTCAAATTTTAGTATGAAAAATCGCCCGTTCAAAACTAAAAAACCGCTTTATTTCAAAACGCTGAATATCTCGGGGAAATAATTATTGATTTCAAAAAGGTCCCTTCTTGATCTAAAAAAGGAGCATAAGCTGAACCATACGCGGTAAGCATTTTTCATTTGTAACGCAAAAAACACTATACAACCAACGTCAACACTTACTATAAACAATATGCTGAAGATTTCTTTAATCTTGTCATTTATTAAACTAACAATTTTTTTATGACAACCCGATTTAGAAAAATTGATTATTGTGTGTTATTTGGTTTAATCAGGGAAAGTAGTGTTAATTGAATTGTGATGTCTAAATGAAGAATCAAGCGTGTGGCAACAACAGTGTAATTCAAATAAATTAACAGAGGTGTCGAACAATTACGAGGGGATCAAACGACATTGGGTTTATATAAAACAACATGTCAAGATGTTTGAGTAGAACTCAAAAATAATTTATTTTCTCAAAATTACAGTTCAGCTTGGTCAGTTTATAATAAATATTGTGAAAATGCTGATGGTTTAATTCACATGTTTTAACTACTTTAACTAAATACTCAAATTTCAGTCATACATTCCTCTCACCTTTTTTGTTTCTATTATTCATTGACAGTGGTGCCGGTCAACTCTGGATACTGGTGGTGCAGCAAATTAAAGAATTTGTCTGAAACTTACTTAGAAGGTATATTATTCAGATCGATCAGTTATATTTTTCAAAACACATGCAGCTTTCAGATTTTCATGTGCCCATTCCAAAGGAACTGGATTAAAGCATTCTTATATGATTTAATATGAGTTATGTTTCAACTTCCTTGCATATATAGGTCTTTTTAGTAGATACTTTGCGCTTCAGCTGTAGTTTTTACCATGCATTAAGGGCTCTTTAAATGTGGAATTAAAAGGCAAAATGTGTAAATTTCTGTGTCAATTGTCTAAAATTAATATCGTTAACTCTTTTTTAAAATTGATCTTGCAGCTTAAATTATTTTTTTGTATTTTAATTTGGCAAATTTAATTCAGCATTCACGAAGAACGACAACTCAAATTATGTACAAGCAAATGTGGTTGCATCGAGTATGTTGACAAATGCATTGGATTCAGTTGAGAACGAAAAGTTACGACAAAAGGATGATTAAAATTATCCTATATAGCATTTTTCATTTATGTGTGGCAACATTCCAACAGCACTGTACATGCATATACATCTCCCAATTGATCAGGTACTCAAGAACCGTTATTTCATATCCTGATTTCCTAGATAAACTGCGTATGCAGACAGAAAAGCTACTACATTAGGGATTCACAGAAGTAAGATCGTCACTGAGGACATCTTTTACAGCCGTCATCATGACTTGGTTGGCCATTTCGGAAAATCTTATATAATCACAAAAGTCTATTGTAATGTTTGTAGTAACTATTTTTGTCTCGCCTGCGACAATAGTCACCGGAGGTGAGACATATTATATGGGAATCCGACGGTAGCTTATGATGAGAACTTGCCAGTCAGTCACCTGTCACCTGACCTTGACCTCAATTTCACTGTCCAGTGACTACGTTAAAGATTTTGGATTACAACAGTTCCTCTAACCACACTTGGTAGGATGACAATATTTGGTATATAGGTTGCTGATGAATAGTACATGACTGTCTGGTGGGTGTCACCTGACCTTGACATCAATTTCACAGTCCAGCGACTACGTTAAAGTTTTTGTATTAATGCAGTTCCTCTGTAACTATAAATGGTTGGATGACAATATTTGGTATAGGTTGCTGATGAATAGTACATGACTGTCTGATAGGTGTCACCTGACCTTGACCTCAATTTCACGGTCCAGCGACTACGTTAAAGTTTTTGTATTAAAACAGTTCCTCTGTAACCAGTAACTATGCATAGTAGGAGGACAATATTTGTTATATAGGTTGATGCTGAAGAGTACATGACTGTCTGGCAGGTGTCACCTGAACTTAACCCCAATTTCATGGTTCAGGGACTACGTTAAAGTTTTTGTATTAGGGCAGTTCCTCTGTAACTATGTGTGGTAGGGTGACAATATTTGGTATACAGGTTGCTGCTGAAGAATACATGACTGTCTGGCAGGTGTTACTTGAACTTGACCTCAATTTCAGGGTCCAGCCACTACATTAACGTTTTTGTATTAGGGCAGTTCCTCGTTAACTATGCATGGTAGGATGACAATACATGTATTTGATATACAGGTTGCTGCTGAAGAGTACATGACTTTCTGGCAGGTGTCACTTGACCTTGACCTTAATATCACGGTCCAGCGACTATATTAAAGTGTTTTTACTACCTAGGGCAGTTCCTCTGTAACCATGCATGGTAAGATGACAGTATTTGGTATACAGGTTGCTAATGATTAGAACAAAAGTGTCTGGTAGGTGTCAACTGACCATGACCGCAATTTCACAGTCGAGTGATTACATTAAAGTTTTTGGATTAGGTCCATTTCTCTGTAACCAATACCATGCATTGGATATATTTTAAATGATATCTATTTAATGCTATTTACGTATTTTTTTTGGTTACTGATGCAGAATGGATGAGAGACATTTTTCTGTGTCCACACTTGTTCATTTTTTTTACTGATTTATGACTAGCCCCGCTATCACTATTTACTAAATTTTTACCTGACTGACGCAACAAATGCCACATGTGGAACAGGAGTTGCTAACTCTTCCGAAGCACCTGGACAAACCTCTTGTTTTATTGGGTTTGGAGTCACTCAGTGTTTGATTTTTGTTTTGTGTTATTGTTTGTTTTTTTTGTAGTCTCCTCTTTTGTTTAACCATGGTTTCGCTCTATTGAACACTACTCGGTATCTTACAACTGGGGGCCGAATTGTCTGGTACCCCTTACAACAACACCAACAAAGAAGATAGAAAAAAACTATCAAAACTATCTTCCATTAAATATTGTAAGAAAGTCAGTCATAGTTACACTAAAAATTTGACAGTATTGTAATCTAAGAGTTGATAGAGGTTACGTTTCATCTTTCTAGTTTATTATTTAGACATCAACGATGGAGACTGGTGGTACACCCATATACAACAGCTGAAACGAATCGCAAGAATTAAAGGTATATATATTAGATCGGTCGGATACAAATACATGTATATTTCACAGTTGCATGTGCACAAGACCGAATTTAATTACATATTAGCCTAATCTTTTGTGAAGATTTCCCATAATGCATGTTTAAGCATACAATTGTGTATCTTGTCTGTGCTTTGTGTCTCATTTTTAGCTCACTTGGACCATGTGAGCTTTTGCCATCACTTGGCGTCCGTCTTCTGTCATCTGTCATCCGTCATAAGCTTATTAAAAAAATCTCCTCTGAAACTACTGGGCCAATTTTTTTTCAAACTTGGCCACAATCATCCTTAAGGTTCCTAGTTTCAAATTTTTACCCAGAGTGTTAGTCAATGGACAAAGATGGCTGCTGTTATTAAAAATAGAACATGGGTGTCAACACACATTTTTGATCATTATCTCAGAAATTATAATAGCTATAGAGAAAAACGTTACTTCAAATTGATCAGCACATTAAGGTCTACAATAGTTGCTATTAAGTGTGAAGTTGTGTATTGGCTTTCTGTAGGAGTTATTGGCCTTTAATGACGATTTTTGACAAAATGTTTGGTGTACAATATAACTTGAAAACTATAAGAAATAGGGAGAAACTGTAAATGACAAAATGGATCAGCAATTTAAGTCTTAAAATTAACTTTATTGGTCTTAAATTGTCAGATGACAACTTATATGAGTAATTGCCCTTAAAATGCATTTTTTAATGAAATTTTCCGTGTTTGTCCTGTTACTCAAAAACTATAACAGCTAGAGTGAAACTATGAATAGCAATTATGTTCAGCAATACAAGCCCCACAATTCCCTGTTTTGGTCTGAAATTGTCAGATAACTCCTTATAGGAGTTATTGCCCTTAAAAGGCAATTTTTTATGAAGAGTGAAACTATAAATAGCGAAAATGATCAGCAATAAAAGCCTAAAATTCACTTAATATTAGGTCTGAAATTTTCAGATGACTCCTTATAGGAGTTATTGCCCTCAAATGACAATTTGTTAATGAAATTTTCTGTTTTTGTCCTGTAACTTGAAAACTATAACAGCTAGATTGAAAATGTAAAGTGCACAAAGGATTAGCAAGCTAGGCCTGCAAATGAATGCTTAGTCCAAAAATGGAAGATTACTCTTTATAGTTGTTATTGCCCTTTAATTACGAACTGGACAAATAATCAGTATGTGTGTTATAAATAAGTATATAACACACCTAGAATAAAACTGTAAGTTTCTAAATTACCGTAAAGCACAAGGCCTACAAATTATATAATTTTCAGAAATTGTCAGATGGCACCTTCAATAGGAGGTATTGTATTTAATCAAAATTTTTGAAGAAATATTTAGTTTTTTCACAGTAACTTAAAAGCTATAACAACTAGACAGAAACTGTAAATTGCAAAAGTTTAAATATAGTTGAAGTCATTTGTGTTCCAGGTGAGCGATTACAGACTCCTGGGAGCCTCCAATTAACATTAATTAAGGTTT
Organism: Limnoperna fortunei; assembly: GCA_944474755.1. Lineage (NCBI taxonomy): Eukaryota > Metazoa > Mollusca > Bivalvia > Mytilida > Modiolidae > Limnoperna > Limnoperna fortunei. The sequence goes on from OX104115.1 coordinate 44,136,540, forward strand.
CTTCAATTACGGAACTGCATTAACAATTTGTTCATTTCCGTTTCACTGACTTCAGGCTTGGAAATAGAAATTTATAAATTAATATATGTATCTTATAATTTTTTCGTGGCAAAGTTATTTAAAATATAGTTGTTACTAAATGGAAAAACAATATCAACATTGCCGGAAGAAAGATTACATCAAATTTTGTGTATGCATTTCACATTTGAGCTACACAATACTTTTCCAGTTTAGTTCATTTAGTTTACTTTGTACTTACCAGTGATACATTTCTGTGTTGCCAAGTGGTGAGTTTACGTTTCTGAAGCAATCGGCAGAGTAATCTGTAATGGTGCATATAGAATGATAGCCAACTCCATGGTCTTTTATTTTTTTTATTTAAGGGCATTTACTTGTTTCTCACTATTCATATTTCTGCTTACAATTTATGTAATCTAAATCATGTATACAGCTTCATTTGGCCAACCCAATTCTACATTTCTTTTAATAATTTTAATAGTTTTACTTGCATAATAAATAAATAAATCAACATTAAAAACATTTAAGTAAGTATTTTAAACAGATATATTATGTCTGGGAGGGGTAATTTTAACAAATACCCCTCCCAGCCATGATTTATCTGTTTAATTACACCGAATATCATGATTTCAAATCACGGTGATACTAGACCACTTGGGTGCTGTATATTGACTCTTACTATCGGAACGCTTCCGGTTTTCAAAATCGATTCATGTTACGTTTACTTTGACGGAAAAGTCAAAAATTCAGAATGGATATTTCCATGATAATATGTGAGGTTTATTTTTAAGCAAAATACCACGGCACAGAGGGTAATGTTTTGCCGAATATCCCGGTCATGATGAAATTGATGCAAAATCAGGAAATGTGCAAAAAATACACTGTCTATTGACGAATCAAAAGCCAGCATTTTTATTTGAGGTGTAATTGCAATTAAAATAAACTGTATGATTTGTCTTAGTTTGAAAAAATGTCCTTAACAAATAAATAATGATTTTAAAAATATAGAATGTCATAACCAAAAAAACAATTTAAATAAAACTTTCATTAACAATATTTATAATGTGGACTTGTACCTGTTTATTCAACATCAAGCAAAAATAATGAATTTATAAATAAATTTGGGCTTTAATCATCAGTAATTTTCTTAACAAACGTTTTCTCCATCAGTAAAGTTCTTATTTTTTTACACTTTATTTTGTACAAAATGCTTCAAAATGTTGGCAATAGTAGCTTTTAAAAATACAAAAATCTTTGCTTTGTGGATTAAAAATATCCTTAAAAAATTGCACTCTTTTTGTTTTCCAGGTGATGATATATAAAGAGAAATATACATGTAACAATAGTAAAAGATTTTAAAAAGATAAAATATCCTCTATTGTTGTTTTTGTATGTTTTTTTTTTCTGTGTGTAGACAATAGATGTCTTTCGAATTCAAATGAGATCGCTTTTAATTGATCTTTTTGCAAATAAACAGGCATTTCTCCACCAAATTATTGTAGATTAGCAAACGCACATTTTTCCAGCTTCGTTTAATTTGGTTGTTTTGTTGGACAGAAGCCTACTTATTTAATTCATTTTAAGATAAACATTAAAAGACTGGATATGTATCATTTGTAAACCACCTTACGAAGTATCTCCAATTAAAGTGCTACGTTTGATCATATACGGTTTTCCATCACAAATTAAATTAACACACAAATAATTGAGCTCATTTGAGCCTTTTTCTGAGAGTCTGGGCAATGAAGTTAGATAACTCTATGACAGTAATTTTGCCAAGTATTCTCAATGTTCAAAGTTGCTAACTTTTCAGTATTCCCGAAACGTCTTTAATCCTGTTTGAAAAATTCTGTCACAGTATTTCATTTTATGGAGAAGTCATTTTCCAACAGTTTAAAATTAGAATATAGCCACTGATGTTTTTAGTCAGATAATAAGGATGGGTTTTTTGTTTCCAACCTACACTGCTTTGTTTTTGCTAATTTTATTTTCAAACCTAAACAGGGGCCTCGGTGGCCGAGTGTCAAGGTAGTTCGTCTACTATTGATCATGTGGTCTGTCAACACTGAGATTGCGGGTTGGATTCTCACTGCAGGCAGGGTGTACTCGACTCCAATCTTAATTGACAAGGATTGCCAGTTTTCCTACTGCAGGTCAGGGGTTTTCTCCGGGTACTCCGCTTCCTCCCCCAATAAAAACTGGACGGCATGATATAGCTGAAAAATTTATGAAAGTGGCGTTAAACAACAAACAAACAATCAAACCTAAACATGATGAAAAAGCTCAAAACTTTGAACTGACTCCTTGAGGAAAATTTCACTTCCATCTGAAATGAGAAATGTTTTATCATATTGTGTAAGTATTTCATTATCTTTCATGAGGACCCCGAAATGTTTGGTTTCGATTAAAATTTGTCGACATCCAATGGACTTCAATACGGAACAAATTAGGAGATAGTGTATCCCCTTGTCTACAGCCACATTCAGGTTCAAAAGAGTTCTAATAGGTGTTCGTTGCGAAGCTAACTACAAATAGATGAACCAAATTTAAAACTTTTTAACGTTTGTTCAAGAAACCTCATTAAATGGAATCAAAAGCTATCTAAAAATCTATTAATAACAAAAGACCATTTTAATAGTTTTGTAATAAGTAATACATCAAGTCATATAACAAATGTGTGTTCTCACCAATAAATCTATCTTTAGTAAAGCCTTTTAGTGTTCATGTATCACTTATGATAAATAACAACGCTTCTTTTATTCTGATTACAATTAGTTCTGAAGCAATTTTAATATCGGTATTTAATAAACTATGTGGAGTCCAAATGCTTATATTTCATCAATATTTACCATGGTTAGGTATACATGTATACAGGTAATAATGTCTTGATACTAAAATTGAGAAAAATTCCAGATTTCGGCTCCACAAGAACATTAACGATAGTCAAACGCTATGATTTTGCAACATGTAAAGTCACTTTTCCCATTTTCATTCAAATTGGCTTTTGATCATATCACTAAACAATAATTTTTTCCTCATTTATTTTCTTAGTTTGCATTTTTGTTTAAAACTTAAGGATTATATTTGATGTCTGATTCATAATATTTTCTAACTTTCCCATTTCTTCTTCTAATTTGACTACCATATTTTTTTTCTTTCCTTTATTTTGAAATAATGTAGTGAATAGACAATGACCATATTCTTATCATACAAATAAACAAAAATTGACCACTGAAAAAAAATTACCATTGAGTCTCCTACATAACCTGATATACAGGAACAAAATCTCCAAATGTTTACTTTTTCTACATAATCTGAGTCTTTTAATAGTTAAATTTCCAGTGTACCTTTTCCATCTTTCTTAATCCGCAGAAATTGTAAAGGTTATTGCTTAGTGGTCTGTAACTAAATATCAAATTTTCATTATGCTTATCACTTTTAACTTATACTATTACTATCACTAGTTTTGAATATATTATTTATTGGCAGGAAAAGAGGTTTACAATGAACACTTGAGAAAAACATTGAAAGGCTTGTCTGAAATTTACTCACAAGGTATATTAGATTGCCTTAAGTAACATTTTTTCAGACAATTGCAACTTTCACAAATGCATATGCGCATTCCAAACCAACTGGATTTAAGCATTCTTATCTTTCCACATATATTCTGAGAAGATTTCATATGATGTATGTTTCAACTTCCTTGCATACCGGTATATGTCTTGTATGTATTTACTTTGTGCTTCGTTTGTAGTTTTTTTAACATCGATTATGGTTTTTATATAAAAGGTCAAAAGTTCTATGACATCATGGCCTAAAACAAAAATTAATATACCAGTAAATTTATCAATTCAATCTTGTGGCACATTAATAAAATGACAAAAATTAATTCAGCATTGAACGAAGGTTTTCATGATAGTATGTTGACAAACACATTGATGTAGAACAACCAAAAAAGATTATGACTATAGATATTGTGAGAAAGTCAGACGTTATAAAACTAAACATTTTACACTAATCATAGGGTTGGTAATGACATTTAATACCCTTCCTCTCTCTAGTTTTCAATATATTATTTAGAGGAAGAAATGGATGTCAACCCTGGAGAATGGTGGTCCAAAAGAATAAATCTGCTGACAGACAACTGGATAGGTATATATCTTAGATCTGTCTGATACAAATACATGTAGCTTTTAGATTTGCATGTGCACAAGAACCAGATTTGATTTCTTGTATTACTATGCATTTATGTTTCGTAAAGATTTCACATAATGCAGATGTCAACATATACCATTGTGTATCTTCCCGTACGAAAAGATCCGCCTGTAATTTATACTGATTCCAGGCGTAATTATTTAGACGTAATCCGCCTTAATGGTATTTTACAAAAGAATGAAGAGGTTAGGCGGAATTCAGCCGGGTTTTGAAGGCGGAATATGTAAATTAGTCCGCTTATCTTAGATGGAATTATAAAAAATTCGCCTAAATCAGAAATTAGGCGGAGTTATAAGACAGAATTACCAAGATAAATTTAGAAATACACATAAAGGTTGATTCAGAAAGAATTAAGTGTGTGTAGGATGGGAGGCAATTTTTTGTCTCCATCACTGCGAGGAATTCAAGAATTGTTCTTGAATGATTGAAGAATTGTTCCAGAACATAGTTCTTGAACAGTTCCTTAACATTAAATGGTCCATTCTTGAACTTCGAGTTCATGAACTTGTTCTTGAAAGCATTCAAGTTCAAGAAAATTTTTCAAGAACTTTCAAAACCATTCACGAATTATTTAAAGATCTCTCAAATCATTCTTGAATAAATTCAAGAAGTTGATGAACTATTTCAAAAACGAACAATTGAAATATGACATAGCTTAATAATGATACAAACTTCAATTCAATAAGCCCTTAAATATTTGTTCTGTTTTATTTTTTATGAAAAAAAATCTTTGTAATGTGGTGTTTTTTAGTAATAAATTTTCAAATAATTCCATTTTTTAGCTCACCTGACCCGAAGGGTCATGTGAGCTATTGCCATCACTTGGCGTCCGTCGTCGTCGTCGTTAACTTTTCTTCAAAAATCTTCTCCTCCAAAACCACTGAAGGGATTGCTTTGAAACTTTGCATACATCATCAGTAAAATGCCCTCTACCAAGTTTGCCCAAATCATGGCCTCAGACCGACCAACATGGCCGCCATGGCAAAAAATAGAACAGAGGGGTCAAAATACAGTTTTTTGCTTATAGTTCAAAAAGTATAACAGATACAGGAAAACCGAAGAGACCGTCCTTCTTCAGCATCTAAAGCTCTCCATTGGGTCAAAGTTGTATGATGACTCCTTGTAGGAGTTATGGCCCTTTAATTGTCAAAATTGATGATTTTTGCCATTTTTGCCTCAAAATCTTGAAAATTATTAGAACTAGAGAAAAAGTTAGCATTGCTTAATTGTTCTGCTCTATGAGGGTTACAAAAATGACTTAAGGGTCAAGATTGTCTGATTAACCGTTTAAGAGTTATTCCCCTTGAACTGTTTTTTTTATCAGTTTTAATTGATTTTTTAAAATCTTCTCCTCTGAAACAACTGAAAGTACTGCTTTGAAACTTTGTACACATCATCTGTCAAATGTCCTCAACCAAGTTTGGACCAACCATGGCTGCAGATTAACCAACATGGCCACCATGGCTAAAAATAGGATGGGGGGGGGTAAAATACAGTTTTTGGCTTATATTTATAAAAGTGTAACAGATACAGGAAAACCGAAGAGACATGCCTTCATCTGCATCAAAAGCTCTACGAAACACTCCATTGGGTTGAAGTTGTATGATGACTCCTTATAGGAGTTATTGCCCTTTAATTGTCAAAATTGATTTTTGCCATTTTTGCCTCAAAATCTTGAAAATTATTAGAACTAGAGAAAAAGTTAGCATTGCTTAATTGTTCTGCTCTATGAGGGCTACAAAAATGACTTAAAGGTCAAGATTGTCTGATTAACCGTTTAAGAGTTATTCCCCTTGAACTGTTTTTTTTATCAGTTTTAATTGATTTTTTAAAATCTTCTCCTCTGAAACAACTGAAAGTACTTCTTTGAAACTTTGTACACATCATCTGTCAAATGTCCTCAACCAAGTTTGCACCAACCATGACTGAAGATTAACCAACATGGCCACCATGGCTAAAAATAGGATGGGGGGGGGGGCGGGAAAATACAGTTTTTGGCTTATATTTTAAAAAGTGTAACAGATACAGGAAAACCGAAGAGACATGCCTTCATCTGCATCAAAAGCTCTAAGAAACACTCCATTGGGTTGAAGTTGTATGATGACTCCTTATAGGAGTTATTGCCCTTTAATTGTCAAAATTGATGATTTTTGCCATTTTTGCCTCAAAATCTTGAAAATTATTAGAACTAGAGAAAAAGTTAGCATTGCTTAATTGTTCTGCTCTATGAGGGCTACAAAAATTACTTAAAGGTCAAGATTGTCTGATGGACCGTTTAGGAATTATTCTCCTTGAACATTTTTTTAATCAATTTTACTTGATTTTAAAAAATCTTCTCCTCTTAAACCAATGAAAGGACTGCTTTGAAAAATTGCACACATCATCTTTAGGATGTCCTCTACCAAAATTGTGCAAATCATGACACCTGACTACCTACATAGCTACGTTGGATTAAAATAGAAAAAATGAAAAAGGGGGGGGGGGGGTCGAGAGAGTTTTCGACTGATAGTTAAAAAAGTATAACAGGTACAGCAAATTTGAAGTGAACCTCCCTTCTCCCTCTAACCATCAAAAGATCCTCCTTATAGGAGTTATTTCCCTTAAAAGGTCAAAATTAATGATTTTTGCAGAAGTGTTGCTCAATTCCTTATAGCAAAGAAAAGCTGGATAAAAAAGGGTTGTTTGGTTTCAGGTTCAGGTGAGCGATACAGGCTCCTGGGAGCCTCTAGTTCTTTATCCAAAGCTGTCTTTACAGTGTCACCACTCTTTATTGTCCTTTTTTCCTGTCCTGGTACAGGTCCTCAGTTCCTCTTCGCAGAAGATTTTGAAGGTAAAATGCTTCATAATGTTATCGTCTCAAAGAACACCTTTAAAGGGAAACTTCGCGAAAAAATGAAAATTTGATATGTTATTCTTCAAATAAAAAGAAATATAATTGCATTTTGATGTTTTATTGTATTCTTTACCGTTACGCTTCTAGAGTGGATTAAAGGTGGTAAAATTTTGTGTATGGGGTCCGCCATATTGACAGTATTTTATCACATGACTGCGTTTGTGACGTGATAAATGTAATTATCCAGTAAATATGATAAATAATCCAGTTTAAAATATATTTTTCTGCCTTAGCTCTGTGAAGAATATATAAACTGTGGCGATGACTAATGACCGGCTGACAACATAAGATTACCAAATACGTCTTAATGTTTTATTGCTCTTTGTTGTAATAAAAATATTTTTGGACGCAAATTTTAACCTGTCTTTATTTAACTCAGATATAATTTACCTAAATAATAATTGCAATAAAAGATATATTTATATGATTATTTTTATATAAAAAATAAAATTGCGTGGATAATTTTGCACGTCTTGAAACGGCAGTGAAACGTGAAAATGTTACAGGTAAATCATTACTCGTTTATGAAAGGTAATTAACAGAATTCGCAGGTAAACAAACAGGATGTTTATTGCAATTATTAGATCATTTGACGCCGACTTTGAAGTTTGAATATTCGGACTAACCAGATTAAAGGTTAATCATGTTATTCGAAATTAGAAAGGCACACCCCTCCTGCCAAGACAGGTATGATTTGAATACACCGAAGTGTCAGAACACAGTATGTATATAAGATTTCGAATACTTTATAAAGATGCCAAGGCTGAGGAAAGGTAAAACTTACACGTTAACTCAAATATACACAACATGTTAAAGTTTGGAAACTGTGTTACGCACACGCACAATAAATGTTACCAGTAATAATAATTATAATAATAACAATAATAATAATTATAAATGTACTAAACGTGAAGTGAAATTTTGATGCACGAAAACCAGAGTATTTAAAAATATTTCATTTAACGATCGTTATTTCTTAAATAGTCAACTTCGCAAATATTTTGTATAAAAAAGTTTCGTTCAATAAGTTGCTTAATCTGATTAAGTTGAAAATAATAATACGAATAATTTTCAATTTAATTAATATTTATGGACTTGTTTTCCTATCAAAACTGTGACTTTCTTTCCGTTTACCGTTGTTGCTGCTGTGGAAATAGTCTTAGGTCGAAGTCTTTAAATTAGTTAACTACTTGTTACACATGCAAGTCGGTTTTCTTGCTAGGAATACGAAACGTAATCTTTCAACAACCTTGTCTTATAATACAACCTTCTGTTATTGACCGTTTCGCGTTATTATCATACGACGACTTTTAAGGTACTTGGATGTCTAGTATCGCCATCTAGTGACGAGATGGTGACAAGATGGCGGACCTCCATAAGTGCATTTTTTACACGGTAAATTCCATGCAGAAACTTAACCACTGAAAATATAATAAAACATCAAGATGCAAATGTGTTTCTTTTTAGTTGAAGAATAACATATCAAATTTTCATTTTTTCGCAAAGTTTCCCTTTAACAGATTTTTGCAGCTCTTCTACTGAATGCTCCTTATCAGTTGTCCATATGTATGTGGGCTTTTCAGAATTAAACTGTGGAATACAATAATGACAAGTTCTTAATATTAAGTTGAAGCTCTAAAAAAGTCAATTCTCATACTTGTCATAGATTTTTGATCAAGTTTTGCATATAAAAATGGTTAGAAGCAGTGGCGGATCCAGGATTTTTCTTTTAATGGATGTTCTGAAGAAAGGGGCAAGGGGGTCCAGGCCAAATTCGAAGTTAATTTTTGTCTATTTTTGCCAAAATTATGCATGAAAAAAGAATTGTAAAAAGCCAGAATTGATCTAAACAGCGTACCAGAAAATAAAACAGAAATTTAAACATTTGAGCCTCAACCCACAGAACATCCATTGCAAGGTGTCCTATCAAATTATGGACCACAAAACTAGCATCAAAGAAGTACGTCCTGTTTCAAGAAATTTCTCAAACAATAAATAAAACTGCGCTGCAAGGCACATGTTTTGAATTTAACGATCATCCATACTGCATGAGCGGATTTACCGTACAAGGTCACACACGATGTAAACACAGGTGAGCAACATGTTTCGTTAATTTTCATGGTGTTTACCATTGTTTTTCGTCAAGTTAAAATAAGTTCACCTTTATACAGTTCCATCAATTGTAAAGATTTATTACAAATATCGAAGAAATTATTTTGATTTAACCGCGAATCACAAAATTTGTACTTACGTGGACTGATTTACCGGACTGCATCATTCCTTTAACTTCAGAATGCGAAACTGCCAAAGGCCTAGGCATCCTCGATATTTTGTACTACCAATTGTAAATGGGAAACCATCAACTTATTTCCATCTGTAAGCAATGCATGACGGCCTAGCCCGTTGAGTCGGCAATCGTGTGATCGATCTTCAGCTTCAGTATCAAAGTGGATCAACGATTGGACAGTCATACGATGCAACCATGACAACAGCCAATCGGATATCACGTAATTTCCCAGCTTCAGCAGGAACCTTTTCATACGACTAATTACCAACATATCAACCATAGATTTTTTAAATATTTTATTTCATATTATATACAAATGAAAAAAGGAGAGGAATTTTAATGCTTTAAATTAAAAGGCTTCAAGAGAACCAAGTGCATTTTGATTTGTTACGTTAATCACTTGTAAACTTAATTTGTTTTAGGTCAATCTAATTAAAATTAAATCTTTCACTTGCTCCCCCTTTTTGTTATTGGTCGCTGCGAAACTCGAATGTCTCCGCAACAATGTTGAAAACTTGTTGTTAACAGTTAAGCCTAATTATATAACAAGCAAATCTAAGAAACCCTAAGTGTAAAACAAACTTCTAGAAAAGTAAGAATTTTTTTTCTAGTGCAAAATTCAAGGACAAAGCTTTCAAACTATTGATAAAGAAAATATTACTAATTGCATATTAAATGTAACTTGAAAAAAGAAAAAAATAAATCAAAACATTTTACCCTAACATTATATTATTTATTCATGTATTTTTGAGGCATAAATGATAAATGTAACTGAAAAAAATTACCAAGAATAAGTTATACTCTATTATTATTATGATTATTTAACTGCTTGATGATGTGTGAGTGTTATAATTAACCTACAATGATCATGAGTACATGTATATGTAGATCCTTTTTAAAATGTACAAGAGAGGGTAGATCTCTACATATACAATTGCTAACACTGTATTAAACTGTTATACTAATCATGTAAATTATGTTTATTGTTTATCAATTTACATGTAATATACATGTACATGTATCTGATAATAAAAAAATAAGTATTGTAAATAGACATAACAGTGAAAATGTTTTAAGCCCAAATTTCCGTCTAAGATTAAGAAAAATTTTCTAAGTGTCAGATTTCTCTTATGTTAGTAGGAATTGTGAATACAATGTACCAAATTCCGCTTTTGCTGGTACCTGTTAGCTGGAATTAAAAACTTCTTAGATGGATTCCGTCTTATCCTTAGACAGATTTTTGCCCCATTTTCCATGTACGCCTTAATTCCGTCTAAATTGCTTAATTTTAAAGCGGATTCCGCCCAGAATACGGCTAAAATTAGACGGAATACGCTCAAAATTTTCGTACAGGCTGTCTGTGTTTCATTTTTCGTTTATTTTTAACATTGAATAAGGTTTCTTTAATTATAGAACTACATTTTACATTTCCGTTTCATTGATTTCAGACTCTAAAATAGAAGTTAATATAATAGTATATATACCTTCCAATTTATCATGTGGCAAATTTATTAAAAATATAGTCGTTAATATGGAAAAAAACTATTACCCAAATTATTTGCACGCATTTCATTTTGGATGTTAGGCAAACATAAAATCAATAAAAAATTTGTGCTTTGTATCTTATTTTGTTGACGTAAAAAGAAGATAAATTTGACAACCGAAGAAAACACAAAAAATGAATTACAAGAAAAGTATGAAAGAGACATTAATCTAAAATTCATATGATATCCAGCTGTATACTACATTTATCCTGTGTATTAAATGTTAATAAGTCAGTCATAATATAAATCCTAGAGTTAAATGGTATTTGATACATGTCCTCTTTATAGCTTGTAAGCTTGTATTTGTTGATAGAAGTGCTGGTCAACATTTGAAATAAAATGACATCAAAGATACCAAGGTTAAAAAAATTTACTGCACCAAATGCATGTTTTGTCTAATCAAGGCTCATCAGTGGCGCTCTAACCCAAACAATATGTAAAAATCCAAATTCTAAAGATGTTGCAGAGCTTGTATTACAGAAATTCCAAAATGTAGTAACAAATCCATCAAATGCTATCTACACCTTTCAAAATAAAAAAAACTATAAATTAAAGTAATTGTCGAAATTTTTTGGGCAGTATATTTTGAAAATGACAATATCAATAATATCAATGATATTCCTGTCAGCACTGAAGTGTAACTATTGGGCTTGTGAGACCCTCAAGGACTAACAGTCCACCAGCAGAGGCATCAACTCAGTGGTTGCAAATTAAATGTCATCAAGGTTACTAAGGTTAATAGAATTTACTATGCCAGACGCGCATTTCGTCTAATCAAGACTAATTTATAGCAACCAAACCCAACAATATCTAAAAATCCAAATGCTAAAGCTGGTGTAGAGCTTTTATCACTAAAATTCCAAAACATTATATCAAATCTGGCTGTCTATCTACATCTTGAACATAGAAAAAACTTAGAATTAAAACAATTTTCTATGTTTCTATGGCACTAAATTTAGACCATGACTATATCACTTAAAGAATCAGTGATATTCCTATTAGCACCGTAGTGTAACTACTGTGCTGGTTATAATCTTGGGGACTAACTGCCATTTGAGACTCCTAAAAAAAAGTCCTTCACAATTTGTTTTAATTCCTTACAGGAAACTAAAAATACAAATGTTTTTGATATATAGAGCTATATCTGTGAATGAAATTATCTCTAAATATAATAGGTACATATTTCTTTAGTACTATAATTATTTTCTATTTAAATATTGTATATAGAATCATCTTACATTGATACGAGTGGATTATCGGATTTCTCCGATCGCGTTAGTTCAATTTTGGAATTTTATGTCCTACCCTTGGCAAAGACTTCTCCCAAATCCGGGGGGCCTCGGTGGCCGAGTGGTCAAGGTAGTTCGTCTACTATTGATCACGTGGTCTGTCAACACTGAGATTGCGGGTTCGATTCTCACTGCAGGCAGGGTGTACTCGACTCCAATCTTAATTGACAAGGATTGCCAGTTTTCCTACCACAGGTCAGGGGTTCTCTCCGGGTACTCAGGCTTCCTCCCCCAATAAAAACTGGACGCCATGAAATAGCTGAAAAATTGCTGAAAGTGGCGTTAAAACACCATTCAAACAAACAAACAAACTATCTCCCAAATCCTATTGAATGGTAATCAATAATTAATACGCTTTATTTGGTTTCGTATTTTCAAATCTCAAAATAATTAACTAAATATCTTATTGATCACACTATAATGCAACCTCGTTGGGCCGCCAAAGCCTTCATTTCTAAGGTGGAATTATAATCAAAACATTTCAAATCTTAATCATCTTGTAAATAGCACTCTTATACATGTAAATCATTGAATATTAAATACTAGTAGTAGCTTTGACACTAAATCATCATTGAATATTTAATTAAATTTTCCAATTAAAAACCAATTATATGATTTCACTTTGTTTCTAATATGCACTAAGCAATTAATTAATTTTAAAAAATTCATCCATTACACTTGATGTATTGTAGTAGTGATTGGTAATTACTGAAGTCTTCTAGAGGGTATGGGTCCCATATGTTGTATTATGTCTCTTTTACTGTATAACTGATAACTAATATTACCATTTAATATAATAGTCCATGTTCATCTGCGAGAAACAAACTTATTACACTTTTTGGTTTTTGGAAAGCAACGTGATATTTGGCAATTCTCACGATAGCTGTTTACTAAAATTGTGCACTCAGACAAAAATTTAGTACTGATAGTGGCATCGGTGTATAATATTTAATGACGTTATTATAAAGTGATTTAATTATTTTTTGTGCGATTGTGTTATTTCGTTTCAGATGGTTTTGCATTCTAATTCTTTACGTGTTTAATTGCATGAAATTCAACACAAAAGTGGGTGCTTTGTCGATGTACTATTAATATTAATTTTAAAAAATGCAAGCAGAAAAGCATTCCATGTGATTGTCCTTTAGTATAGCTAGTATAAGCTATTAACACTTTGTTAAAATTTAAAACTGAAACTAGTTTACATGCATTCTGATTATAGAGATATATGTTGCCTAGTGCAGTCCTAATATATTTTTCTGTTTGTTTGAATCACAGGGACCTATACAAATCTGATTTTTACAGATCCCTGTGTTTTAATGGTGTTTAATGCCACTTTAAGCAATTTTTCAACTATATTGGGGCATCCTGTTTTTATTAGAGTAGGAAGCCAGATTGTAGGAAGCTTTTAAAAATTGTCAATCAAGATTGAAGTTGAGCACACCCTGGCAGCTGTAAAACAGTTTTAAGGTGGATCAGAAACCTATAAATTGTATATACTGGATACACATATACATTAGTTATACTGATTAAATTGTGTATTCAGTACAATAAGTGTTTATCGACTAACAGAAATAAAACGAAATACATGTATATGTTAGTCTTTGGGAGTATCACCAGCTCAGTAGTCACACTTTCATGCAGAAAAGAATATCATTGATTCTTTCAGTGATGTATTCAATGTCTAAACTTATAGCTACGAAATTTCAAACATGATTTAATTTCTCATTTTTTTACTTATTCACAATGTTTAGATGGCCTAATCCGGCTTTGGTATAACGGTTTTGAACTTTGATGAAAATGCCTAACACCATCTGACTTTTTTAATTTTAAATATATTTTTCAGTTTGAGTCCCATTGATAAGAAACCTAGTCAGGCGAGTACCTTTACATATCCTATGCATCTGTGATGACATGTTTTAAGTGGTTGTTTTATACTTTAATAATATTTTATTTGACAATTTGTTTTGTAGAAAACAACCATGTGTCGTGTACACTATTGTTGTCGTACTAGATAAAGCACTTTCTAAATTTTTTATGCCCCCGCGACGACATGTCGGGGGGTTTTATACTTTAATAATATTTTATTTGACAATTTGTTTTGTAGAAAACAACCATGTGTCGTGTACACTATCGTTGTCGTACTAGATAAAGCACTTTCTAAATTTTTTATGCCCCCGCGACGACATGTCGGGGGGCATTAAGTTTTACTCATGTCCGTCCGTTTGTCTGTCCGTCTGTCTGTCTGTCTGTATGTCCGTACGTCCGAATGAATTTCCGTCAAGCATTTCTCAGAAACTGTACATGAGGACAATTTGAAATTTGGCAGGGTGGTTCAGTATCACAAGTTATACGCCCTTAGCGACTTTCAGACCTGTCGGACAACTACTTCCTGTTTGGGACTTCATTTGTACGTAAATATGTCCGTCCATATGTACAAATTTCCATCAAGCTTTTCTCAGAAACTGTACATGAGAAAAATTTGAAATTTGGCAGGGTGGTTCAGTATCACAAATTGTACGTCCTAAGCAACTTTCAGACCTGTCGGACAACTACTTCCTGTTTGGGACTTCATTTAGTGGGGGCATCTGTGTCCAATGGACACATTCTTCGATGTTTGTATTCAGTTTACATGCAGCGATTAAAAAGTTTTGCAAAATTAACAGAGAAAAAATTGTTGCATATTGCCGTTAGGAGATAATTTTACAAGTTTGTTTTATCTTATGACCTATATAGGGTTTTATTCAAAAGCTTATAACTTTAAGTGTTTGACATTTTAAGATAAGACTCGAGTTTTGGGCGTTTTTTTTTATCATGTAAATGTCATGTGTTTACCATTTTTGTATGTTTTACATTGACAATGTTGCACTAACAGTTAACTATCCAGACGTTGGCACATTTTTTTTACTGAAGTAAAGAAAAATAGTTGTAGCAGTAAATGGGTATGGGTAATAGGGTTGAAAAATGGCCCCATTTTAAATGTTAACGATATTTGGACAGAAATGGGTCCGTGACATGTACGTTTTAGAAAAATTAAAATTGTCATCAAATTCAGGTTGCCCAATTAACGAAAAATAGCAAAAAGGAAAGGTTTTGTCAACTAGCAATAAACTGAGGAGTATATTCTGCAAAGAGAGAAATGTGAATGATCATTCAAAACACATTTACATATCTTCAATACATAATAATTTATGGAAAAAAAATCTTATCAGTAATTTTACAATTATAAAGCGGTTGCTATAGAAAAAAAATATGAACATGATGAACTTGTGAAGTTGTTATTTTTTCACAATATGCAAAATTATCAAAAGAAATGTGTCAGTAGATTGCATTTACATGTTTAACGTTTGATTTTAAATATTCAGAATTGTAATAATCAATTTTGTGTAACATTAGGCATGGCATGGTTTCTTTCATTGCGATGTACATCAACATGTCAACAAAATATCATTAATGATAGACTGAGTACACAAATAACTGTTTACTTTAAACATATATTTCAAGATTGGAGTTTGAGTTCTTGTCTGCTTCTTTCTGACATTAGGTAAAAATATGTTTAATAGATAATTTGTGTTAATGAAGTAAAATAAATTTCAATATAGACAGTTTCTCAATTGATATATTAAATAACAGTAGCTGTGTAAAGGGACATACTTATTATTGTATGTGTATGTGTCTACGACCTAAAAAAATAGGTTTTTTTTCAGTGCCCATGTGTATGCATTATGCAACTTTTTTTTACTGATGCAATGAAAATATCATTCTAGCAGCAAATTTCATCTGAGATAACGGTAAATAAAGACTGCGATAGACAAATTGTGTCTATTACAGACAAGCAATACGAACGACTGTCACAGCAAATTTAATGTCTGACACAAATTTTGCAGTAATTAATGCATATTTTGTACAAAGCTGTAATTTTGTAATTTGAAAATTGATTTACAACATAAAACACCTCTGAATTCCCCCCATCCCTTAAAAAACTCACAAAACTTAACTTACAGCTGGTACTGGATTACAAGTTAAATATTAAAAAAGTGACATTTAATATATAACATATCGAGTTGCATGATACATGTGCGCCGGACCATCAGATATTGTATACAAAATCAACCATAATGAAACTAAAAATTAAAAATTTAATACTCTAGTTAAAAAATAGTTTTTTGTACCCTTCCTCTCACACCCTCTCTTCAATTTATTATTTCTTGACAGGATACTGGTGGTACAGCAGATTAAAGGGGCTGCCTGAAAGCTACAGTCAAGGTATAGTACTTAGATCGTTTTGCATTTTCAAACACACACAGCTTTGAAATCTTTCTGTATATAATTATAAAAAGATGTATGTTGCATGTTGAAAACTGGCATTGTTTGCTGAAATCAGTCCATCTTATACTTAATTCTCATGCTTTTTATTATCTAGCTTTGCGAATTACTAGTTGCTGTTCTTTTTGTTACTTAATGATGGTTAAATTTGAGAGGTAATAATTGACTCATTTTGATGCTTATTTCGAACAAAAACTAATTAAACAAAATCAGAAAGTTGTTATTGTATACATAAATACTTTGAAAATAACTTATTACAATCAGAAATATACTCTTTGGAACCCCAATTCTAAATTTTACTGTGATTATCTCCCTTGTCTGACTTGTTATTATGTTTACATATGAATGATTTGGGTACAAAACTCTGCAGAAGTTCTCGGTCAGGTTTACTATTCTAGACATGACTTAAAACAGTAGAGGCAGAACTTTGGGTGAATAATCGGGGCAGCACCGCTAGTCCGACGCCCCATTGGTCCTACACCCAATTGGTCCGAAACCCCATTAGACCGACACCCTACTGGTCCGACGCCCCATTAGTTTGGCACCCCAATAGTCTAATGCCCCATTCGACACTCAATTCTATCGATCATCCTAATTTTTTTAAAATACTTTCTCAAACCATGAGCGAAGTTCGTTGAGTGCACAGATTCAATATTGGGCATTTCTAGCTGATTTCGTAGTTGAAAATTTTATTGCAAAACCTCGTCAGAAATACTAGGCGCTTTTTTACTAATTATTTCCAATTTTATATTATTTTTGTATCAGTTATTATTTCCTGATATCACAAAAAATTATATCAATATTTTATTTTTTGATATGCAAAAATAAGGAATAAATAGTAAAACGGCACCTTAAACACAAACATGTTGGAAACTAGAGCAGAGTACTTATTGTTTTAAGCGAAGACAAGGGTACCAAAACAGTTTATTAGGATACAAGCCGAATACAGAAAAAGGTATTCATATAAGCTTTATTATGTACAGGGATTGCAGGATACAGTTTTTTTTTGGGGGGGGGAGGGGGGGGGTTAAAAACCCCAAAGTTCGACAGGAAAAGATGGTGTGATTGTCCATTAAGCTGGAGCACACCTTGCTCAAAGTCGCAACCTCAATGTTGACATAGTAGATGATTTACCATTTCAGCTAACTTGCCCGACGGGCAAGTCAATTCCAATATTTGGTTGCCCTTCCTTATTTTTACTTGTCTACATTCGGACAGCTCCTGTCAGACGCACCAGGCATATGCACGGTGCTGTTACAATCAGGGGTCTGGGACTAGAAGTAAGGGTAAATGAAACAAAATCCTGCATTCTAGGTTTTTCAGGGCAGATACATTTTTGCAAGTTTCCAATTACCTTTTTTGAACCAAAAGTTTAACTTTCTAGGGAAAGAGGAATGTAAAATTCCAAATAAATGAACTTTGTCAATTGTTAAATACTAACCATTCTCTTCAATGCAATACGTCTTTACAGTATAAGTATAATTGGTTATTTCTAGTGAATTGAATTTTCTTGTTTCTGTGCAATTATTCCTGAACTTTGCTTTCTTACTTTTACATGTAACAAATTTTATTAAAAATTAAATTTTTGTAAGACTGGAACAAATAATTTTTAAGCATTTTCTTATCTACCAAATAATGGCAATGAAAGAAATTTCTGAATAGAACAGATATATTCAAGCTCGAAAAAACAAAACAAGATATCTTGACTGGAGTGTTGACAATCACAATCGTCATTTAATATTAATTAGTAGTTTCTTTTTAATAATAATTAAATAAATCATAACTGTAAATTTAATTCATATTTCCAGTAAAAAATAGATTGCATTGTGTTAGTTTAAAAAAATAATGCACTAAACATATAAAAAATCGCAGGTCTGAAATGGACGGTTTGCAAAGCATCTTAATAAACGGGGAATGGTTTACAAATTGTACGAAGAAGGTTTTGGTTCTCTGAAGGAGGAGTTGATTACGTCTTCTGCAAATGTTCTGAAAAAATTTCCAAAGTCTGGAAAATTTGAACATTTCCATAATAGCAGTTGCAGAACTTCAATACATGGGCAATCTTTGTGTGAAGTTTCAGAGATCTGGGTTCAAAACTGTAGATGATTACAAAATATAGATACCCTATTTTGCCCACGTGACCACCTAACTTCACCATATACTAAACCCAACCCGGGTTTGCACTTAGTGAAACCTGGCAAAAATTATTTTTAAAATAAAAATTTCATCTAATATAGTTATTCAACTATGGCAATTTTTAAAGGCTTCTTTTCTGAAACTGGCGAACCAATAGAAACAACACTTGTCAGCAATATTTATTTAAGCTCCTTTTCAACATTTATATTTGTATTCCAATAAGAAATTAAAAAATCACCACCACAAGACATAGTTTAATATAGAAAAAAATTCATACACATTTTATTTTTAAAATGGAAAGTGTCGAACTATTACGATTTTTGACAATGGGGTGTTGGACTACTGGGGCGTCGGACCAACGGGGTGTCGGAATATCGGGGCGACCCCAAATAATCATATATGGAAATCCTCAATATAGGCTCACGGCACAGATACTTAAAGAAAGGACCCTACTTGATATCATATGATTACAGTACCTTTTCTTATTTTGCCAGAGTGACATTTTATTGGAGTCTTTTTAGTTAAAAAAAATGGACCTTTTAGATGACACTAAAAATTGAATTTCCTATTTCGAAAAAAAGAAAGAGTGTGGAAATTTGTATTGGTGTTTTATATTTGTATAAACTTTCTATGCATATACCTGTCAAGTATGAATAATTATGTGACAGTTTTCAAAAGCGTCACCTGGACCACTTTGCATGGTTTTCTCGTAGATTGGCTCTTAATATGATATCCAGTTGCATGGTGTATGTATGGTAGTGGAATAGATATTGTAAGAAAGTCAATCATAATGGAATTAAACGTTTGACATTGAATTTAGTATTTAATACCATTTCTCTCTCTCGTTTTGAATCTTTTATTTAGAGACACCACGGACTGTCAACGCTAGAGAATGGTTCTCCATCCAAATACAGCTGCTGTTAGAAATCTCAAAAAGCCAAAGTATGTACCTTAAATGGATATTATACAAATACATGTCGAGTTGCAATTTTACGTGAACCAGATTTGACTAAATGTTAGCCTTTATCTTTTGTTAAAATGATACATAATACATGTTTCAGCATACTATTTTATATCTTGTCTTTGAGTCATTTTTGTCTCGCCTGCGACGATAGGCAGCGGCATAAACACTTGGACATCTTGCTTCATATCTTTGTAAGACCAAGCCTTAGGTCCATCAAATTTGGTCCAGTGGTAGCTTATGATAAGTACTTGCCAGTCAGTCACCTGACCTTGACCTCAATTTCACGGTCCAGCGACTACGTTAGATTTTTGGGTTACGGCAGTTTCTCTGTAACCACGAATGGATAATATGACAATATTTGGTATGTAGGTTGCTGATGAATAGTACATGACTGTCTGGTAGGTGCCACCTGACCTTGACCTCAATTTCACGGTCCAGTGACTACGTTAAAGTTTTTGGGTTATGGCTGTTCCTCTGTAAACATGCATGGTAGGATGACAATATTTGGTATATAGGTTGCTGATGAATAGTACATGACTGTCTGGTAGGTGTCACCTGACCTTGACCTCAATTTCACGGTCCAATGACTACATTATAGTTATTGGGTTACGGAAGCTTCTCTGTGACCAGGCATGGTAGGATGACAATATTTGGTATATAGGTTGCTGATGAATAGTACATGACTGTCTGGTATGTGCCACCTGACTTTGACCTCAATTTCATGGTCCAGCGACTATAATCATTAAAGTTTTTTGGGTTACTGCTGTTCTTCTGTAACCAGGCATGGTAGGATGACAAAAATTGGTATATAGGTTGCTGATGAATAGTACATGACTGTGTGGTAGTTGTCACCTGACCTTGACCTCAATTTCACGGTGCAGTGACTCTGTTAAAGTTTTTGGATATTAGGCACTTCCTCTGTAACCATGCATGGTAGGATTACAGTATTTGGTATACTGATTGCTAATGATTAGTACATGAGTGTCTCGTAGGTTTCAACTGACCTTGACCTCAATTTTATGGTCCAGTGACTAAGTAAAAGTTTTTGGATTAGGTCCATCTCTCTGTAACCATGCATTGTATATTGTACATGATAACAATTTAATGCTATTTACGTAATGCTTATGAGGTAATTTTTTTCGTTACTGATGTGGAATTCAGGCGAGACATTTTTCTGTGTCCACACTTGTTTGTTTTCAACATTGATTAACTTTTTTTATAATACGGAACTACATGTCACAAATTGCTCTAAATAAAAATTTATATACTAGTGCATGTATTTTCAAATTTATCTTGTGGCATAAAATTTAAAATTTAGTCGTTAGTATATGGAAAGATTAAATCAAAATCGACGGAAGAAAGATTGCTCACATTCTGTGGAAGCATTTTATATTTGAGCCACCCAATTTTCCATTCTTTTCCAGTTGCAGCTTAAATAACGTTGGCCTATCCTATGTCCCTTTTCAAATTGATTTATTGTATGTTAACTTGTTCTTATCCTTAATATGGCTGAAATATTGCAAGGTGGACATTAAGAAAACATTAAACTATCATATTTGGGTTTTGAATCTTCTTATGTTAACAAAGACATTAAAACTTGATTGACGACAAAACAAAAACAAAAAAACTTAATTAAAACTTGAAATTTATAAATCAACATTTATAAATATTCATCTGATATTCAGATGCATACTATACATATGCCAGTGGATTATATATTTTTAAAATGTAAATAATGTCTTTAAAAGCATTGTAACAGTCGTATTTTATCGAAAAACATCAGAAAAAATCTCTGTGATAAATTGTTTACTGATGCATCGAAGTTATCGTTGTAGCATCAAATTTCAACTGAGTAACGATAAAAAACGACTGCGACACTCAAATTGTGTCCATTGCAGACAACAAAAAATGACTCACTGCAAAGTCTATGTATGACACACAGTTTGCATTAATTTGTACATATTTTTTTAAAGTGAATATAATAAAATATATGAAACAGGAGTAAAACCTGCTTACAACCTAGGCAGCAAACTAAAAGTTTGGTCAGGATAATGTCCTGTTATTAACCTTAATTTTCAGAAAAAGGTCGCGAAATTCAAACTGTAGTATTGTCATATTACAGACTGGATGACATATCCAGTGCTGTCTCATGGTCAAGGGGCAAAACACATAATATAAATCAAATAGTTTGGAATTCAATTACATTATTTGTTTAAATTTGAAAACATCATCACTTTTTAATCTGACATGTCGTAGTTTTTTCACTAAAATGATACACCATCAGTAAGCAGGAAGTTAGACCAAGATCATTGAATTTCATCTTATTTCTGTAGAAATGGATACCTTTATATTCCATTGACATAGACCTTATTATTATCATACTTACATTAAAATTTCGGTCATCAAGTATTAATAAAAGAAACCTTAAATTATAGTTTTAATTATTGTTTTAAATAGATATTCTTTCTGATATAAATCAAAATTACATATTTACATGCCCTTGTAATAGAAATATCTGCTATATCATATCTTAATATAGAAAAATGAAACTCGAACCTTAATTGCTAAATGCACTTAAAATTGCTACATGATAATTCATGTGTGAGATCTAATCTAAAGGTTGAGTCTACAATTTAAAGAATTAATATCACCTCGAATATCGTTTTCGAATTTTATCTCCAAAATTGACTTCAGAGTCCACACTACAACTCTACGCCAAGACTCCACTCTGTAAAATACATTGTGCCTACATGTATGCCAGTGCATTAGATATTTTAAAAAAATTCAATCGGAAAGAAACTAAAAGTAAATGTTTAATACTCGAGTTGAAAAATGTTGTTTAATACCCTTCCTCTAACTAGTTTTGTATATATAATTTATTTGCAGGAATGGATGTCAACTCTGGATTTGCGTGGTTCTATCATGTAGAGAGACTGCATCGAAAATATTTAGAAAGTATGTAATTCAGATCATTCTATTAGATTTTTTTAAACACACACAGCTTTTCGATACGCATGAGCACATTTCGTACGAACTAGATTTAAGCATTCTTATCTTTCTATACTGAAAAGATTGCATATTTATCATTCTTTCATTATGTCAAACTTGAGTAAATTTCAGCTAAGCTGGAACTTCTGATCACACCAAAATACATGCAAAATTTAAACAAATTTAAAGGGAATCTTCGCGAAAAAAATGAAAATTGTATATGTTATTCTTCAAATAAACAGAAACACTTTTGCCTCTTAATGTTTTATTATATTTTCAACTGTTAACTTTCTAAATTGAATTTACCGTGTAAAAAATTAAATTATTGAGGTCCGCCATCTTGTCACTATCTGTTCACTAGATGGTGACACTAGAAATTTCTTGACAGCCAAATACCTAAAAGTCGTTGTATTATAATAACTTGAAATGGTCAATCATAATTAACATGACATGCAAAGCAAAATGTTGTAATGTAAAACGAGGTTCTGGCAAGAGTGCGTTTTGTATTCCTTATTATCCAAGGAAGAAACCCGATTTGTGTAACAAGTGGCTGAGCAATTTAAGATTTCTGCTTTAGACTATGTCCAAAATAAAAGCAACTTAGTATGTGAAGATCATTTCGAAGAATGTTGCTTTGAGAATAGTTTAATGGTAAGGGGCTTTTATGTTATAGAGATCTTCATTTAGGTAAACTCGTTTTAAATTTTATCCTCAATTAATAGTAGGAATTGTGTCCATAAAAATGAATTAAATTGACAACTATTCGTCTTATTATTTTCACTGTGTATTTTGTAATCATGTAATCATGTATGCAAGTTATTAAACGAAAGTATTTTATACAAAATATTTGCGAAGCTGACTATTAAGAAGTACCAGTAACAATCATTAGGTGCTATATTTTAAAAAATATGTGTGTTTGCGCATAAAAAATTCACTACATATGAGATCTTCATTTAGGTAAACTCATTTTGAATTTTATCCTCGAATAATAGTTGGAATTTTGTCCATAAAAAAAGAATTAAATTAAAAACTATTCGTATTACTATTTTCAACGTGTATCGTGTACTCATATTATGCAAGTTATTGAACAAAAGATTTTTATACATAATATTTGCGAAGCTGACTATTAAGAGGTACCAGTAACAGTCATTAGGTTCAATATTTTGAAATTCTTTTTTTTTGCGCATAAAAATTTCACTTCGTTTCGTACATGTATTATTATTATTGGTAAAATTTTGTGTGTGCGTAAATTAACCTACAACACGTTTCATGTTACTTGCATCTAAAGGTATTCGAAATCTTGTATACATCCTGTGCTTTGACACTTTATGTACCTTACAGGCAATAATTAAACACCGTCAGTGATAATTCTAATTGGTTCGAGAAATTCATATTGGAGAAATTATAACATTTGTTTTACAAAATAAACAATGGATTGCTTATTTCAGACATAGATTCTTTGATCTAAAATAATTTCCCTATGATATCATTTTTAATTTCTAATTAACCTTTAATACGGTTAGCCTTTGAAAATGTCCTAATAGTCATACATCAAAGTCGGCGTCCAATAATCTCTTAATTGCAATAAACATCCTGTTTGTATACATGCTAATTCTGTTAATTACCTTTCTTAAACCAGAAATAATTTACCTGTAAAATTTTCACTTTTCACATCCAGGTACAACTGCCGTTTCAAGACGAGCAAAATTGTCTACTACAGAATTTTATTTTATGTTTAAAAAAATAAGTATATAAATATATCTTTTATTACAATTATTATGGTAGCATCCCAGATTGCCGAATCCCATATTGCTGAGTCCAGTTAACCAATTCCCAAATTGCCGACAATCAAAAGTTAAAGTATATATTATTTATGATTTTAGAAAACATACTGTTTGTCCAAGCAATTGTTTGTTAATATATATGGATTTTATGGAATTACTTTCATGAAGACCTTTGTAGTGTTTCGTATATACGTAATTATTTAAATAATAATTCTAATATGATTTGCATATTTAGAAATACGTTTATATGATTGGTCTAGATTACTTCCGGTTGAGGTTTTTAACGAAATATATGTTTTGATAAATGAAGTTGACTCCATTTATTTTAGGATAAACGATGTTGACCGAACTATTTATAGCGTAACCAATGTAAACAAAGATGGCGGCTTTCAATATCGAAAGTAGCGATCAACTTACAAGTTATTTGTTTGATGAATTATCATTAATGATTTGTTAAATTTAAAACTTTCCTTGTGTTCGATACAGAAAATAAGGTTACAGATTGATGTAAAACTAAAAATTGTGTTTATTAAAATCAGAAAATGGTTTATGGAAATAATCGTACGTTTAAAAATAAACAAAATATTCATACGTTCAGTCAATCCCGCTACCAAATACACAAGAAATATGAAGTTGAGAAACACGTTAGATAAATTAATTTCTTAATGCAATTTTAAAGAATTATAAGAATTAAACACCGTTTTCAATGGATTTATCGGTATATCAACAAGACCAACTCACTCACAAACATATCATAAAAGTCCTTCGTTTAATCCTATAATAAAATAAACAATAGATAGTCCTATAATGTATTTTATTAATTTGACATCAAGCACTAGAGGAATAACAAAGCAACTATTTTTTTTTTTAAATTAAAGGTTAATGATTTATTTGATCTATGTGATTGGGCTTGCATTTTACACCTGTTTAAATTCAGAACATCAACTTGTGTTGCGAAAACACAAGATAAAGTTGTGTTTTCCTTTACACAATTTAATCAATTTTTGTTTTAACTATCGGTACCATTCAAATGGCAAAAACAAAGTTGTAAGTTATTGCCCAAATTAAAAATATTTTAACACAAATTTGTTTTATCTGCATTTTTAGGGAATTTGGGAATGACCACAAATGACCATAAAATGCATGAAAATCGGTCTAAACTTTCTTATATCCACACGTACATATGATTTTTTGTACTTTAATATATTCATTCTAACTAGATATAACTTTTCAGAAAGTATGCGAAAAATTTTAATACTCTAAGTTCAATTTTTTCCTGAAAATGGTCAAAATTTGAGCAAAAATGGCAAAAGAATGAGCAAAATCATCAAAATTGGTCATCTTCAAATATCTGTAGCAAAGAAAAATGCAAAGCAGCCTATGAATTTTTCTTCATATATTGCTTTTTTGGGATCAAAACATTGCAAAAATTAAGGTTAGAAAAAAGTTTAATACTTCAAAATTATGGCTCCTGACCAGAGAACATCCTTGTTCTTATTAAGTTGGGGCCTATTCTTTTATTTGTTCCAATAATCTCTTTAACTTTAATATCTATTAGTCTTCATCACTTATATCGGTTGTCTTTCCATCTCTTAATTTAATACTGTATTCTCTAAATGTAAATGTATAATTATACCCCCCGCAAACTAGTTTGGGGGTATATAGGAATCACCCTGTCTGTCTGTCTGTCCGTCTGTCCGTCTGTCCACATCCCTTGTAAGCGTTTCTCCTCCTAAACCGCTTGACAGATTTTGATGAAACTTTACATGAAGGAAGTACATCTTATGTAGATGTGCATGAAGAATTTTCGTTGCTGTCGGATATTCAGGGGAGATAATTGGACTTGAAGCGAAGCGGGGGTATACCTTTGTGAGCGTGCTCACAGTCCACACTTGTTTATATTATATCTAATCATTTTAAGGATACTTTTTGTAAAAACAAATTTTAAACTCTCATCGACCAATAAAATGTAAAATCTAACGTTTTTAGCTCACCTGACCCGAAGGGTCATGTGAGCTATTGCCATCACTTGGCGTCCGTCGTCGTCCGTCGTCATCGTCGTCGTCGTCGTCGTTAACTTTTCTTCAAAAATCTTCTCCAAAACCACTGAAGGGATTGCTTTGAAACTTTGCACACATCATCAGTAAAATGTCCTCTACCAAGTTTGCTCAAATCATGGCCTCAGACCAACCAACATGGCCGCCATGGCTAAAAATAGAACAGGGGGGTCAAAATACAGTTTTTTGCTTATAGTTCAAAAAGTATAACAGATATAGGAAAACCGAACAGACCTTCCTTCTTCAGCATCTAAAGCTCTACAAAACACTCCATTGGGTCAAAGTTGTATGATGACTCCTTGTAGGAGTTATTGCCCTTTAATTGTCAAAATTGATGATTTTTGCCATTTTTGCCTCAAAATCTTGAAAATTATTAGAACTAGAGAAAAAGTTAGCATTGCTTAATTGTTCTGCTCTATGAGGGCTACAAAAATGACTAAGGGTCAAGATTGTCTGATTAACCGTTTAAGAGTTATTCCCCTTGAACTGTTTTTTTTAATTTGTTTTAATTGATTTTTTAAAATATTCTCCTCTGAAACAACTGAAAGTACTGCTTTGAAACTTTGTACACATCATCCGTCCAATGTCCTCAACCAAGTTTGCACCAACCATGGCTGCAGATTAACCAACATGGCCACCATTGCTAAAAATAGGACGGTGGGGGGGGGGGGGTAAAATACAGTTTTTGGCTTATATTTAAAAAAGTGTAACAGATACAGGAAAACCGAAGAGACATGCCTTCATCTGCATCAAAAGCTCTACAAAACACTCCATTGGGTTGAAGTTGTATGATGACTCCTTATATGAGTTATTGTCCTTTAATTGTCGAAATTGATTATTTTTGACATTTTTGCCTCAAAATCTTGAAAATTATTAGAACTAGAGAAAAAGTTAGCATTGCTTAATTGTTCTGCTCTATGAGGGCTACAAAAATGACTTTAGGGTCAAGATTGTCTGATGAACCGTTTAGGAATTAATCTCCTTGAACATTTTTTTAATCAATTTTACTAGATTTTAAAAAATCTTCTCCTCTTTAACCAATGAAAGGACTGCTTTGAAACATTGCACACATCATCTTTAGGACGTCCTCTACCACCTGACTACCTATATAGCTACGTTGGCTTTAAATAGAAAAAATGAAAAAAGGCGGGGGGGGGGGGGGGGGGGGGTCGAGAGAGTTTTCGACTGATAGTTAAAAAAGTACAACAGGTACAGCAAATTTGAAGTGAACTTCCCTTCTCCCTCTAAGCATCAAAAGCTCCTCCTTATAGGAGTTATTTCCCTTAAATGGTCGAAATTAATGATTTTTGCAGAAGTGTTGGGCAATTCCTTATAGCAAAGAAAACCTGGATAAAAAAGGGTTGTTTGGTTTCAGGTTCAGGTGAGCGATACAGGCTCCTGGGAGCCTCTAGTTTATGGTACATGTATATATTATATTGAAGCATTTTTACAGAAAACCAAAAATCACTGTTTTCCATGGCCACCTTTTATATGAACCTTAACCATCAGTAATTTTGTAATAAATTATCTGTAGACATTTTAAAAAAAAAACTTTAATATCTGTTTTAAAAGATAATGTCTCAATCAAAAACTAGAAACATGACTACATCAAGAAGGGCCATCTAGATTAAGTCTAATTGTTAAGATAGGAAATACTAAAAATGCTCTATAATCAAAATCAACAAACCGTAGTGGTCTGCGAATAGTTGATTCTGAAGTGTGCAACAATTCTGCCATCATTGGTCCTGAAAATTTATAGCCCACCAAAAATTCTAACTGCTCTTTTGTAATGTCAAATTTTGGTGTACCCCTATCTCCAAGGCAAGGCCTATTAACTTGATTTCTAAAACAAGAATCATATAACTATAAAATGAATCTTTATTTTAAGCCATCAACATATGATGCTATTCTAAAGTATTACCTACTGTTGACCCAATTTTTTGAATATGTTATTGAAAACACAGGTAGTTTTTTATATGGCCTCAATGCTTTTCCACCTATTTACAATTTTCACTTGATAATAAAAAGCCTCGCCAAGTGCAACACAAAACAAACGCAGCATTTTGAACCCTTAACATTTTTAGGCGAAATATAGATAGTCAATAGTCGCTCTGGACAAGTGCAGCTCATGTTGGACTGACAAAGTTTTTTGACACATGCATTCTTTGGTAGACTTTCCATCCACATTTTCACAAGGAATCCAAAAGATATTTTTTTCAAAGCAGACCCCAAAAAATAAGTTACAAAAATATTACCTCTTTTGGCCCCTACTTTTCATACTGGAAATAGGGGTCACAAAAATTAATCATCAATTTTATATCCACTTCTCATGCTTCTTGACAAGAATTAATAAGCAAATTTGAAATCAGACATGAAATAAAAAAAGGTTCAATTTTTCCCCTTTTTGCCCACTAATTTCTTTGTTTCCATTAGTTTACAAGAATTAATAACTTTCAAATATAAAATTTCAAAATCAGACCAGAAATAGAGTGATGTCAAGTAAGCTTATTTGGAGATACAAAATTCACATCATCACTTTGCACCATCCCAAAAGAGAAAAGGTTCTCATTAAACTCACCATCACCCTAGGTATTGGATATTTTTTCGATGTCCCCATACATGTCATTGACTATTGATAATAGATCATTTTTTCTCTGCTTTAGAAATAACAGCAGGACAAGCTCTTTCAATATCTCTGATTATGGATAGTAACCTGAAGAAAAAAAATTACATTTCGTGTTTGAAAGTAAAAACAGCTTATCCATTACATCTGTGTGCAATTCGTCCAATGCTATAGTATAAATTCTAGGGATGGCAAACTGTTCAAGATAAACTAATTGATTAATCGAAAGATCTTCTGGCCGATTAACCGGGTAATTACAAACTAGAGAAACTGTGAGCAGCAGCTCACAAATAAATACCCCCCGCCCCCAAATATCAATCAGAAGAAATTTAAAATAGGTGGTGCACATCTACATTATGTAACAAAGATTGTGTGAATTTTTTTTATGAAAGTCCATTGAGGGGTTTAGGAGGAGTTGCAGATAAGAGATACATGTGTAGGTACCCCCTTGTAGTTGAACATTAAGTCCATGTTTTGCTATGGGAAACCTCAAAAATCATTTTGATCAAATGTTTAAATAGGAGGTGCACATCTACATTATGTCACAAAGATTGTTTGAAAGTTTCATGAAAATCTAGTAAGGGGTTTAGGAGGAGTTGCGGATAAGAGATGGGCCCCATTGTTGTGTAATGGCCAAGTCCATGTTTTGCTATCGGAAACCCCCAAAATCCATCAGATCAAATTTTGAAAAAGTAGGTGCACATCTACATTATGTCACAAAGATTTGTAAAAAATTCATGAAAATCCATTAAGGGGTTTAGGAGGAGTTGCGTATAAGAGATGGGCACCCCCTTGTCATGTAACATTTGGCCATGTTTTGCTATGGGCCCGGAAACCCCCAAAATCCATCAGATCAAATTTTAAAATAGAAGATGCACATCTATATTATGTCAGAAATATTGTATGGAAGTTTCATAAAAATCCATTAAGGCGTTTAGGAGGAGTTGCGGATAAGAGATGGGTACCCCACGTGGGGTACCCTAAGGTGTAACGGAAGGAAGGACGGATGGACAGACACCCCTATCACTATATACCCCCACTTTTCCAAGGGGGGGGGGGGGGTTTATTAAAAGTCACGGGGTCTAAACAAAAAAAATTAATGCGAAAATTTTTTTATGTTGTTTTGTTACTTAGCCCTCTCGTGAATGCAACACTTAGTCCAAATAATAAACAATTAAGATTTTGTTTTGTACACCGACTTGCACTTACAAAAAATCAAATAATTATAAATATGTCAACAAATACATGTTTCTTTAACAGAATAATATATTTGGATATATCTATACTTGTTAACGGACCACAAGACACCATAAAACCCAACGTATGTAGTCAGAGTATCTGAAACAAAGCCTGCATTTTTTGGCATGGCAAAAAAATTGCTGTCAAGTGGCCGGTTTTTCTTTAATAGCTTTTTAACAGCATATCAAACATCAAAGTTTTGTTATGAACTATTTCTCATAACTCATAATTACCAAAAGGCAACATGTTTTTATTCATAAGATGTGCATAATTTTTATAAAGACGAAATGAAAACTGACCGTTGTCGAACGAAGCGAGGTTTTTCCGCCATCTTTGTAGTCACTTACCAAATTATTATTACAGGAATATGAATCACTAATGAGATTGGCGAACTCTGGGGATCTAAAAAGTCAATTCCCTACGTTACTTATGTTTTAGACTGTCAATGGTGTCTAGTTTCAATGAATCAGAACTTCCCAAACCTGAACAATAGTCTACTGTGGCCTGAACTTGTCTTACAAAACGTTCTTTGGATGATTCTGTAACTCTGTTCGCCATTTTTCAGATCTCACGTTAAAACGGGTCCCACTATTTACCGACAAGAACCGTCAAGAACCGACAAGAAGGTATAATTACCGACAAGAAGCTTTTTTTTACCAACAAGAAGCTTTTTTTTACCGACAAGAAATCATTTTTTTACCGACAAGAAAGAAAAAAGATTTTTTGTTGTGATTATTATGCAAAGAAATTAAAAACATAGATTTTTGTGATTTACGGTGAAGTTTTGTTTATTTTATTTTATTTTTTAAAAATTTTTCTGTATTCGTTATCAGATTCCGCTAATAATAACAACAACAAAAACAATTAAAAATGTAATAAAAACTAAATCATCGACTTTTTTCACAACAACATAAAAAAATCTTCAACGGTTATAATTTAGTTTTCAACTGGCTTTTATTACAGTTTGTTGTTTTACGATAAGCATTTAACGGTTCTTCAAAAGAAACAATTATCACGAGGCGTGTGTCAATTATGGCCGTGATTGCTAATTGTAAAACAATCAAAGGATTACACAACCATAAATGATATTACAGACACGTGCCTTCAATTGATCATCCCGATTATCAATTATTACATAGTGCATATTATTGTTTGAAATTATAATATATTTAGGCATATTTTTTTTAAAGAATTTACTAATTTATTATGACTTAGTTATATACAAATTTATTATCAAACTTTCTTGTTGTAGGTAAATACTACACTACACGTACAACAAAACAACAACAAAATTACACAAAAAATTTAAATATCTTTTTTTTTAATTTCTTTTCATAATAATTACATCAAATGATCTTTTTTTTCTTGTTTGTCGGTGAAAAATGCTTTTTGTCGGTAAAAAAATGCTTCTTGTCGGTAATTCACTTCTTGTCGGTTCTTGACGGTTCTTGTCGGTAAATAGGGAGACCGCATTAAAACAATAGTACCGAAAGTTGCTTTGTCAAACGGCATTTGATTGGCTGTTCAAATAAGATTTAGCATCTAGATGTTTTGAAGCTACAATATTCGTTGTAAAAATGCATAGATAGTTTGAATAAGCATCTAGATGAAAATACAAAGTATCTAGATGATAAGGTAATATATCTAGGTGCCTTTAACACGCATCTAGATGCTTTACAATACCATTTAGAGGCTTTTGAAATTCATTTAGATGGAAAAAACTTCTAGATGAAACCATCTCAATTTTGAAATGAATCGCCACTGGTAGCAATCTGGCATTATTATTTACCGGTAGGTAAATTCTATCTGAGTTAAAAAAAAACAGGTTAAAATTTGCGTCTAAAAATACTTTTATTAATACAAAGATCATTAAAATATTAAGACGTATTTGGTAATCTTATGTTGTCAGCTGGTCATTAGTCATCGCAACAGTTTATGTATTCTTCAAAGAGAAAAGGCAGAAAAATATATTTTTAATCTGGATTATTTATCATATTTACTGGATAATTACATTTAACACGTTACAAACGCAATCTCGTGGTAAATACTGTCAATATGGCAGCCCCCATACACAAAAGTTAACCACCCAATCGTAATGGTAAAGAATACAATCAAACATCAAAAGGCAATTCTATTTCTTTTTATTTTGAAGAATAACATATCAAATTTTCAGTTTTTCTCGAAGTTTCCCTTTCAAGGCAGAGCTTTCAAATTATAATAATTCAGTGAGCGGCAATTATGATGATCATTTGGAACAATCAAAATTGTTTCAATTTTCCGTGTATTTTGGTGTGAGCAGAAGTTCTGCTAAGCGGACAGTCATTAAAGTTTGACATAATGAAAAAATGTTATATACTCTGCATGAATGCACCTGAACAGGTATGTCTTAACTGTGCTGTTTATGTGTTATTGCTGATTTGTGTTGTTTGTAAAATATCAAGTCGGTTCAGACGCTCTTCAAAGCTCATGATAAAAGTTGAAATGTGTTGCACAGTGTATATATATCGACTATAAATAAAAAGTACTTTCTATGTATGTTTCACCTTCTTTGCACACCGTTTTATGTCTTGTAAATATAGTCTTTGTGCTTCTTTTGTAGTTTTTATCATTGATGTAGGTTTCTTTAATTATAGAATTAAAAATTGAACATTGTACATTTTCGTATCAATGACATCAAGGCCTAAAACTGTAATGATAATTATTTTTATTAGTCAATTTCAACATCTAATAACCTACTCCGCCTTATCAATGATTGTGCATGCATCTCTTTGGTTTATAAATTTTGTTGTTAATAATACATATGACCCATATACAAATTTACAGTTTTATAAAATGTATTTTAATATATAAGTTTTAATTATATTGATCTGGTAACCCTAATCAAGGAATATGACAAAAACAAAAATTTATATGCCAGGAAATCTATCTTTAAATATATCTTACGGCATGTTTATAAAAATGTGCTTGTATATGACAAAATTATTTCAGCATTGAACGAAGACATGCAACTCAAATTATGTAGAAGAATTATATAATTTGAGGTTTAATTTGTAGTTGAATTTTGACAAACACATTGAAATTTGAAATACAGCATCAACCAAAAATTGATGACTTACTGCATAAAATGTTAAAAATTATAGTACATTTATCTTACATTAATATGATATCCAGTTGCATGGTGTATGTATGGTATTGAAATAGATATTGTAAGTAAGTCTATCATAATGAAATTAAACTTTTGACACTAAACCTAGATTGTATTTAATACTTCCTTCTAGTTTTGAATCTATTCTTTAGAAAATCGATGGCCGAGCAAAGCTATAGCTTGGTGGAGCCGCAATATAAAGAAGCTGATACAACACTTCGTCGTGAAAGGTATATGACTTTTTGTGAAGATTGAACATAATGTATATTTCTGCATCATATATCTTGCCTGTGCTTCATTTTTCGTTTTTAACATTGGTTCATTACCGTTCCATTGACTTTTTTTCTTGTGGCATAATTTTAATAAAATTTAGTTAGTTATAAATGGAAAAAATACATCGGCATCGACGGAAGAAAGATTACACGAATTTTGTGGAAGCATGTAATATTTGAGTTACCCGATATTTTATACTTTTCCTGTGGCAGTCAAATTTGTTACCATTGGTTCATACCCCGTCCTTTTTTCAAATTAGTTTATTGTTTGTTTACTTATTCTCTTTCTGAAAATAGCTGAAATATTGCTCACTGAACATTAATCAACCATGCAATCATATTTGAGCTTTGCATCTTATGTTGACTAAGTCATTCATTTTTTATTCTTGACCAAAAACAACTTCACGAAAACTGAATGAAATGTTAAAAAATATAGTAGAAACATATTTCGAGCATTAATATGTTATCCATTTGCATGGTGTATGTATAGAAGTGAAACAGATATTGTAAGAAAGTCAATCATAATGGAATTAAAC
Organism: Limnoperna fortunei; assembly: GCA_944474755.1. Taxonomy (NCBI): domain Eukaryota; kingdom Metazoa; phylum Mollusca; class Bivalvia; order Mytilida; family Modiolidae; genus Limnoperna; species Limnoperna fortunei. Next base: position 44,170,853 of record OX104115.1, read on the forward strand.
GTTTGACATTGAACTTAGATTGTATTTAATACCATTACTCTGTAGTTTTGAATCTACTTTTTAGGGGTACAAATGGAGGTCAACCCTGGATTGTGGTGGTGCAGACAAATACAGACGCTGCTAGAAAATTGGCGAGGTACATACCTTAGATCGTTCTGATACAATTATGTGTAACTTTTAAATTTGCACCTATATACGAATCTGATTTACATGTATGCGTTGATTGTTTGTCAAGATTTAACATCATACATGTTTCAGCATACCATCATATATCTTGTCAGTGCTTATTTTATGTTTTTAGCATTGATGAAGGTTTCTTTAATTACAGAACTGCATGTCACAAATTGTACATTTTCCTTTCATTTACTTTAGGCTTTGACATACTGACTAGTACATGTAGCTTCCAATTTGACTTGTTGCATATTTATTTAATATACTGTTTGCCAATGAAAACGCTACATTTTTTTTATGCCTCCGTGACTACATGTCGGGGCATTAAGTTTTACTCATGTCCGTCCGTACAAATTTCCGTCAAGCTTTTCTCAGAAACCTTACATGAGAACAATTTGAAATCTGCCAGGTTGGTTCGGTATCACAAATTGTACGTCCTAAGCGACTTTCAGACCTGTCAACTACTTCCTGTTTGGGATTTCATTTAGCGGAGGCATCTGTGTCCCATGGACACATTCTTAGATTTTTTTGAATATTTTTGATGTGTGTAAAGGTTTAATAAATTGGAAAAAGTAGATGTGTTTTAACATCAATTAGTTAACGATCAGTACATAAATGGTCCAATGATTGAATATTTTTGATGTGTGTAAAGGTTTAATAAATTGGAAAAAGTAGATGTGTTTTAACATCAATTAGTAAACAATCAGTACATAAATGGTCCAATGATTGTCGAAACCTTCTCTCCTACAGTAGCCCCATACAAACGCACCGAATTTTCGTCTTGGCACGTAGACATGCATGAATAACCTTTAAACAAGTTCATTTGTTAACCTGTACTTATGGCTACAAAAATCACATCTTATGTTTTCAAGTTTTACTCTATAAAAATGTGATAATGGATGTCTCGACGTGAAATCGCTCGTTGGATGCACTGTTCACTGTCTACAATTACTTGCTTGGCCCAACATCAGCAGAGGGGGTTCAGTGAATAATAGGCCACGTCCAGGAAGGCAACGAGCAACGATCTCTCAACAAGACAGTTACATTCGATTCCAGCATTTACGAGATTGATTCAGACCGCCGTACAGGCATCGCGTGACCGATTGGAAGGCACAGAAGGCCAACTGGATGCAGAGCAAGACGACCTTTCCGAGGAAACATGCTCACCCTAAGTGGCGTCGAAGCCAACTTGCATGGACACGAGCACTTCAGTGATGGGCACACAGACAATAGGCGTGGTGTGGTCCGATGAATCATGTTTTCACTTGAGACACAGTGACGGACGAACACATGTTCGGAGGCGTCGAGGTGAACGAAAGCTGACCCATTTGTTCAGGAGACAGACTGTTGGGGTGTTTTTTATCGCCTGACAAATCTTATTGTGATAAATGGAAATTTGACGACACAGCGCTACATTGATTAGGTGCTACAGCCTTCTGTTATCCTGTTTCTTTGTAGACTTCAGGATGTTGAGGTTTTTCAACAAGACAATTCCCACGCTCATTCCACTCACTTCACAGGTGCCTTCCTCAATGCAAACGATATGCGCACTCTATCAAGGCCAGCGTTTCCTCCTGACTTGAGTCCTATAGAACACCTATGGGACCAACTTTGTCAACCTGTAAGAAGACGCCAACCACCCCTAATCACACCATGTCAGCTTGAAATTTCGCTGCAAGAGGATTGGAACAATATTCCAGAAGAACAATTCGTTGTTTTATCCGATCAATGCCATGGTGATGTTGCGCATGCGTTGTAGCAAATGGTGGACTCATTCGTTATTGACTATGGGAAAGTCAGAATTTACTGTACTTAAATGATTCATTGAACAAAAAGAACAAACATGTATTTCAAACACTTGCGTGGATTTGTTGCTATTGTCAGAACTTTAAAATATACCAGTTGTTTATATTGATGTTGGGTTATCATTGGCAGTCATTATATAATGGTTGTGTTTTCGCTTTTGTCATCAATCTTATTTACTCTGGAATATTTGGTACAGAATGAAAACTGTTATCAAACCGTGACAAGTGATCTCTTAAAGCATTTATAATGAAGAAAACTTGACCTCTGTGGCTAATTTGTTAGGGTAGCAGTAATCTACTATTGATTAAGGGTAAGTCAACTCTGAGGTTGTCTGTTCGAGTCTTACAGTAGGTGGGTGCACTTGACTTTTCCCTAAATTTACAACAAACACGAAGGCCTGAGTTTTTCAACTCCACATTATATGGCATAATATAATTTACTTAATTTGCGGTAAAACAAACTTCAAACAAACAAACGTACAAATAATTTGAAGCAAAAGCGCAAATATTACTAGTGAAACAAATTTCATATTTCGAAATATTAATGTAGCAAGCAATCTGTCAATTTCACTTACCAGAAGTTAAATGGATTGGTGTGTTGTTGTTTGATTGTGTTTAGCCCCACTTTCAGCAATTTTTGGAGCGATCAGTACAAATCAATTTGTCATATCAGACAAATCGTTCCAAATTTGTCAATTAATAGATTGACAGATTGGGAACGATTGGACTGATTTGACTGATTGATAAATTATTGCTGAAAAACTGTTAAGTGGTACTGGATTACAAGTTAAACATTATTTGAGAGACATTTACATAACATATTGAGCTGCATGAAACATGTATTCCAGTGCATCAGATATTGTATACAAAATCAACCATAATGAAACCGAAACATGAATATTTAATACTCTAGTTAAAAAATAGATTTTGTACCCTTCCTGTCACAAACTCTCTTCAATTTATTAGCCAAGTTGCAACGAAATTGAACTTGGCTATTGTTATGATGATGGCGGGCAGCTGTGCGGGCGTCAACAATTGGTTTCCGTACCATAACTCAGAAAGTTGCGAACCGATTTTAATGAAACTTTATGATATTGTTTCATACCATAAGAGAGGAACCCTATTGATTTTGGGGTAAATCCGTTCAAGGTCAATTTCACAGCGACAGAAAAACGTTAGAAAATTTCTTGAATTAGTGGTTTCCGGACCATAACTCGAAAAGTTGTTAACCAATTTTATTGAAACTTTGGGATATTGTTACATACCATAAGAAGAGGAACCCTATTGATTTTGGGGTAAATCCGTTCAAGGTCAAGGTCACAGCGACAGAAAAACGTTAGAAAATTTCTTGAATTAGTAGTTTCCGGACCATAACTAAAAAAGTTCTCAACAGATTTTAATGAAACTTTGGTATATTGTTACATACTATAAGAGGAGGAACCTTATTGATTTTGGGGGTAAATCCACTCAAGGTCAAGGTCACAGTGACAGAAAAACGTTAGAAAATTTCTTGAATTAGTGGTTTCCGGACCATAACTCAAAAAGTTCTCAATTGATTTTGATGAAACTTTTGGTTAATAAAATACGGCAACTCGGCTTTTGCACCCCTGTACATATCGATTTTTACTTCTTGACAGGATACTGGTGGTACAGCAGATTAAAGGGGCTGCCTGAAAGCTACAATCGAGGTATAGTACTTGGATCAGTTTGTTACATTGTTTCTGACACACACAGCTCAGCTTTCAGATGTTTTCTTATATATTCTGAGATTTCATATGAAGCCTATTTTACCTTCCTTTCATACCAGTATATGACTTCCATGTATATACCTTGTGCTTTGTTTATAGTTATTAACATTGATTAATGTTTCTTTAATTATGCAATGTCAATAATTGTACATGTTCCTGCCAATGGCCCAAAACAAAAATGAATATACTAATAAATCTATCTTTAAATTCACTGTGAGGTTTAGTTATAAAAAAAAGTTTGTATATGACAAAATTATATCAGCATTAAATGAAGAATGATAAAGGATGAGATACGATAAAAAGCAATTTCTTCCTCAAGCTTTAAGATTACTTGATGTAAAACTGAGCAGAACATTTAATTATTTTACAGATTTAAAAACATTATTTAAAATTTAGGAAATATATAACAAAATTATTAACATGAATACATAGTTTTATGCCCCCCGTGACGACATGTCTGTGGGCATTAAGGTTTACTCATGTCCCTTCATACGTACGTATGTACGTACATCTGTACAAATTTCCGTCAAGCTTTTCTCAGAAACTGTACATGAGAACAATTTGAAATTTGGCAGGGTGGTTCAGTATCACAAGTTGTACGTTCTAAGCGACTTTCAGGCCTGTCGGACAACTACTTCCAGTTTGGGACTTCATTTGTACGCACGTACGTCCGTCCGTCTGTACAAATTTCCCTCAATCTTTTTTCAGAAACCGTACATGAGAACAATTTTAAATTTGGCAGAGTGGTTCAGTAACACAAGTTGTACCTCCTTAGCGACTTTCAGACCTGTCTGTCAACTACTACCTGTTTGGGATCTCATTTAGTGGGGGCATGTGTGTCCTATGGACACATTCTTCAATTTTTATGCCCCTGCGACAACATGTCGGGGGGCATTAAGTTTTACTTCTGTCCATCTGTCCGTACGTATGTCAGTACGAATTTCCGTCAAGCATTTCTCAGACACTGTACAGTCATGAGAACAATTTGAAATTTGGCAGGGTGGTTTAGTATCACAAGTTGTACGTCCTAAGCGACTTTCAGACCTGTTGGACAACTACTTCCTGTTTGGGACTTCATTTGTATGTACGTCCGTCCGTCCATATGAATTTCCGTCAAGCTTTTCTCAGAAACCGTACATGAGAACAATTTGAAATTTGGCAGGGTGGTTTAGTATCACAAGTTGTACATCCTCAGCGACTTCCAGACCTGTCGGACAACTACTTCCTGTTTGGGACTTCATGGGGGCATCTGTGTCTTCTTCGATTTTTTTTTATTGTTCAAAGTTGAGTTACTTGCGTAATTGGGTTAATAGCGATTTTTTCATATTTCAAACTTAGTTAAAAGCCAGAGCATTCGTGTTCAACTTTCATTTTTACAACACAGATAGTCTGTGTAAAAACAATTTTACTATGTGCTCATGTTCAAATATTGAAATGTTGTCGTTGCTTTGCTCCAAAAGAGCGACAACTCCATGACTGCTTCAAGTTGAGGCATCCAGGAGAAAACATCTGCAGCGCACATTTAACCAGAATGCTAACATAAGCTTTGGAAAAATATGTTCCAGCTGTTTGAAATTGTGTGGCAAGTAGGTCTTTCTATAACTGATGATTGTTTTTGCATTTCTACCAATTAAATATATATTGGAAGGGAGTAGAAAAATAAGCTTTAGAAAAAGGATATACCCTCTGCACTGCAGCAGGCACTATCTATATGGCACCAAAGAAATGAAGGTTTGTCATTGAATACATTTTTTGCGTAATAAAAAATTAATTTAATATACATATTCATAGTTTTTGTTTTCCTTAAATATGACAATGTTGATGTAAAAATTGTAATGCTATCGATATCTGAACTGAATTATCATGCCCTCATAAAAATAGTGTTGATCAATGTGTTTCCTTACATGAAATGCAGTTATATGAACTTTATTTTTTTTTTTTTAATATTTTATTTGTTTTTCTGGTCAGGCTTTTACATTAACCCAACAGCGGTGTATTGGGGTGTAAATCTTAAATCTTAATTAAACCTGACAAACGTTTTAATAATTGAATAATTGTAAATAATGAATAAATAAATATAATTCATTGTCAATGGAGACAAAGTAAAAATCTGTACACACATTCTTTCATACACCATGCATGCAATATGTTATTAATACAATGTACATAAATGCTCATATTTGTTCTATAAGTAATATGTTTGATTTAACAACAACAACAACAAAAAAACATTATGATATAGACAAATAAAACATTTAAGGGGTTCCATTTTTTCAAAGGCTAAAACTTTGTTATTTTTAATAGCAATGTATTCTTCAAGAGAATGAATATGCCATAGCTTTGATTTGAGCTCAATAATGGTTGGTATTTTTTCTTTAAGTTAACAACTATAAATGTATCTCTTAATAACTAGAAACAGAAAATTAAAAATAAGGGCTGATAAAGTTATCATAGATTTAACCAAATTGTGTTGTAACATTTTCTAAAAACCTTTTTACGATTCTACAATTAAAGAGTAGATGCTCTAAAGTTTCTTCTTCATTGTTGCAAAAACTACAATATTTTGTGTCCTTAACGTGTATGGAATGTAAAAACTTATTAGTAGGTAGAATTCTACGTAATAGCTTAAACTAAAATGTAAATAAATAAGTAGTACATTGCATTTGTTTTAACATATTAAAATACTTGGTCCAATCAGGAATCTCAAAACCAAGTGTCTCTTCCCACTTCACAAATTTATCATGTGAGCATTTAAAAGTGTTTTCTGCAGTGAAATTATCAAGATTAAAATTACACATTTTCTCTTTAATACAGTCTTTATATGACAGTGGAATCGTTAATATAATACTATAATACCTAAGAAAATTATTACAATGCAAATGATCCTTTAGTTTTTTACAAAAGAATAAAATTGCTTTGTGGTATGATCAATAATGTCATGTATAGCCTTAATACCAAAAACTTTCCATCGATCATAATAGATGAAATCACGACAAGGAACAAAGTTCAATATATCTAGTGATAAAATATCATCTATGTTAACCTTGGATAAAGGTTTAGCATTGGCACAAGAAGAAATAACCTCGCTCCAAGAAGGATTTGACAATTTTAACATAATTTTATTCAACTTAGAACTTTCTAGATTAAACAAACATTCACCTCCATATTCATAAATTTGTTCTAATAAAATGTCTGCCAATGACCTGCAGGATTAACAGAAAGTCTTTTAACCCATTCAATCTTTAGGTAAGATATAAACGAAGGTCAATGGGACATATTTAGCCCACCCTGATTTAGATCCCCAACCAAAGTGGTCCTGATCCTATCAGGTTTTCTACATCAAATAAATCTAACAAACATAGAGTTAAATTCTTGCAATTTTGTATCCTGCAGATTTGGCAGAGTTGTAAATAAATGGATAAGTTTCGATAGTGCTAGAGTCTTAACTACTGTAATCTTGCCTAAAAGGGTAAGCTTTCTGTGTTCCCTACTTTTTAAAATCTGGGAAACTTCTTCAAATTTTTTAGTAAAATTAATAGCAAACATTGAGCTCAAATCTAAGGAAAAGTCCAGTCCCAAAACTTTGAAGTTTTAGTTTGTCCAGTTAAGATTCAGATGTGGACATAAAATGTGATCTGAAAACCCTTTGCTCCCAACCCATAAGCTTTGGTTTTAGATCTATTAACCTTTAACCCTGATGCTTTGTAAAAGTTGTCAAAACATTTTATAGTTTCATTTAATGATAATTCAGTGCCATCTAACATCAAAGTGTCATCTGCATATTGGCTTATAAGTGATTCTGTTCCCCTAATATCTATACCTTTGATGTTTTGGTTAGCTTTTAGTTTAATTGCTAGCAACTCAACACTAATGATGAATAGATAATGGGATAAGGGATCTCCATGTCTACATCCTCGACTTAATTGGAAAAAGTTAGACATCTGTCCATTGTTAATAACACAACTCTTAGCTTTCAAGTAAAGAATTTCAAACCATTTGCATATAGAACAACCAAAGTTAAAACTTTCCAAAGCTTTGGTAAAAAAAATTCCCACTCTATGGAATCAAATGCCTTTTCAAAGTCAACTAAAAGGAGCAATCCTATTTTATTGTTCTGTTCTAAATAATGCATAAGATCGTACAATAGGCGTGTGTTTTTACCTATAAATCAAACTTTCATAAAGCCGTTTTGCGAGTCACTTATGATGTCTGGCAGCACTGTTTTAAGCCTATTAGCCAACACAGCTGAGCAATTTTGAGATCTGTGTTTAGAAGACTAATTGGCCTCCAATTACCAATGAAACATCTATGCTTTTTTTTTCCTTAGGGATACATGTTATGACACTCTGATACTGCAAAACTGATAACTGGCCTATCTCATAGCCATAATATAAAGATCTGAATAAAAATGGACCAATGTCCTTCCAAAAGAACTTGATTTATATATTTAGATCAACATCATCATACAACAATTTGGTTATGAATTGGGTTCCACAACAGCTCTTATTGTATCTCGTCCTTTTGCAGAAAAATTACATATTAAGGGTTTACATTGTAGTATGTTGACACATTAAAATTTATATAACAATTGGAACCAAAAACACCCAAAAATGACAGTATTGGTTAATGGGTTAGATTAAAGTACATACATGTATCTTAGATTAATATGACATCAAGTTATATGCTACATCTATGGTAGTGAAATAAATATTGTAAGGATGTCAATGATAATGAAATTAAACATTTGACACTGAAGATAGATTGTATTTAATACCAACCTCTACTTTTGAATCTATTTTTTAGAGGCACCTCTCAACCCTGGAGATTGGTATTGCAGCAAAATACAGGAGCTGATACAAACCACTGACATCAAAGGTATATACCTTTTGTGAAGATTGCACACACCGCATAAAATTATATATTGTGCCTGTCCTTCATTTTATGTTTTTAACATTGATTAAGAATTGTTGAACTACGGAACAATTACTGAACAAATATTTCATCACGTTTCATTAACATTCCACTCTGAAATGGAGCTTTATATACTGGTACATGACTCTTCCATCTTGTGGCATTTTTTTTTTATTGTAGCAGTGACTATACGGAAAAAATTAAATCAGCGTCGACGGAGTAAAGATTACTCCAGTAGCAGTCGAAATTCCGTTGGCCATCCACACTCCCAGTTTTAAATTAATTTATTGTTTGTTACTTGTTCTCCTCATGATTTGTATATGTGAAATGTGGTCTAAGGCAGTATTTTGTTTATTACATATTTTTTTTAACCTGTCAATAGATAAGAACCATATGTTCACACATGAATATTACGTAAAAGGTAGAAAAAACCTGATTCCTTGTGAAGCTTTTCATATTTAAATGTATTAAAAAAATCAAAATTCATGTATACATGAACTGAAATTTAGAAAAAGAAATTTTAAATCTCAATTTAACTATAACATCTCAGAATGGTAATTAGTATGCATTTTGCTCAATTGGTACTTACCAGTGCTACATTATTTGTGTTTCCATGTACGTGTAGTCTGGATTTTACTTTTCTGAATCAATCTGTGCAATGATCTGTACCCATTGTAAGATGAGTACAGAATGACAAAAATTCCATGGTCTTTTATTATTTTTGATTTAAAGATCAAAGACATTTACAGAAGAACTTCAGTAGCTCGAACTCGGATCGCTCGAACACCCGGGATTTCTCTAACTCCTATGAAAGTACAGAACTTTTCCCCTATATCATCAATGTTAAAATTTCTTCGATTTCTCGAAAACTCGAACTAAATTAGAACTCCCAATAGTAAAAATATTGAAAAAACAGGAATAACTCGAACTAATATTATTTACGGCTTGGATAATTAATTGGTCGTGAAAGGTGTAAAGATTGATGCCATACCTGTAAAATGCCAAGCTTGATCTTTAATGATATAATCCCTAATAATAAACCTAACTGTTATCAATTTGTATTTACGTATGCCTTTGTCGGCAAATTTATTGAAATAGGTTTTAATTAATTAAAATATGCGCCAATAAATTGCTTTCAAATCCAAATCGAGGTAATTGACACAATCATGCAATAATGCATATCAATATATAGTGCACGAAATTAAAAAAGAAAAATAACATTTAACATTTTTATTTTATCAAAAACATAAAAACGTTTTTAAAAACAAGATTTATATATGAAATGCGATGAAGAAACTCAATTGTACTAATCTAATGTGACAGGAAATTAATTGAAACATATAACCGAAATCGATTCCTGTTCGCCCAAGAACCATTTCCGGAAATCACAAGCAACGGTTTCTCGAACAATTTTTGTCGACCCCTTCGAGTTCGAGCCATCGAAGTTCGACTGTGCTTTAACTTTGATAGAGCTAATTTTAATATTTCTGCCTAGGAACCTTAAGGGTCTTGTTTGCTTTTGCTGTTCTGTTGTTATTGTGATTTTCCCATTTTAAGTTTGATTGAATTGTGACACCCAGGTATTTTGCCGAACCAACTTGTTTAAGTTAGGGATCATGCAGTGTATATTGATCTTTATTGGTTCCTAATTTAGAGGTATTAAGAGAACATTACATTTCTCATGGTGAAAATATTTTTTATCAGAGTTTTTATAATTTCCATATTTTATAGAAATCTTTGTGTGTACATGATGCTGTTTCTGATTTGTTGAGCTGACGTTTTTTGGATTTTGAAGTTTTGTTATCATATGCTCTAAAGTACTTTCTTGTCCTGTGGAGTGCTTTATAATTTGAATTAGGCCTGTGTCATCCAGTGTACTTGCGAAGTCATAATGTACTTTGTAATGCGTTGCATTTGGTTTGGGCACTTCCAGTTTGGGAGGGTAAAGTCCTACAATTAAACAATGCTGCATTACTTCGAAATGGGAGTCAGACAGTGTATTGATCTTGTGATATCTACTTTTGAATGGCGATACAAGGTAATAATAAGAATTAAAATGAATATTGTGTTACTTTATTTGACCACATACCAAGTATATAGTTTTAAAGATCAAATAAAACGATTTTTATGAATTGCATGATATATTTAAAATACGCAACACTTTTGTGTTTAAAATCATTATCAACAATTCCCTAATTTAAAAATATTGTTATAACCCATTTTAATTGATTATCATGACAGAATAGATATATTTCCCACCACAATATATACATCCCTTACTTCCCTTAACCTGAGGATGTCACTTGTATTACGATAAACTGTTTAAAAGCGAGTTTACCTGTCTGAATGGTGTACTGCCTCGGTTTTAACTGTAAAAGCAGGTCAGTTCAAAGGGTAGGTTTTTTGTGTTTCTTAAAGACGAGAAGTGGAGAAAAGTTAGGATTTCCTGAATAAAAAGAAAGACAAGACTATCTAAAAATTTGACGTTTCGTGCAGAGTACTTAAATAACGGCCAGTTTGTTGTTGATCAGTTATAAGTGATGAAATAAAAAAAATCCCGGTTGTCTTGTGTTGTATCTATGTTCAAACATGTATGGTGCTACTGAAGGTTTTGTCACTGTCAAATCGGGCATTTCTTCACAATCTGTCGAACTTTTATTATAAACATAATCCATTTTGTTATCTTGCTACTACGCTTTGTATTGTTTACAATTGTATTTCGCTAGAACCTTATTCACGAAGCCTCCGTAAATTCCACGTGTGTGGAAGTCTTTACAGACCATTTCTGCATCTCTTACAGAATTTTTACGGAAACTTTATGTCATATTCACAAAGCCTCCGTAAAGTTTGCAATGATTTCGGACTTTTTTCGGAAGATTAATGGAATTGAAAATGTAATTACAAATATGTCAATCAGCAATACTAATTAATCAATAATTGTATCTATGTATAAGAGTTACAGCTCTTGTTGAATGACACGTACTCATTGTAATCTAGTTAAAATTGTGTTGTTGTTAATTGATATAGCCCAGTGTTCTACTTAATAAAACAAAAAACAGCAAAAGTACTCACAACAGGGATTGTACTGCTTTACTTAACTATTATAAGACATGATGTTTCAGCGTTGTTTGCGTATTTCAAGAAGCTTGCTTCTGTGCAACGAATGACTGCATTTTCTAACGTCATACATTCTATTTATGCAAGATGGACAAAACAAATGTTGAAGAGGGCAAAAAATAAATTGAAATAGACATATAAAGCGCTAATGAGAGATAAATGAATACCATTTACATAATGGCCAGGTTCTATTGTTCTTGTTTTTTACTCCAATGACGGATAAAAAAGCTACACAAATTCTTGCGAGAAAGTCTGCTCTGCATCATATTTTTGTCACTGCAAGCTTTCTATGAGCAAAAACATGCTTCTATTTATACTATTATTTAGGTCTTTATGTTGTACGTAGTTTTTCTATGTTCTCAGTGTTTTCTTTTTTCTTAAATGTCATTTTCTTGTTTTTTGTTTTTCTTGATTTTAAAATTTACAAGTTACAACTCAGAAACAAAATGTCCAAATGAAGTGGTCATAATGGAGAAATAATTTTGTTCCAAGTTTCTCCCATAATAATTTATATGTATACTAGTTTAACCCGTGTAAATAATGTGAAATGAAATACACTGAAAAATAATTAGACTTTTGTCAATCTATTTAATAAAATTGGTTCAGTTTCCTTTAAATCGATGGTTTGAGGCAAATACAAATAGGCATTTGGGCACAGCATTACCATTTGGTATGTTATTAACACCTTTATACTTACAAGTTAACAAATAATTAATCAAAGCAAAAAGGGTTGGGACATAGAAAACCAAAAAAAATGGACTGCCACTGTAAAAGTATGGAGTATTCCTCCTCTTTTTTTAAAATCTACAAACAGGGTCTTTAACGTGCAAGTAGCGTGGCACTCTCCAAACACGTCAACCGCTACGGTCAGCAGCAAGGCTACCTTATTATGACCTAAATACTGGCCAACTATAGGGTCTCCCTATCCGCCACTTGAGTACGCTTTGAGCAGCTCTCTGGGTCGAGCTTTGGGAACCTTCTCAGTACGGTCCTAAAAAGCATGCTTCTCCGATTCAGGGGTGAATGCTCTCATCAAAACAAAAGCTATTGCCCAATATTTTACAATACCTGGATAACGTTGACTTGACGTCATATGTGAAGTTCAAAACTTTCCAAAATGACTGTTTAAAATATAAATACTATTCTGAAATCATATTTAATTGAATATCGGCCGAAATCAGCTCTTTTGCAGTGAAACATAACATCAATCGGCCAGAGTAACCATGGGACATTAAACCTGCCCATATCGGTCTATTGGCAGTGTTAGGGTTAATATAATGACGTTCAGATTGAAGTAAAGCTATTTCATTTAGGGGCCATCTAATATTGCAGTTCTTAGTTTTATTGACGGACATAGGGAATAAATACTAGGAGGCACTCAAACCTTGATGTCAAGATACACATATAAATGAGCACAGAACAGACAGAAAATGTAACAGGAGGATCAGGTGGCTTTTGGTTACTTTCCATTTGTTTAAAAAGAAATGATTTTAAATTGTCTTGAAAACTCATGAACTTAGTGCATTAACTCTCAGGATGGATGTTGGGTATTGACCTAAGCTAATGACATCCTCGGGGAGGGGTGAGTGATCGTGTATCCATATGGGACAGAACCCTCTGACAAAGTTAGGATCGAATCATGAAAAAACCAAAAGTGGCACTATAAATATACAGTAGACAGTGAGATACTTGTAATTCATGTTACAGAGGGCCATTAAAAGTCTCCAAAATTTTACATATTGTTCAAGTTGGCGTCTTTGACATCTTAGACTTGCATAATTACATATAAAGATGGTTACTTGACGCTAAAGTGCCCGTTTCCACAACCTTCACAGGTAGCCATGGCGTTCCGCAAATTTTTACAAGTTTAACCTGAGTATTTCTGCTACGTTTTTGGGTGCGGAATTACAGGAGCTTATAGGAATACAATTTTTCTTTACTGGATAGATTCCACAAAGTTTACGGGTGCGGAGGCTTCCTGAATAAGGTCCTAGATTGATTTCTGATTACCGGTACATGCACCTGACATTAATTATATTAATTTCAATAGTTTTTTTTTTACTTCCAACATAATAATCATTTTACTATTAATTTTGAACATTAACGATCTTTTTTTTTACCTTTAGTGTGGATATAAGGAACCGATAAATTTGTTTTACTAGATACACGTATACATTTGTTGAACAGAAATAAAACACAATACATGTATGTGTTAGTCTTCTACGGTCTCACTATCTCAGTTGTTACACGTCGGTGCTGACAAGAATATCATGTATTCGTTCAGTGATACAGTCATTGTCTAAATTTACAGCCCTGGAATTTCGAAAATGATTAAATTCTAAGTTTTTTTCTATTTGCGATGTGTAGAAGGCAATAGTGGGATTTGGTAAAACATTTTGGAATTATTATGATAAACACCCATCATCTCAATTAATTGGATTTTAAATATTTTTGTGGTTTGAGCGCCACTGATGAGTCTTGATGAGATAATCGTCTTGGAGTAGTAAATTTTAATTACAACTTTTGCATCTGTAAGATCAGTGTCTGTTTTAGTAGTCTATTTAACTGGATAATATTTTAGTTAATATCTTTGTGTAGAAAACAACCTTTGTTTACTATCGTTTGTGTACTGGATGAGCACTTTTTTATTTATCAACAATTTGTTTATACGCAGTGATTTAAAGGCTTGCAAATGTTTACAGAGAAACAACAGCTTCATTTCGTCGTTACCAGATCATTTTGGTTGGATTTATCTTGCAACATATACCGAGTGTTATTTACGCAAAACATAACTTTAATTGTTTTACATTTTAAAATTAAACAAGATTGTGCAGGTGTTTGTGTATATATGTACCTTTTTTCTTTATTTTACATGTACAACGTTGCATTGACAGGAAATGTCTGAAACAATGATCCCAGCGCTGTGACAGTCGTATTTTATCTCAAACAACAAAATTAATATCTCTAACATGCATTGTGTGACTGACACAACCATAATATCTTTGCAGCATAGAGTGTCGCATGATTTTTTTATTAAAATTTAAATCAGTTAATTAATTTATATGAATTAGAAAAATAAATATCACTCCAGAAATCGTCTCCAAATTTTCTCTCCAGAATTGACTCAGGACCCCACGCCAAGATTCCGATCTGTAAAATACATGGTGTCTATCGAGGTGCATTATATAGGTATGCAAGTACATCACTACTGTTAACAAAGTTAATCACTATGGAGCACAAAATTTAATATCTTATACTCGAGTTAGAAAACGTTTTTAATATCCTTCCTCTCACTTGTTTTGTATCCTTTATTTTTTTTAAGTTTACTATGATTACTGGTGGCACATCAAAGTAAAAAGGCGGTTTGCAACCTACTTACAAGGTATATTACTCGGTATTACAAGGTATATTACATTTTTCAAACACTCGCAGCTTTCAGATTTGCATTTGCACTTTCTGAACAAACTGCATTTAAAAATTCTTATCTGTCCACATATATATTCTTAGGAGATTTTATATTTATCATTCTTTCATTCTGTTAAACTGTAGTTACTGTCCGCTTACATGGCACTTTTGCTCACACCAAAAAACAGACGCAAAATTGAAAAATATTTCAAGAAGAGGTTTTACAAATTTTACAAATTGTTTAGAAAAATTCAGTGTGCCCAATGATGATCTTTTGGAACTATCAAATTAAGATGCATGAGACTTTAAAATCATATTAAAAAAAATCCTGTGTTTCTCTAATATTCGATTTTTATTAAAAATATTCTATAAATAAATCTTACTTTCTATTCAAGCCTCACCTTCGTTGCATACCGCTTATGTCATTTATGTTTATACTTTGTGCTTCGCTTGTAGTTTTCTTTATTGATTAAGTTTTTTTTTTTTTAAATTTTGCAAAATTGTTCATTTCCATTAAAACTGCAATATGACATAAAACAAAAATTTATATAGAAGGAAATCTAGCTTTAATATTTCTTGTAGTATATTTAAAAAAATGTTTGTAAACAACCAAACTAATTCAGCATTGAACAAAGAAGGAAAACTCAAATTCTGTGGAAGCATTACATAATTATAGGTTTGCATCTTAGTATGTTGAATGTTGACCAAAATATTGAAATATGATTTACAACAATCAAAGCAAAAGCAAAATTATGACTGCTACGTTATATTGATATGATATCCATTTGCATGGTGCATGTATGGTAGTGAAATAGATACCTTGTGAAATTCTACCATAATAAAACTTAACATTTGGCACTAATCATAGATTGTATTTAATGGTCTTCCTCTCCCTAATTTGTATTCTATTATTTAGTGACAAGAAATCAATCCAGCGCTTATGTTTGGTGGTGCAGTGAAATAGAACAGCTATTAGAGCGGTTTAATGTCAAAGGTATAACATTAGAACATTAGATTAGTCTGACACAATTACATGTAGCTTTCAGATTTGCCTGTGTGCATAGCCACATGAACCGGGTTTAATTACAAGTAAGCGGTTTTTGTGAAGACTTCATGTAATGTTTGTTTCAACATACCATTATTAATCTTCTCAGTGCTTCATTTTTCATTTTAATATTGATTATGATTTGGTGCAATTACTGAACTACATGTCACAAATTGTACATTACCATTTTATTGGCTTTGAAATAGAATTTTATGTATAGTACACGGATCTCCAAATTTGTCTTGTGGTATATTTTTTTAAAATGTAGCCATAAGTATATGGAAGAAATAAATCTGCTTTGATGGAAGAAGGTTATACAAATTCAGTTGAAGCATTTATTATTTCAGTTATGCAATATTCCATACTTTTCCAGAGGCAGTTTGTTCCATTTGTTCCATTCCCCGTACATTTTCTGAATTGATTTATTGTTTGTTAATTTACTCTCTTTCTGCGTATAGCTGAATAATTGCTCGCTAAACCTTAAACAGCAAAACACACACAAGACTGAATTAAAAAAAAAATGGCAAAGAAAACTGACCGAACAAAAAGAGCCAAAAGTCAGGGGACAGTTACAAATTCGGCTATAGACAAACACAACCAAAAACACTAAAAAACAGACAGAGTAATCCAAACCAAATTAAAACCAAGGGTGCACTCATTTGCTCCGAACGAGTAAGCAGTGCCTCCCTCTAATTAGACACCCGTCAAGTTACTCATTGTCATGTCTAGGGAATAGTCAAATCCAGGAATAGGAAACACTACCTATGACTCTGAGAAATGTCAGATCGTAATTGAGACACTGATTTCAATTTAGTCATGGTGACGACCAAAGAACTTCTGATATCATCTAACTAGGTACAACAAACCTCTATTTGAGTAGTTTAGTAGTCAGCAGCAGTGATTAGTCTAAAAAATCAGAATAGCAATCGCAGGATCTAGAATAAGTTGTGAAATGTTGACAATTGGAAAATTGAAGTCATCACGTTTGTAGTGGAGTCTAGTTTGTAGATTTCCCTAGTCTATTTCTAGAAGTAGGTCTATGTAAGAGGCTGACTGTAGTGTATTACAAGTTACAAATTATAGTTGAGATATTTAATCTAACTTTCATACAATATCCAGCTGTATACCTTATGTATGCCATGGATTAAATAATTAATTTAAATGAATTAGAAAAATAAATATCACTCCAGAAATCGTCTCCAAATTTTCTCTCCAGAATTGACTCAGGACCCCACGCCAAGATTCCGATCTGTAAAATACATGGTGTCTATCGAGGTGCATTATATAGGTATGCAAGTACATCACTACTGTTAACAAAGTTAATCACAATGGAGCACAAAATTTAATATCTTATACTCGAGTTGGAAAATGTTTTTAATATCCTTCCTCTCACTTGTTTTGTATCCTTTATTTTTTGGCAGGAATGCAAGTTTACTATGATGACTGGTGGCACAATGAATTAAATAGGCTGGTTGCAACCTACTTACAAGGTATATTACTCGGTATTACAAGGTATATTACATTTTTCAAACACTCCCATCTTTCAGATTTGCATTTGCACTTTCTGAACAAACTGCATTTACAAATTCTTATCTGTCCACATATATATTCTTAGGAGATTTTATATTTATCATTCTTTCATTAAACTGTAGGTACTGTCCGCTTACATGGCACTTATGCTCACACCAAAAAACAGACGCAAAATTGAAAAAAATTTCAAGAAGAGGTTTTACAAATTGTTTAGAAAAATTCAGTGTGCCCAATGATGATCTTTTGGAACTATCAAATTAAGATGCATGAGACTTTAAAATCATATTAAAAAAAATCCTGTGTTTCTCTAATATTTGATTTTTATTAAAAATATTCTATAAATAAATCTTACTTTCTATTCAAGCTTCACCTCCGTTGCATACCACTGATGTTGTTTATGTTTATACTTTGTGCTTCGTTTATAGTTTTCTTTATTGATTAAGTTTTTTTTTAAATTATGCAAAATTGTTCATTTCCATTACAACCGCTTTATGACATAAAACAAAATTTATATAGAAGGAAATCTAGCTTAAATATTTCTTGAAATATATTTAAAAAATGTTTGTAAACAACCAAACTAATTCAGCATTGAACAAAGAAGGAAAACTCAAATTCTGTGGAAGCATTACATAATTATAGGTTTGCATCTTAGTATGTTGAATGTTGACCAAAATATTGAAATATGATTTACAACAATCAAAGCAAAAGCAAAATTATGACTGCTACGTTATATTGATATGATATCCATTTGCATGGTGCATGTATGGTAGTGAAATAGATACCTTGTGAAATTCTACCTTAATAAAACTTAACATTTGGCACTAATCATAGATTGTATTTAATGGTCTTCCTCTCCCTAATTTGTATTCTATTATTTATTGGCAGGAAATCAGATCAGCACTATTGATTGGTGGTGCAGTGAAATAGAACAGCTAATAGAGAGGTTTTATGTCAAAGGTATAACATTAGAACATTAGATTAGTCTGACACAATTACATGTAGCTTTCAGATTTGCCTGTGTGCATAGCCACATGAACCGGGTTTAATTACAAGTAAGCGGTTTTTGTGAAGACTTCATGTAATGTTTGTTTCAACATACCATTATTAATCTTCTCAGTGCTTCATTTTTCATTTTAATATTGATTATGATTTGGTGCAATTACTGAACTAATGTCACAAATTGTACATTACCATTTTATTGGCTTTGAAATAGAATTTTATATATAGTACACGGATCTCCAAATTTGTCTTGTGGTATATTTTTTTAAAATGTAGCCATAAGTATATGGAAGAAATAAATCTGCTTTGATGGAAGAAGGTTATACAAATTCTGTTGAAGCATTTATTATTTCAGTTATGCAATATTCCATACTTTTCCAGAGGCAGTTTGTTCCATTTGTTCCATTCCCCGTACCTTTTCTGAATTGATTTATTGTTTGTTAATTTACTCTCTTTCTGCGTATAGCTGAATAATTGCTCGCTAAACCTTAAACAGCAAAACACACAGAAGACTGAATTAAAAAAAAATGGCAAAGAAAACTGACCGAACAACAAGAGCCAAAAGTCAGGGGACAGTTACAAATTCGGCTATAGACAAACACAACCAAAAACACTAATCAACTAAAACACTAATCAACTAATCAACTAATCAAGTGGGGTTGGCATTTAGTATAGTTTGTAGTTTTCCTATTTCTATTTCTAGAAGTAGGTCTATGTAAGAGGCTGACCTTAGTGTATTACAAGTTACAAATTATATTACAGATACTTATCTAATTTTATATGGTATCCAGGTGCATGCCTTATGTATGCCATGGATTTAATATTGTTAAAAGTCAGTCATAATGTAAAACCTATTGTTGATCATGGTATTTGATAACGTTACTATATATAGTTTTGAAGCTTGTTTTGTTTTTGTTGACAGAAATGCTGGTCAACATTGGAGACTCATGGTGTGAATTCCTAGAGGAGCAATCCAAACAGGAATATTTTATAAAGGTAATGATCTAATGTCAACTAGCCCCACATCACTTTATTGATTATACATTGTATTTAGTCATCTAAGAAAGTACGACAGTGTTGGTTTGTGCCTGTCATGCTTTTCTTCATAATAAATCCAGTGAGCATGCACGCCCCCTTGATAAACATTTGTATAACCTGATATTGTTTAACTTATGCCCAGTAAATCATGTTCCCGTTACCTTTATAATCACTTATTTTTTTCATATTGGAGAAATTGGTAGTCAAGATAAGTTACATGTGCTTTATATTATATATGAGCCGTCTCATGAGAAAAGGTACAAAAACTTCGTGACGAAAAACGGCCTCGAAATAAACGTTATGATTTTAGCGTTGTTCAGTTGCGAGTTGTTTTTGCAGACAATGGTATCTTCGTGAAAAACTTGACAATGGGTTGTGAAAAAGTTTATTTGAATATTGATTTATTACTGTGTAATATTATTTAAAAAAAAAAAACACGATATTTCCATACAAAAGAATTTACCACAGGTCAATAATCAGTATGTCAGTCACTGGAACCCCCACTTTGAAGAATTAAATGATTTCCAGATGCAAGCCTGGTACTTTCTGAAATTTGTCATTTATTTGACGAATATGTACAGAGTGAAATGTTTATTTTATCATCCTTGTACTATGTAGTCGTATCCCGGGCTCAAGTGAAAGTAGAAGTACTATTTACGGAATCACTCACGTGACCCTTTATGTACATTTCTAAAAAAAATATCTCAAATCAATAAAAAATCTAGTTGTTTCTTTTATTATCGGATTTGCTATTAGCAGTTTATGACCTTTATTTAAAAAAAAGCAATTACAGAATACTGGTAAAAATTCGTTAAATGCGTAACAAATCTTTTGAAAAAAATTTGTTGTCACACACACACAGGAATTTGAACCCATATTATTTCGGTCGAAATGTGGCCAGAAAATGAAAAAAAATAATTGTCGCGAACAAAGTGAGCAAAGTAGTCTAACGCAGAAATAAACAATACCTACCCCTACCTTTGTTGTTGAGTTCACTTTGGAAATTTTCACTGCCAACATAATTGTGGGTGTTCTACCTAACGGTGGGGGGGGGGGGGGGGGGTGGAGGGGAGTAACTAAGGATACTTTTAGGTAATGGTCTGCGGACGGAGATTTGAAAACCCACCCTATTCATATATTTTCGGACGTTATAAAACAGGACCTAATTATATAATGAATTATTAAATCAGACCTATTCATATATTTTATTACTGCACATCCCCATTGACCAAATAGTACATTCACTACCAAAATGATCAAGTGATGTTAATGGAACACTTTGTTTGTAAAATCACAGTGGTTTACATAGGCTTAACATGCTTAGGATGAGAATTGAGGCATGGATATATTTAAATAATTTACAACTACCCACTGATATATTTTTGAATGAAAAGAAGCTACCTATTCATATATTTTGGAGAGGTAAAAAAGTTACCCATTCGGGCCGCACATCCGTATTACCCTTTATATACCAAGTTACCTCCCCCATCCCCCCGTGTTCTACGTACTTGCGGACATTTATTCTTCAAGATTATTAGCTACAATAATGTAGCTTTTTTCCGTTCATAAAGAAAAAAAAACATTTAAAAAGGAGCTACATTATTGCAGCTACAAGATAATGACATCGATTTCTATAATAGATCCATATTTTTGCTACCACGAAACTTTTCTTGGACGGAAACACTTTCTTTACTTCCTGTGCACACTCACAATAATTATTATAATTCACTTGGGCATTTATCGACAAAACACCTATTCTATCTGATTTTTTAATGTTCTTTTCTGTTTGCCCTGTAAGCCAAAAATGTGTTTTACACCACCCCCTCCCCCCCAAAAAAATCAAATAATAAATCAGTAAAAATAATAAAATAAAATAAAGTAAGAAGTCATAAACATTGATTATGAAATTAATTCAAATCATTTTGAGTATATCTTTTCAATGAGTTTCATTTCAGTGAAATTGTTTACTTATTTACGTTGTTTATACAACTTTGCATCCTCCCAAGTCAGGGGTTCTGAGTCCGCATTCGCTCCATCATTGATGATTGAGCGAACGCAGACTCAGAATCCTTGACTTGGAAGGATGAAAACTTTGTTGCTGCTTTATATATCACAAACTGGAGACTTTCTGTTTTAGTTATCTAAATTTGTATATGAAGAGAGGCAAATGGTAACAGTGTATCCCCCAGCAGATCAGGTTTTCAGGTGGACCAACTTTTGTGATCCTGATAAAGTAAGTGTCTGTTTTAGGGAAGTCTCATTACTGGGATGCATTCAGATTTTAATTGCAGTAAATTACAAAAAACTATTTTGACAACTTGCAGATTTTAGGGTTTTTTTGCGTAAGCAGTTGAATGAATATTTGCGTTCGTCAAATCTACAATTGACTTCACCTGTTTTGTAAATACAATTTGTTAAGGATTCATTATTCTCCAAGTTATATCTGCTACTGCACGTAATCAGACAGGTACTCTAGATTTTACCCCCTGACATTTTGGGCATTACCCAAACAAAATTTTCACAAAATAAATGTTGCATGAGAATTAGACGTTCCTATTTCATTCAATGCAAGATTTTGCTTTCTTTACTTTAATTGTTCATATATTTTCCAGTCATGATGACTTGCATGCAGGCGGTAGTACTTTAATATTTCTTAGAACTTAGAAATTAGAAAAGTCCATTCTTGTAAGCACAATTACTCTCAAACTACTGACCAGAATTTTATGAAGCATTGCAGGAATGAAGGACTCTATATAGAGCTGTGCATATTGACAGAAACTTTGGAACATATTTTTTGTTATAAAACTGTGTATGACACAACTCGTAAGTGCTTCTACTCTTTAAATACTGATCAGTATTTTATGAAATTCGGTAGGAGTGAAGGACACCTTTTGTTATTGTGCTTATCAACAGGAAATTATGACTATAAATTTTTGTTAGATTTTTGCCCATATGAACTTGTAAGCGCTTCTACTCAGAAACTACTAAATTAAATCAGAATTTTATGAAACTTGATAGGAGTGAAGGGCACCATAATTTGTTGTGAATGTCAACAGGAAGTTATGATTGGCTATTTTTTGTAGGAGTTTTGCCCTTGAAGCTTAGAATTTCCCAAACTTTATGTATGAAACAAATGGTATGCGCTTCCCTCTGAACGTAAAGATCAGAATTTTATATAACTTGGTAGGAATAAAGGACCCCAAGAAGGTTCTGATCAAAATGATATCATTACGATATATTGTTTGTAAGATTTCTGACCCTTTGAACTTATAAATTTCGCAAAATATATGTACGAAATAACTCGTTAGCGCTTCTACTCAGACTTTTTTTTTACCAGATTTGATGGATCTTGTTAGTTATGTGAGTGCGTGGGTAATGTGAGTGTGTTCATTAATGCTCTTTAACTAAATAATAAATCTAACTTAGACGAAATCATTTTCGATATCATTTACAATATATTTGTAGATCACCAAATAACCCTGTGCATTCAGATCTGTTTAATTGATTTCCAACTATTTGATGTTTACTTGAACTGGAATTTTTTGTTTTATATGAGCAATCATCGAGGGTTGGAAATCATTATAACCTCACGGTCCAACATGTACCAAAGACTGCTTTAAGAGAACATTATTATTTTTTGGATTCGTATGTTTATTTAAAAATAGAAAATTATAATTCTCATGGTTAAATCTTCTTTTCCCCAAATTCAAATAAATATCAACATTGTCCTAATAATCTACAGCAGTACTTTAAGTGCTATTGCAGGATAAACTTTAATTGAATTTTTAGAAGATTTTAATGAATAATTATACACACCTTGTAGAGACAGTTTATTATTCAGCTTGATTAATCAGTATCAGAACGGGGAAATCTAATCACTGTTGTCATTAATACAATAAGTTAATAAGTACGACTTGTCTGATGCTTTAGCACTTTCACTGTCTTATTTATATTGCCTGAGCCCACAATTTCAATAAAAAAATAAAGGGCATTCGCCCACTAACATTGAGTTATATAGTGAGACTAGCTATTTGAATTTGTTTAGCCATGTTTGCAGGGAAGTTTTCTTTATTTATTTTGTTGGTTCGTTGTTCTGACTTTTAGTAATTACTTGAATTGTGAGGTTTCCATTTGGTTTATTTCCTCTTTGTATCTGTTATATCAGAGCTGACGGTTATATATATATTTCAGTTAATCTAATGCAATTGAGTCTAATAATTTGTTAAAAAATTATTTGTTTACCCAATGAACAAAAAGTGAGCAAATAGGACAATGATACATTTTAATATGTAAATAGGTGTGACCAATGACGCGATATACCTACAATATTGATCCTATGGAAGTTTCCTATAGTATTATATGCTTTTACCTTATATTGATGCATGATTGTTGAATTATGCAACAATCTTTATGTTATGTGCACCTCCACCAAAACCATGAGATAAAATTTATATCAAACTGTTAACTTGAAAATTATGTGAATTTGTTAAAAATAAACAAAATTAGAAATTTTCTACAAACATCTTTTCCATATGAAAACAATTCCTACCATTTCTGGGGGCTTCTGCAGCTGAGTGGTTAAGGTAGTTGTCTACCTTTGATCACATTCTCTCCATGAGATTGTGGTTCACCGCGGGCACGGTGCGCTTGACACCACTCTTATTTAACGAGGATTGCCAGTTTTCCTATCAAATGTCTAATTAAAATTGATTTGATACTATTCTATTTTTCATCCGTCTAAAATTTTCTGGGCCAATTGAGTTTTTTCATCAACGCACGAAAAATTGGAAAACTAGACAAATATAACTGTAGTATACATTGTCATACAGAAGTTTATTCAATAAAGTATAAAAAATTAAGACTTCTCAATAATAGTAAAATATGTGCCTTGTCTACTATAGTGCAGAACAAAAGACATTGTAGACTTTCTGTGTATCTGCAATTGTATAATTAGTAATGAGAAATCTGGATAACATTCGTCAAAAATAAAAATAAAAAAATTAAACATGTGCATGACTTTACAAAAAAAGACAGCAAGAACTCAATTTCTTGTTGAAAAATAAGTTAAGATGGACTTACAATCCCAAGAGACAAAAGTTTTGGGTTTAAAAAACTTTGCATTTGACACGCATTGTGAACGGCAGTGTTAAAACAATTGAAACTCAGTCCTCAAAATTAGCACTGTACTAATAGACCACAACTGATAAATAATCAGTAACTTTCCTTAAGTTTAGGACAAATTGTCTGGTAAATTTTCTTATTGATTTATGATTTTCAAGCATAACATAGCAAAAAAACAGCTGATTAATGATCAGTTAAACTTTCTCTGTACCATTGCACTTGATTCAGAACAGTAAAACTACAAAATAAACCTCAAAGTAAAGCTTGATCTACTAAATCACTTCAAGGATTTTTCTCTTTCAGTGCTCATTTATTTACCTGACACATCATGTGAGCTATTATCAACACTTTGCATCCGTCGGTGTTGTCGTCGGCATCTGTAAACTTTTTACATGTTAATCTTCTTCTCTGAAACCACTTGGCCAATTGAAACCAAACTTGGCCAAAAGGTTGTGTTTTTTATTTGAATTGTAAAATTAATATGGCCGCCACCATATGACTTAGTTAAACATTGGACAATTTGGGAAAAATGTTTAAAAAAGGCTTCTTCTCTGAAACCAGTTAATAACTAATTGTAACAAAACTTACTGGCAATATTGTTTGGATGGTCCTTTATAAAGTTATGTTTTCTATGCCAATCAGAAATATGAAATGGCCACCACTGCAGGACTAGTTTAACATAGGACCCTATGGTAAAAGGGAAAAAGTTTTAAAAGGCTTCTTCTCTGAAACCAGTTAACCAATGGAAACAACATTTAGTAGCAATATTGTTTAGAAGTTCCTCTTTGAAGTTTATATCACACAGTTTTTAATAATGATGGTGGCACTTAAAAGGGTTAATTCAACAAATTGTTATCTATTTCTCTCATTTATGCTGCTGCCGTCAAATTTGGCAGATTGTCCAAGCTATTAGTTCAGTGTTTGTATTCCCAACTTTATATATGCATAGGTTTTGTAAGCAAATGAGTATAATCTCAGGATTGATAGTTCTGTACTTTGCTTAATTTGGCAGATTGTCCAAGCTATTAGTTCAGTGTTTGTATTCCCAACTTTATATATGCATAGGTTTTGTAAGAAAATGAGTATAATCTCAGGATTGATAGTTCTGTACTTTGCTTCTGAAAAAGATACAGTTAGATTTAACAATAACATCATAACATTATTATTAAAATGTAAAAGCTGAAGAAGAACTATTTTTAAAGGAACACAATTGTTTCTTTTATTTTAATTGTTTTAAAATGCATATTAAGAACAAAATAATGTGTGAAAATTATCATCCGGTCTTTTTAATTGTGCAAATAGGTTTTTGTTTGTTTGAATGGTGTTTTAACGCCACTTTCAGCAATTTTTCGGCTATATCGTGGTGTCCAGTTTTTATTTGGGGAAGGAAGCCAAAGTACCCGGAGAGAACCCCCTACCTGCGGTAGGAAAACTGTGTGTAAATAGGGCCAGGGGTACTAAAAACAAAAATGGTGGTTGTCTGCATGATCCAAGACAAATGGCAGTAACTACTTGTTGACTAGTAGACTGGTTAGATTAATAATTCAATCTTTGCATTGTGGCTGTTTAAATGCAGTTAAATGTGGAAATTTGGATAGAAACGTGTTATTTTCCCAATACTGGAGTTAGACTTTTAAAAACCGCTAATTGTAACGTCAATGCGCAGTCTGTTTAAATCAGTTGTTAAAAGAATGGTCACTCATGGCATCGTACAAATTGTGCTATCATAATATAAAAAATTAACACTAAACAAGATTGAGTTTTTTGTGATCTTGGATCGACAGACCAGCTTAAGTCATTGCAACAAATATCAGTTTAAGTCAAGTGGCGGTATCAATTTTTCTTATAGCAGTAAAAATAAAATACTTTGATCACAATAAGTGTTCAATCAATATATAACTTGCATATTTTCTTCAAGTTTTAATTTTTTATGTATTTAAGTAGCATGACTCAAACAAAACTCAATCTGGCCCAGGCGCCATGAAACCTATCCGAGTCAAAAAAGGTTTCACTCGGCATGAGAATTTTCTCAATTACCATGACAACTGCTGAAATTGAAAGTTTTGATTGGATAAAATTGAGAACCAAAAGAATCTCACGAAAAGAATTTGTTTATGGCGCCCAGTCCTGGGCCCAGCGCCATAAACATTTTCTTTGCTGAGAACTTTTTTATTCTCAATTTCATCCAATCAAATCTATCCTTTTCCGTGTCTTGGTAGTTGAGTAAATTCTCATGCTGAGCAATTTTTTTTTTACTCAAGTAGGTTAATGGCGCTGGGCCTAGATCACCCTAGTTATTATACGACCTTGACTGATATGGCAGAGATGTTCTGATTGACATTAAACCAGTTGAGATAGGTAACCAGCTGCATAAAAATATCAAATAAAAAATATATTTTTAAAGTAAAAACATTTGAAGTTGTGTTCAGTTATTCTCGGTTATAATTTTTAAATTCTTTGAGGAACTGTTTTGTTGCACACTTTTCTGGTACAACGGAGGTGTATGTGATTTTGTTTTGAAAGTGGAAATGAAATTAAATACTTACGGTGGAGAAAATGTTTTAGCTTCATAGTATAGAAGAAAATCTATATAATAATATAGAATGGCGGATAACCCTATTATTTAGCTAGATAATACTTGATATTACCTTCTTTTGATCCATGTAGTGTTGTTAGATATTTTTTTAATAGGGAACATGTTTAATGGTTAAAGTATAAGGGGTTTTATTTGAAATTAACCACATATGTGTTACATGCTATAATGATACACTGTGTAAACAATCAAGTTTATTTCTCATAAAACCAATTCTTAAAATTCCGTTTTGAAAAAGAATTAATAATCTTTTGTAAAGCAATATTAAGTGCCTTGGAAAACATTTAATCAAAATCAAAATTTGAAAAAAATCGCAAAGGCTATTGAACATACATTATTTTAATTATTTAGTACTATTATAATTATTTTAGTATGAAGATTTTGCCCCTGAAATATGTATAAAATGTATCAATTGAAACAACTAACAACAGTAGTTATACAATTTAAATGAGACAATTTTTATATAAGAAACATTCAAAACTCTTAACTGACATGAAATTAGAATACTACATGTACCTAGAAGTTTTGACAACAATCAACTTATACTAACAGTCTTGTATAAATTGTGGGAGTAGGCTAATACAAAACAAAATCCAAGACACCTCAAGTTACTATATAGTATAACAGTAAAATAGAAGTGTGCCTTCATTGCTGAATAATAGGGCGTAAGCATATAAGGCTTCAAAGTTTCAATGACGAAAAATACAAAAATTGAGTTTTAAAACTGTAAGAACATGTACCAGAAAAAGACAACAATTATAATAAACATTTAGTGAGTTCTGACAGGCTGAGTGTGTAATTATGTGTCAATTGATGATGACATGCTTTTTGTTAATATGTTGCTGTATTAAGCATTGAAAATGTGGTTTTTATTTAGTATTTACTCTGATATAATGTTACTTTACACAATTATAAAAATATTTAGCATTTTAAATACAAATTCTGCAAAATAGTACCAGCAACTCTATTGATCTTTATAAAAATATTGAACTTGTGATAATATGCTTAAATGAACCATTTTGAATTAATGCTAAAACAAAATGTTTAGAGCTTTCTACAAAAGTCTAATGATAATTCATTGTTCAATTAGTAATTGTAATGTTTTAAAGCTGTTACAGTCTCATTTTAGTGCTTTTCTCTGTCAAAAAATAAGCGCAAATCTGTCCCTGTTGCAGTAGTCCGTGGTATAAAATTATAGCAAAACAATATGAAAAAATCTACTTTCTTTGCATAATTCCTCGATCTTTGTTTGTATAATACTTTTAGGCAAACTTATAACCATTATTTAGACTACTTGCATTTAAATACCAGTAATGAACATACCATTATTGGTCATAAAAGTTCCTGCTTTATTTGTTAGGGCATGTCTGTCAACACTAAGGTTGAGGGTTCCAGTTGCACTGTGGGGAGGGAATGTTCGACTCCAATCGCAATCTACAGGGATTGCCAATTTTGTGATCGGAGGTCAGTGCTTTTCCTGGAGTACTATGGCTTTCTCTCCAAATAAAAACTGGACACCAATAGATAGCTAAAAAATTGCTGAAAGTAGCCTTAAACTCGAAACAAACAAACAAACCCATATAACATCATTTTTAATATAATTAAACAGAGTCATGTTCTTAAAAAATGGCTGTTGAAATTGTCAATATGTAACTACTTCCTGAGATTTATCAGAAACACATTGCTAACTTTAGCTTGAAAAATTACTTTCTAATTCTTTCAGTGATATAGTCATTGTCTAAATTTACTGTCCTGAAATTTCGAAAAATATTTTAATTCTAAGGTTTTCTATTTTCAAGGTGTAGCTAGCCCTAGCTGGATTTGGTACAACGTGTTAGATTTTTTGTGATAAAAGCTCTACAACATTTGAATCATTTGGATTTTAAAATTTATTTGGTTTGAGAGCCACTGATGAGTCTTAAGGATGTTCGCTGCTTATACTCATTATAAATAGGATGCTTTATTTCAAGCATTTTTGGATGTAGTATACATATATATTTAAAAATATGCAAAAAAAATCATAGGTTCGTGTGCTCGTTTTTTCGGTATGGCCAGATTTCTTACATGTGTAATCATCAATGATCACTAAATCTGGACATGGGCCTCATATCATAAAAGCAATAAAAAATCTTTTTCAGTTGGTAGATTATTATAATCGCATTAATAACAATTAGATAATATATATAGTTTGCATTATAAAAAAGAAAAATATTATATTGTACATCTCAACTTCAGATTTGACCAGTTTAATACAGTACTGAAAAAAGTACGGGAAAATGTATCACCCATGGATGTTTTTTTTAAAATTCAACCCTTTCTTATAAATACAAAGTCCCAAAATTTTAACAAAATATTTATATTAGCTTTATGTTTGTATACATGAAGAAAAAAATGTAGGTTTGTGTGCTAAATTTTTCGACAGGTCCAAAAAACTGTTATTTTATTGAAAAAGTACGGGAAAAATGATCCATTTTTTATATTCTTTTCCCATTATTTCAAGTTTTGCCCTTAAATATCTGTAATTGTACTTACTTAAGTAAACTAGCTAATATATTTCATATAACATGTGTTTGCTAAAACTAGGGGCTTTCTATAGCCTGATAAGCATGCGCGGCATGTGAAGTGCTAAAAGGTTAAAAAAGACAAATACATGTACCTAACAAAAAAGACATTTCAGGTGCAAGAATTTTTACATCAATATGTTTAGATTTTATTACAATTTTACAAGAATGCAGAGCTGCTTTTGCCTAACAATTACACAGGTTTTATTGATAATCCATCTAATACAATTTTCTAAATATCTAGCAGAGCGCAATACGAAAGCAATATTTTGAACCATGTATGTAGGGGGGAAATAGTAGATATAAAATTTATATTGGAATACACTTACAAATGGTGGACTTTCTCTAGCGATAAAGGGACCTTGGTGGTCGAGTGGTTAAGGCAGTTCGTCTAGTATAGATCACATGGTCTGTAAATAATGAGGTTGCGTGTTCGAGTCTCACTGCAGGCAGGGTGTGCTCGACTCCAATAGACAAGGATTGCCAGTTTTCCTACTACATGTAGGGGTGTTCTCCTGTTACTCCTCCCCAATGAAACTGGACACCATGATATAGCTGAACAATTGCTGAAAGTAGCGTTAAACACAATTAAAGCAAAAACAAAAAACCCAACAAACAATCTAGCATTAAATAGACATTATATTTGAATTTCCTAAAAATCAATCCAATATTACTCAAGTTACAACACTGAAACCAATTTAGACCTTTATCGCTAGTAGATAAAGGACCATATGCACCAATTTCAATAAAACCATTCAACTATTACTCAAATTAGAGCACGGAAACTAAATATTATTTAACAACGACCACACCAAGAGTTACTCTACTAGTATATGCGCCTTTCACATTCGTGATTGTGGCATAAAAACTTGAACTAAAAGTTGCATAGATTTTGTAATTTTATGTGTTCAAATAATAACAACAAATAGCCATGTTAATGTCAACAAATTATAACTCCTTTTTACTCAGCATTTTCACAAAATAAACTACCAAGAAGCTTGAGTTATGCCCCTTATATATGTCAGTGTTATATTATTGATGGATGGTATTGGTGGCTCAATAATAGGTAATCATGGTGCAGGTATTGCAGCTACATATAATTCATCATTCACATGTACTTCTGTCAAGTCTATGCCTTTTTCATAACAGGTACCCTCTCGCTTCACAACTTGTAGTTTTCTGACTGAAAATATATATAGAACATTGGTATCAGTATAACATATGCAATGACAGACAATTTTACTAATCTCTAGGCATTTCAATAGAAATGGTGGGTTAAACTAGGTTTATGTGCCAAACCTCACTCTTTGAAAGACACAAATTAAAACAAGTCCCTCTTTGAAAGACACAAATTAAAACAAAAGTGGTCAACAGATTCCAAAATACAAATGGCAAGTACCTGAAAAAAATTTCTTATAACCCTGATCTAAAAGTTGGTCAAAAAAATTATATAGAATTGAAAAATTCAAAAAAATTAGTGCTACCAAAACATCTAAATGATCAGACCATTCAACATTTCTGAAGGCCATATTTATGGTTATATTTTATAGTTATGGTAACAATTTATGTGGGATGTGATTTTCAAAAAAAGTTTTGCTTAGTTTCACACTGCCATATCTCTCAGGAAACAACCTCTGTATAAAAACTAGGAGTTATCCAAACTTTGTATTTAAAATGTACCTACAAATTATAATATAACATGTTTCAATGTCATTGAAAAAATGTATACTACATGTATATGCTTAATCACGAAAATAAGCAAAAATTTAACAATGATTTTTATCGATTATATTACTAGTACTAGTATATCCCAGATTACAAGTACAAGTATATAAAATCTTTTTTTTGTTTGTATATAAAACCATTGAAACCAGTAAAAGACAGAAAGGTGACATTTACACTGTACCCGAAATTATGTATTGTGAATTAATGTTACTAGTATTTACTGTATGTATGAGTATATAAATAAATTTTGCGAGAATACTGACTTTTGATTGGCTGGAAAATATTTTCTATCAGAGGATGGAAAACAAATTTGATCGTCATGGAGACATGCGCCATTTGACGTCATATATTACTCCACGGGAAACTAACAGTTTTAGTGTTGATTTGTTTTTTCAAAAATGTCCAGTTACAAAAATTAAATTGTTGAGTTTATTCTATTGTTTGAATTTATTTATAAGCATTAACTACAAAAAATATTTTCACCATCGAGGGATAACAAAATTTACGTTGTGCACATTTAATATAATCAGCTACGCGGATTATACAATGTGCAAAACGGAAATTTTGTTATCCCTCGATGGAGAAAATATTTTTTGTAGTTAATCCTTAAGTACAATAAATAGTTTTTGATTAATACATAGTGCATTTAAATTTGCTTTTCTTTTAATTTGAACCATTGTGGTCTTTTTCCTACATACATTGAGTTTCTTTATCATGTTATCCAAGTAAAAATAGGACTGTGAACAGTCATTGTATGGTAAAAATTTCTCATTTTCCCCATGACACCATGGAGATGGTTAGCACAATTTTTAATGTTGTAGATATTACATCAATATGTATTTCAATTTTTACCTCAGACATGGCCATTCTCATGTTATTTCTCTGTTGGTATGACGTTTACACGTTGGCATTTGCTGTTTACACAAAGAATTTTCGAAGTAGTAACTCAAGTTTTTACACAGTTTTGTTGAGCAATAAGGATCTCACTTTCCTTGCATGCTGATCGTCAGTCGGCAAGTACAACCAATTCACCAACCCTGCGTCCATCTTTCCACTCATCTAAAGCTAGAGTTAACTAATTTCCTTTATCAATAACTACTTCTTTTTGAGCACAGTGGGACATATCAGGTGTGATAAGTTGGCATAAGAGTCTTTTGCAGCAAAGCGACTTTCCTATAACTACCCAGCGCTTTTGACCACGTGCCTTTGACAAATATTTCCTTCTGCTTTTCAGACTAAAACACTATTTTAAGTCTAGCCACGGGAATAAGACTAAAAACGTTAAAATCGTATCAAAATTCTTGTCTGACGACATCTCGTGTTTATTCCGGAAGTTGGCGGGTATTTACCGTAAATGTCGTATTTTCTTTGAAAATCCATTTATTTGTTTAAAAACCCGATTTCTTTATATATTATTATTTAATTCATGACAAATCTTTTGTATTTCGAGGATTTCTTTAATCTATATTAATTTTTGTGAAGTTTTACCGATAACGACATCAATAAATTTTACGGTGCGCAAAGCATGAAAAAAGTACGACCAGCGAACATCCTTAATAAGACGAAACGATTGTCTGGCGTAGTAAATTATGTTATCCTTGGTATCGCTGATGACATTTATTTGCAACCTCTGCTAGTGGATTGATAGTCCCAGAGGGTATTACCAGCCCAGTAGTCTCACTTCGAACGTTTTCGTCGTCGTCGTTAACTTTTCTGTAAAAAATTTTCTCCTCCAAAATGACTGAAGTGATTGCTTTGAAACTTTGCACACATCATCAGTAAAATGTCCTCTACCAAGTTTGTACAAATTATGGCCTCAGACCAACCAACATGGCCACCATGGTTAAAAATAGAACTGGAGGGTCAGAATACAGTTTTGGCTTATAGTTCAAAAAGTATAACAGATACAGGAAAACCGAAGAGACTTGCCTTCTTCAGCATCAAACGCTCTACAAAACACTCCATTGGGTCAAAGTTGTATGACGACACCTTGTAGGAGTTATTGCCCTTTAATTGTCAAAATTGATGATTTTTGCCATTTTTGCCTCAAAATCTTGAAAATTATTAGAACTAGAGAAAAAGTTAGCATTGCTTAATTGTTCTGCTCTATGAGAGCTACAAAAATAGCTTAAGAGTCAAAATTGTCTGATTAACCGTTTAAGAGTTATTCTTCTTGAACTGTTTTTTTTTAATCGGTTTTAATTGATTTTTAAAAAATCTTCTCCTCTTAAACCACTGAAAGTACTGCTTTGAATTTTTGTGCACGTCATCTATCAAATGTCGTCAACCAAGTTTGCACAAACCATGGCGTCAGATTAACCAACATGGCATCAATGGCTAAAAATAGACGAGGGGGATGGGGTCAAAATACAGTTTTGATGCCACCGCGACGACACGTCAGGGGCATTAAGTTTTACTCATGTCCGTCCGTCCATAGGTACGTACGTCCGTACAAATTTCCGTCAAGCTTTTCTCAGGAACCCTACATGAGAACAATTTGAAATTTGGCAGGGTGGTTCAGTATCACAAGTTGTACGTCCTAAGTAACTTTCAGACCTATCGGACAACTACTTCCTGTTTGAGACTTCATTTGTACGTACGTTCGTCCGTCCATACATACAAATTTCCATCAATCTTTTCTCAAACTGTACATGAGAACAATATGAAATTTGGCAGGGTGGTTTAGTATCACAAGTTGTACGTCCTAAGCAACTTTCAGAGGCATCTGTGTCCCATAGACACATTCTTCGATTTTTGGCTTATAGTTCAAAAAGTATAACAGATACAGGAGAACTGAAAGACATGCCTTCATCAGCATCAAAAGCTCTACCAAACACTCCATTTGGTCGAAGTAGTATGATGACTGCTTGTAGGATTTATTGCCCTTTAATTGTCGAAATTGATGATTTTTGCCTCAATATCTTGAAAATTGTTAGAACTAGAGAAAAAGTTAGCTTTGCTTAATTTTTCTGCTCTATGAGAGCTACAACAATAGCTTAGGGTCAAGATTGTCTGATTAATCATTTAAGAGTTATTCCCCTTGAACAGTTTTTTCAATCAGTTTTAATTGTTTAAAATCTTCTCCTCTTGAACCACTGAAAGTACTGCTTTAAATCTTTGCACACATCATCCGTCAAATGTCCTCAACCAAGTTTGCACCAACCATGGCCGCAGATTAACCAACATGGTCGCCATAGCTAAAAATAGAACGGAAGGGGGTCAAAATACACTTTTTGGCTTATAGTTCAAAAAGTATAACAGATACAGGAAAACCCAAGAAACATGCCCTCATTGGCTTCCAAAGCTCTACGAAACACTCCATTGGGTCGAAGTTGTATTATGACTCTTTATAGGAGTTATTGCCCTTTAATTGTCGAAATTGATTATTTTTGCCATTTTTGCCTCAAAGTCTTGAAAATTATTAGAACTTGAGAAAAGGTTAGCATTGCTTAATTGTTCTGCTCTATGAGGGCTACAAAAATGACTTAGAGTCAAGACTGTCTGATGAACCGTTTAGGAATTATTCTCCTTGAAAATTTTTTTAATCAATTTTAATTGATTTTTAAAAAATCTCCTCTTTAACCGGTGAAAGGAATGCTTTGAAACATTGCACACATCATCTTTAGGATGTCCTCTACCAAAATTGTGCAAATTATGACAGCTGACTTCCTACATTATAAGCTACGTTGGCTTTAAATAGAAAAGGAGGGGTCAAGAGAGTTTTCGGCTGATAGTTAAAAAGTATAACAGGTACAGCAAATTTGAAGTGAACCTCCCTTCTCCCTCTAAGCATCAAAAGCTCCTCCTTATAGGAGTTATTTTCCTTAAAAGGTCAAAATTAAATACTTTGCAGAAGTGTTATGCAATTCCTTATAGGTAAGAAAAGCTGGATAAAAAAGGGTTGTTTGGTTTCAGGTTCAGGTGAGCGATACAGGCTCCTGGGAGCCTCTAGTTGTGATAAAAGCTCTACATCATATGAATCATTTTGATTTTAAATTTTGATTTGGTTTGGGTGCCACTGATGAGTCCTGATTAGACGAAATGCACGTCTTGCGTAGTAAATTCTTGTAACCTTGGTATCTTTGATGACATTTTATTTCCACCTGAGGCCCAAGTCCTCCTTATTGGAAAAAGACTGCAGTTGTTTAAATGGCATTTCATGGTCTAAAAACACAGTACCAGTATAGATAAATATATAAAAAAATAATACAAAAATCTCATTTATAATTTAATGTTCTTTAAAGTTCTGGAAGCATCTCTGAATGATGGATTAGGAGATATTTTTAAAAGAAACGATTTTTCATTTATCACGGGACCAAACGATTTTTCATTTATCACTGGACCAAATTACTCTAAATCCACCACATTTCATCAAATGTTTAGTTTTAAAGTTTTCATCAGAACTTCTTTCACTTATGCCATGTTTTTTTGGGGCAAACATCTTTGCAAAAATATCAAAATGATTATTTTAAAAGAAGAACATCTGAAACAAATGTATCTAAAACATAATTAATTGCAAACAAAAGAACCTTTCGTGAATTTCAATTACAATTTTAAAAAAGAAATTTGCATATTGTTAAACCTTAGAATGGAAATTATGTCGATTCCACTCCATGTCTCTACTCTGCAAGCATAGTAGTAGGGTTGCTTGAAAACGATCACAAGCCAAGAAACTCCTCTAGAATATATATAAAGGACTATGTTTTCGGTTAGACATTTATAAATACTGTTAAATTAATACTCTGACCTTACTCTAAGTCCATTTACCTGTGTAGAAAATATTCTGGCCTTCACCTGAGTAAAAGCTATTAAAAATATTCTGAATATTGGTCTTTGAGTAATAAAAATTATGACAATCCTTTACTTGAAAACAAATATTCTGACGTCATGACAATAAAATATTGTACAACATATTTCTAAACATGCATCATACCCAAGTTTATGTATTTACATCTGAAAAGACTATTATAAAACTAGTTACCCAAAGGAAGTAGTAAATACACCCATTTTAATAGCAATACAACAATGACAGAACAACGGAATAACTTGTATGTAAATTCAAATCAATCACAAAAGTCAGGAAAATTGTGCTTTTAACAATTAAGGTTAGATATTTTGTCAGTGTCATGCAGTGCTGATTATTTCAACCCGAATTATCTGTCATTTTAACCTGGTTGCCTGTTGCAATAGTTTTCATTTACGCAAGCTCACCTTCCAAATGTATCTGAGACTGCTTTACTAAAGATTATTTTATCGCTAGGCTACCATAATTTGAGTCATTCTGCCCTACTACGTATATTTTTGTATTTGTTTGTAATGAAGTTAAACATTTCAAACACATGTTTGGGTGGGTGGGGGTAAATTAAGAGAATGCTTGCATACAGGATCTTATTGGACGGGTGTACAATATGGGAAAAGAATAGGTTTATTGTAACTGGCTATACAGGATACTGATATCGTATTTGTCATTGGTTCCTTCAAATATTTAGTATTCTTGTTTATATTACAAATCTAACCCTATTGCGCATATCTCATCAGTCCTTTTCAATGAATATTAGGAATATATTGGTTTCCTTAGCTACAATAATGTAGCTCCTTTTTTTTTTAATGGACGGAGCTACAAAGCGGTCCCATTACTCGTAATGGAGCAGCCCGGGAGTGATTCACACCCGGGGGTTTTATGCATTTTATAAGCAATTTAACTGTTTCCCTGGTTTGCTACCTACTTTTTTATGTATTTGCAGTTTAACTGATATTTCCACAACACCGTATTCGTTAGTTTTATCACTTTATTCATAATCATGGCATTGTTGACAAAATATGAATTCCGGAAATGCATAATTTCGATAATATCGGAATCGATTTGGTAAAAAATGAAATTCCGGATGATTTCAGCTGCATTCATTTGCATTATGATTATGTCCCCTTATTACAAATTTTACCGATACGATTCCGAAATTCTACACTCCACAATTTTAATTATGTCAACAATGACACGATTACGAAAAAGTGTTAAAATTATTTAATTAGACATTGTAGACATATCAGATGAACGGCAGAGGAAAGAAAACATTTATTTAATAAAGACAAAGGTTAAATAGCGGAAAATATGTGTAAATCCCAAAAGTGTTTTTGCTCCTTACGAGTAATGGGACCTCTTTGTAGCTCCGTCCAAAATAAAAAAAAAGGAGCTACATTATTGTAGCTATGGTTTCCTGTACTCAAGCGCCTATATTTCTATATTATTTATAATTGTATCATGCATATTAATTTCTAGGTAAAAGTTGTTATCTTTGGACAGGATCCATATTTCAATCCAGACGAAGCGCATGGTAAGATGTAGAACAGTAAGCCAGTTTTTGAACTTTGGATTTCCTGATTTGTTCTGATTGTGTTCTAATTTTGTTTTATGCAACTAGCATAAGAATCTGTCAACAACATTGAGATGGCGGATAAGGGATGCACTCACATTGTGGGGTTGTCAGGTCATAATACTGAAAGCCAGACTCAGGGACCCCGCTACGAGACAGCTTTTGTAGATGTCAATAAAAGTAGGCTAGTTGTAGCTGCTACAAAAGGCAAAATGTTCTGGCCCTATATATATAACCCATATTTTTCAAGTAGCATTCTAATCTTTCCCTTTCGTCTATCTTTCCAGAATTGATGTATTGTATGTTATCTTGTTCTTATCCTTGATATATCTAACAATGCTGCTTGCTGGATGTAAAGCAAACAACCAATCAATCAATCTGTTGCAAAATGCCTTTCAATATACACAATATGCCATATTGATGTTTCGTTAGGCTAAATTTTTCAAATAAAGCTGAATGCTAAGGATTTGTCGGATTTTCTCACAGGAAATAGATGATTTTGATTTTTACATTATCAAATAACCATAAAATTGTAAGTGCAATACACAAATTGTATATATGTGCAACATTTCCATTTCTATGTGAAATGTCACACATGTTTTATTTGACAAAACAATATCATGACCATCTGTTTTATCATATTTAATGTTTTGCTCCTATTGAATGAGACATGGTATTTGTTGGAATGTTAAATAACACACCTTGAGACGGAATTATTATTTACGTGTGTGAAATGTCATAGAGTCTTATACGCTAAGTATGCCAAACATGTGTAGTATTTCATTGAAAGAAATATAGAATATCATATATTATTTTATATGAAGCACATTGAACAATTAGTATATGTGTATGCATTAACAAAATTAAATATTTAAGCAATTGTTGAAGATCCCTGCAGTACAAATTTTATGAATTTTTGAAACTTGAAAATGGATAACTATAAAATTGACAATTGACATTTCAGGATTGTGTTTTAGTGTTCAGAAAGGAGTGAAAATTCCACCAAGGTAAAATCATTTAAATATCCATTTACCTATTTGAATTAACAGCTTAGAATTTGTTTAGTTTTTCTTATGTTTCGTCTGTCTGATTGGGTGCATGGCTTTTCCAGTTCTTTTTTCCTAAGGTTTTCTAAGGTTTTATTTTTACATCATTTATATTTTAGGATGTTTGTGTACATTTTAGAGATGTGCAGGGCCTAATGATGTTGATTTTTGTAACATATTATTAACACTAGAGTTGGACTTAGTCAGTTTGCACATTTATGTGCTTGGCCGACTATCTTCTCGTGCAGTTTTAAAGTTATTGTGTTATATTTGACATGATATTTGAACACATAATGGAGTTGTGCAGGGCTAAATGATATTGATTTTGTGAAACCCTCTTTAAACTTGAGATTAAGTTGGACTTGGTCTGTGAGTGTGCATGTTGCAGGCCATGTAGTATACATGTTTTGTTCGGCTATCTTCTAGTACAACTGTGATGCTATTTGGAAAGATTTGCCTACACATATGAAGATGTACAATACCAAAGTCTTTTGGATTTTATTAAATTTGCTTAAAATGTAGTGATGGTTGGACTTTTGTTACAGGCTATGTAAATTTTATAATGTTCTTCCTTTCGATAATCAAGGACATCATTTTCACTTATAGAAAAACTTTACTTGCTGCAAAAAACTAATTGTGCTTAATTCTTAACGGTAGGGGCATTCTTGTTTTAAATTTTAATTTAAAATGACATTCTCCCTTCATAAATTAAAATTCTTTTTAGAAGTGTTGCATGGTGTTTCATTAAAAAGTTGGAATATTAAAACAAGTTTATCCAAATGCTTGCCCAGTGAAATCCTTGCCTAACTCTGATATTATCTGCTATAAGCACAAGTTAGACTAAAACTCATTTTACACTTTTTTTTTATTTCAGCCTTAAGAATGTTTTTAAAGAACTGGAGAGAGAATTTTGTGGATTTCAATGTCCAGATCATGGTTCATTGGAAGGCTGGGCAGAAGAAGGTACATCCTAAAAAACTTGGTGTAATCTAAATATAATGAAAGTGTTTTAATAAGTTTTGCTATGGTATTTCATTCTTTAAATTTATATAATGCAATGTTGTTTTGTTAGTTTAAATGTTTTTATTGGGGAGGAAGCCGGAGTACCTGGAGAAAACCCCCGACCTTCGTTGGGAAAACTGGCAATCCTTGTCATTAAAGATTGTAGTTGAGTCCACACAGTGAGGCTCCAACCCGTAATCTCAGTGTTGACAGACCATGTGATCAAAAGTAGACAAACTTCCTTAACCACTTGGCCACGGAGGCCCCTTTAATGCAATCCAAGATTCTAATAATTAAATTAACAACGAATTTCTTCAATTGCAATATAAATATAAAGTAGTACATGTATGATGAATTGAGTGGAAGTTTGGATTATCCATTACAGAAGTCACCTGACTTGGAATAAACCTACCATGGACCTGTGTGCCAAGTGAAGCTCAGTCTACACCCCCTGACATATATTTATACCCCCTGCTTGAAAAGCAGGGGGTATATAGTGTTCATGGTGTCTGTCCATCTGTCCGTCCGTCCGTCCATCCGTCTGTCCCTCCGTTACACTTTCTCTTATGTGCAACTCCTCCTACACCACTGAATGGAATTTAATGAAACTTACACAGAATCTTTGTCACATAGTGCCATTGTGCAGGAGATATTTAACATTTTGATCGGAATGATATTTGGGGTTTCCCCATAGAAAAACATGGACATTGTCATTGACCTAAGGGGGTCCCTATCACTTATGTGCAACTCCTCCTACACCACTGAATGGAATTTAATGAAACTTACACAGAATCCTTGTCACATAGTGCCATTGTGCAGGAGATATTAAACATTTTGATCGGAATGATATTTGGGGTTTCCACATAGAAAAACATGGACATTGTCATTGACCTAAGGGGGTCCTCATCTCTTATGTGCAACTCCTCCTACACCACGGAATGGAATTTGTTGAAACTTACACAGAATCCTTGTCACATAGTGCCATTGAGCAGGAGGTATTTATTATTTGATCAGAATGATATTTGGGGTTTCCCATAGAAAAACATGGACTGTCATTGACATAAGGGGATACCCATCTCTTATGTGCAACTCCTCCTACACCACTGAATGGAATTTGATGAAACTTACACAGAATCCATGTCTCATAGTACTCTGTACTTTTTTCCAACTATATTGTGCATTATTCCACATTTATTTAGACACCTATTTTTTTTACACGGCCATGTTAGACTTTTGTGACTTTGCTGTAGTTTCTATATGTTTGGTTTTTTGGTATTGGAATGTACGTTTCTGATTTCTGATTTATTGTCTTTTTTGACAGTTTCCTTGGTGTTCGGTATTTTGTTACTACCTTCATTTTGTGTGTGTATGCATATCTATGATGTCAATGTTTTTCACTGGTCTAAAAACTCCTTTCGGGTCATGTTTAATCGCAACGGTACCATAATGGCATCATTTGTTCGACTGTACAGAGGTAGAGCGGAGTCCAATATTAACTAGTTAAAAATCCAATATTGACTAGTTAATAAAACGAAAGTACATTCGTTCAGTAGGTTGAGACTTAAATTAAAGTCATTAATATATATTATTTATACATATATTATGATTTTCAGAAAACGTACATGTTATGGCAATGTAATTTTTTGAAAATAAAATTATAGTAACACATATGCTAAATATTCACTTTGTTGTGCCCAGGTGTACTACTACTCAATATGTGCTTGACTGTCAGGGAAGGAGTACCTGATTCCCACCAACAGAAAGGCTGGGAGGATTTGATCAAAGCAATTATAGATTGGTTGGTAACATACCGAAGTAATATCGTATTCATGCTCTGGGGTGATGATGCTAAGGATATTGAAGATTACATTGAAACTGAGCCTTCACTGTGTAACCACAAGGTAAGTAAATGTTTGATTTGCATGGAACGTTTTGCAAAAATTATTACTTTAAAAATATTGACATCTTGTATTTGCTTCAAAATGTCCATCTTTAAAAAGTACAAGGATAACAGTTTGAAGCAAAGCATTCCTACACATGTGTAATACATCTCTTAAATGTAAAGTGTCCCCATATGAACGATAAACAAACAAATAATCGGTCAATGAAAAATGTTAGAATTTTTACAAAAAAGTTGTTTTCAGGCAATAACTCAAAAAGTTTGCATCTGATTTGAATGAAACTTTTGGATATTAGTATATATTATGTTGGTAAGAAGCCTATCGCTTTTGGGGGAAATCTGTCAAATTTCAAGGTCACAGTCCACGAAAAACGTTAGAAATTTTTACAAAAGCGGGGGTATCTTTTTAAAGGAAAAGTGGAATGTAATGTAAAAAGCCATTCATAAGACCTAAGGGTTCAGTAGGAGTTAATACACACTTCTGTCTTGTTTAATTGTAAAATTTTAATACAATGAGTGGTTTTCAATGTAGTTAGTTTACAAAGTTTAAAAGTGTCTGTAAAATGTAAAATTGCACGTATTGTTTTTTTCCCAGTCTGGCAAAAGACAATTTGTTTACAATCCGCCAGAATCACCTGCCATTCTCTATATATAATCTGGGAAAGATTTGTGTATGTGAGTCAACCATGATTAGTTACAGGTTAATTTTATTTGTCTGAGCAATACTATCCACACTTGTTAGACAATAAATTAAGTGAGAATTTTAAAATAAAACAGAGATGATTATTTTTTATATTACAGGAGGAACACCACATCTTGACTGCTGCGCATCCGGTATACTTTGGACGTCTTGTTCATTTAAAACCTTTTCAAGGATGTAACCACTTCATTGAGTGTAACGATTATCTGGAGGAAAATTTTATAACTCCAATCAATTGGTCATATCTTCCATAAAGTGTGGTACAAGCTGTAAATATGCAAAATGTGCAGACAGTTCTAAAAAACAGCTGACAGTTGTCAGGAATTAAAAAAAAAACATTAGAACTGATTGATTAAACAACAATCATTAATTACACTATTTTTAATGTTAATATGACAATAATCTGTAAAGTTAAATAAAAAAGACCAGTTATAGAATTTTTAATATTGTGTTGATTGACAATAAAGCAGTTTAAGCTTTAGACCATGTAAAGTACATGATTTACTTACATGCATCTCATACACCTTTACATTTAATGTATTGTGCTCACCGGACCTACTGTAAAGGGTTTTATGAGCTATTGTTATCACTGCGTTAGTCGTAGTCATCGACGTTTTCATCAGTATCGTCTGAGAACTTCTTCTTTAAAACCTCTGGGTCAATTTCAACCGAATTAGGTCACAATGTTCATGGGATAAACCTTTGAAACTTTATTCTGCTTTTTATTTGATTGGAAAACCAAAGTGGCCGCCAATGCAGGATAGCTTAACATAGGACACTAAAGCAAAAATGTTTAAAAAGGCTTCTCTGAAATTAGTTAACCAATTGAAATAAAACTTATCCGCAATATTGTTTGGATAGTTCTTTATAAAGTTTGTTTCTCTGCTAAGTTGAAATTAAGAATAGCCGCCACTGCAGCGCTTAGTTTAACATAGGACTCTATGTGAAAAAT
This sequence comes from Limnoperna fortunei, assembly GCA_944474755.1. Taxonomy (NCBI): domain Eukaryota; kingdom Metazoa; phylum Mollusca; class Bivalvia; order Mytilida; family Modiolidae; genus Limnoperna; species Limnoperna fortunei. The sequence goes on from OX104115.1 coordinate 44,214,593, forward strand.
AGTTATAAAAAGCTTCTTCTCTGAAACCATTTAATCAATTGAGATAACACTGATCAACAAATATTGTAAGGATAGCCGTCTAAAACGTGTATGTTTTATGTCAATCAGAAATTAAAAATGACCACCACCGCAGGTTTCAGTTTAACATAGGACTCTATATGAGGAATTTTGTTAACTGCCATCTTTTCTGAAACTGCAAAACTGATTGAAGCCATATTGTATGTGAATGTTCATTGGATGGTACTCTTAAAGGTTTATGTTATTAGGTTCTTGAGAGCATCTTGTATGACATAGCTTATTCCTAATAATATGGCCACCTCCTACACATGTCCCGATTGTTCTTGCGTAAACAGTTTTCCTTCTAAAAAGACCACGATTGGATAGCCAATTCCCTTACCTGCCTTGCGACTAAAGTTTTCAATTCAGAAATAGGAAATGTCACAATCGCCTGCAGAAGTTATGGCTGGTGATAATTATATAAACATTTGTTTAATTAGTTTACATTTTTCTATACTTAAGCTGTAAACAAATGTACACTGTATATCAGATGACAACATCATACCAACAAGTTTAGTTCTAAAATAAAATCAGGATGTTGTTTGTTTAAGAAGTACTTAAAAGCTCAGTGTTTCCGAAATTCTGGAATTCACTACAAAAGTTTTCAAACGAAGTCCCATTTTTGTAAGTCTAGAGGGGTTCGTTTGATTTTCATTAACATGCAAATGAAAAGTTCTGTGAAAGTTTTGTTAATTTAACTTCAGTTGAGTTTAAATCCATTGTCTTTAATTGGGGTGTGACATGTATCGCAGTAATGTTTTCTGACGAACTATGAAAGAATATTGACTAGGTTCGGATCTCCTGAACTTGACGATCACAATACATGTATACGTGTATTGTAAACAATACTTGTATATGAATTTTGTACAAGTATTGTAGTTTTTTACATAAAAACATAGATGGTTATATACTGTATTTCGGACAATAAATATATCTTCACTAAAATTTTGATATCTGTTGGTTTTTTTTGTCCTAGAAATTCTTAAAATGCATTAATCAGATCTACAGTAGATAACATATACCATCCTGAAATGCACAAATTATGTCAATTAAAAAAATAGCACCAACTCTAATTATCTCCAGACAAAGCCATTTTTTCTCTGACAATACAATAAAAAACTATTTACCACTAATTAGATATATACAGGTAACAATACATGGACAATACATAGAGAAATACTTGTACAAAATTTAAATACAAGTATTGTTCACAATACATGTATACATGTATTGTGATCGTCAAGTACAGAAGATCCGCAACAATTTCTTTATGTGTTTGCATATACTAATTGAGTTAAAAGGGGTACATAAAAAGGAAACATCTAAATATCGTTGTCGTAAACAAAACTGGATGAATGGTTCAGTGTGGCCTTTTGACATAAGGAAGATAAAATTAGCAATAAGTCTTATTTGATTTGCATTAAACATTCATTCTGTGTATGTATTGCATTATATGTTCCAAAATATTTTTAAAAATTAATTTCAATTTTGTTGATGACTGCGAAGAGCGGTGAGCTCTACGGCAATTACGTGTCATGTTATCAAAATGAAATCACGTGATCAAAATCTGCTTAAGGTGTAGGACCACCAAATACCGGGAACCAGTCCAGAGGTTGTACGTAAAAGTAGTACTAGTCAACAGACAGGTTCACTCTTGCATCATATAGAATTTGAACCGCACATGATACCAGAAAAAAATTGGTATTTTTGGAAAGCTGAATATTCTAGGAAACTTGAGGATAAAGTTTTATTGGTTTTAAATGAACATAAAAATGTTGAGAGTCAATTAGGGACAAGCACTATTTTTGGACTGAAATAGAAAGTGAAAGTAGATTTTTAGACCACGTGGACTTCAGGCTGAGCGTTTTTTCTTATATGCCATGAAACATATTGTGAAATTTTGACAGAATGTTCAGCCAGTGCATTTTTATAGGGGACAGAAGTGTCACTTAAGCTGAAGGGGTCATTGTCGACCTGGGTACTATATCAGCGTACCCAGGGTACTTAAAATTTGAGAAATGGTACCCAGGGTACTGTCGCTTAACATAAACGTACCCAGGCCAATATTGTTGAATCAAATTCATTATTTTTCAACAGTGTTCATAAACATGAACATAATCAAAACAAACTTAACTGTAAATTGTAACAAAGCGCCATTCTTCTACTTATAATTGTGGACGAAATACGCGAAAGAAATGAACGTAATCTCGCGATACTTACCACACTGGGTACGTTTATGTTAAGCGACAGTACCCAGGGTACCATTTCTCAAATTTTAAGTACCCTGGGTACGCTGACATAGTACCCAGGTCGACAATGACCCCTTCAGCACAAGTTTGAAACAAAGGTAAATTTTCTAGGATAAGTCAAAATTATCAAATTTTAATATAGCCGAAGAGTAAAAAAACTATGGTGGTCCTACACCTTAATGCTGATCAATCTCCACGCAAAGGATTCTGGGTATCCTACGCCAACCACAATCACCTCTGCCATACCATTGGGATATCTCTCATGGATGATAAGCTTCGCGTACAAACGCAGTAATTTCAATGTAAAAATTGTATCTGAAGTGTATAAAAAGACTATATAAAAATATTATTTTACAAACATCGTTCTTTATTTACAAACGTCACGAGCAGACGACATATGTACTCCCGCAGTAACTGGAGGATGACGTGTGGCAGAGATTATATCTGGGAACCAGATATGTTCTCTGTACCGGAGAGTGAATGCTGATATAGACTGGTTCTCGGCCTTAGCGTGATTACGCATGCTCCATCCACCGAATAGTGAAAATCAATGTCAAGGTTAAATTGGCCAGTGCCAGTCGTCAATATCGCGGGACGAGATTTGATGGATGGGAACCGGTCTAATGCTGATATTGATTTTTTTTTCGTCCGGAAGTTGATATCGTCAAAAAACTGGAACACCTTGAATGAAGAAAAGTAATAATTTCAAGAAAGACTTGAAAATACAGTTGACATCGATAAAAAATAAATGTTTTATTTAAAATTAACAACAAACATTTCATACTATTTTATTACAATCTCTAAATCGATCTTTAAAAACTGACAATCAAATTACACTTCATGTGACGTCACAGTTACAAAGAAAGACGTCACGTGACTACTGCAATTTAGATATACGTCAATATATATATATAAAGAGTCTAAAAGAATTCTGCTAAACCAGCACACTTATTTAGTATCGGAATAATATTCTTCATTAAGAGATGGAATAATATTGTTTTCATTGGGAGATGGAATAATATTCATATTATATAGCCTATTTCATTTCTACCTGCTGAAGCATATGATAAAAAGACTATTACATGGACATTTTATATATCATATGCATTATTATATATAATTAGTCCTCGGTTGATATTGGCCCTCGACCCTGCGGCTCTTGGGCCAATATCAAACCTTGGGCTAATAATACATATGATATCAAAAATGTCATGTAATAATATGATAATACAATGTATATACCCGATTTCACCAAACTATAACTCAGACTTGCACTAAGTGCTACCCGGCCAAAAAATCCCCTCTGTATCACAGAAAGGTCCCAAAACCGCATAACAACCAATTAGAAATTTACCAGGAGTATACATACCAGTGAAACAACATCTGCTCAACTATATTCCGTTCGACGAAAATATGAGAAGAAATTCCCAAGCTACAGTGCTACATGTTGACGATGGAAGGACGGAATTTATATGTCATATTAATACGTCCGAAGACTTTTATGATATGTTTGTGAGTGAGTTGGTCTTACCGATAAATCCATTAAAAACGGTGTTTAATCCTATAATAATTCTAATATGATTTGCGGCTCTTGGGCCAATATCAAACCTTGGGCTAATAATACATATGATATCAAAAATGTCATGCAATAATATGATAATATATACCCGATTTCACCAAACTATAACTCAGACTTGCACTAAGTGCTACCTGGCCAAAATATCCCCTCTGTATCACAGAAAGGTCCCTAAACCGCATAACAACCAATTAGAAATTTACCAGGAGTATACATACCAGTGAAGCAACATCTGCACAACTATATTCCGTTCGACGAAAATATGAGAAGAAATTCCCAAGCTACAGTGCTACATGTTGACGATGGAAGGACGGAATTTATATGTCATATTAATACGTCCAAAGACTTTTATGATATGTTTGTGAGTGAGTTGGTCTTACCGATAAATCCATTAAAAACGATGTTTATAATCCTATATTATGGTCTTTTCCTCTATGTTTTATTAGATTTACGGAGACCTCCACATGTGATATAATTATATTTTTTGAAAGTTTAAATAGTGTAGTGTACATTATTACACCTGCAAAATATTATAGGATTAAACCCCGTTTTCAATGGATTTATCGGTATATCAACAAGACCAACTCACTCACAAACAAATAAAAGTCCGATGCACTTTTATGATATGTTTGTGAGTGAGTTGGTCTTGTTGATATACCCATAAATCCATTGAAAACAGTGTTTAATCCTTATAATTCTTTAAAATTGCATTAGGAAATTAATTTATATAACATGTTTCTCAACTTCATATTTCTTGTATATTTGGTAGCAGGATTGACTGAATGTATGAATATTTTGTTTATTTTTACGTACGATTATTCCATAAACCATTTTCTGATTTCAATAACACAATTAAGTTTTACATCAATCTATAACCTTATTTTCTGTACCGAACACAAGGAAAGTTTTAAATTTAACAAATCATAAATGATAATTCATCAAAACAAATAAGTTGTAAGTTGATCGCTACTTTCGATATTGAAAGCCGCCATCTTTGTTTACGTTGGTTACGGTAAAAATAGTTCTGTCAACGAGTAAGTCAACTTCTTTTATCAAAAAATAAATTTCGTTGAAAACCTCTACCGGAAGTAATCTCAACCAATGAAATAAACGTTTTCTAAATATGCAAATCATATTAGAATTATACAAAAATCAAATGTGTACAGTTTGAAGAGTTGTATCTCTTATTTAAAATGTTAACTTTATTTTAAGTATTACAAATGTTGTAAATATTTACAACGAGTCCTTATTCCTTGTTATTATTTGAGTTTTATAATTTGCCTTGATACTTTTTTTTAGATCGACACTCTCTAGCGAAGAAAAGCAATAGCAACATTTAACATTCATTTCTTATTAATTAACTCTGATGGCTCCTTTTTAGTGCGTTGAGTATTAATTTAAAGTAATTAAAATTAATTTAAAGAGCACAATAAACAACCTCTTTCTAGCACTGTTTTCAACTGTTTCGAAGATACAATATTCTTAGTATTGGAAAAAAACAAAATGAATCACTTTGCAAAAGAAAACATAAACAAAAAAGAACTTTTGAAGTTTTGTGATTGAATGCTGCGCTACAAATCTAGAAAATATATTGCAGTTTGTACGAAGAAAAACGCGCTCTTTCCTTCCCGCCAATTCTGGACTATACCTATTTTTCACAAATAATTTTTCCCCTGATTAGGTGACCATATATTTTTATTTCTTCTATTTGGAGAGTAAGTTATTCTCTATCTTCTGTAAAAATATAGTTTTATTATCATAGGTCAATTTTTTGCGATCTGCGATTTTGTGTATTCCTAGTCCATAACAAAAATGGCGGGAACGTATTAATTCCACATTTATGCTCGAAACTTACGTATTTTTAAATAGATTATGGCATAGTTGTCTTACATGTCACGAAGCCTTCAAAACAATCTAAGTTGATTTTAACAAGAAACTATGTGAAATATATAAGTAAAATAACACATAATCCTATTACCCTAAAAAACGGGTAATAATGATGACGTCATAACTTTTGAATAAGGTCGGTGACCACTAATTTTGTTTAGCTTTATTTAAAGATTTTGTCATGAGGAAAGTTAAGATAAAATATCAAGAAAATATCATATGGAGATCGAATAGTAGGATATGTCCTTAAAACTGTGTTCACTACATGATACAACCTCGCAAATCGACAATGGAAATGTTTTAGTAATCAGTGTGGATATTAAGAGTAAATTACAAATTTAATGAAGAATCACACCAAATCTGTTACAAATATAACATTTGCAAAAAGTTGCAAGCGCATAATTTGGTCTTAAACATGTTAAAACCAATAACACTACTTAAAGCTTTTTCGATAATAAATCAAATGAAAATAACAATCGCATCAAAATTTAACTAATAAAAAATAGAACATTTACAACGTGTACTTTCAATTCGTTCCTGTTCTAATTTAAATCTATATTCTTCATGAAAAATTTCGACTCTAATGTACTTTAACAGAAACAATTACATGACTCTATGCAAAATAACAGTTAAATTAAGCGAAATAGATAAATTCCAAGTTATAGCATGACAATAATAATTGATTAAAACTAAATACTAACACAGTTAACGTACATCTGCGTTCTGGTGCATGAGCAGCAAAATGCACAATTGTTCCCAAATGTTTCTCCATTACAAGGCTGACAGTTAGAACCGCCCTTTTATGTATAACCAATAAGACATGCTGCAAAAGTAGTATGGAAAAGACAGTTCTGCCCCACAAGGAAAAAGTCTGCTTGAAATCCGAAAAAAATCAAGGTTTTGTGCAAACGGATCAAAACCCCATACAAAACCATGACACAGGAATCAGAAATTGAAATAACACCTTAGAAACAGGGAAGGAGGGGATTGCTAAATTGAAATGCTGAACATTCCCGAAATATTCGCTGCAATCGAGGATCATAAGGAATCCTTGACCGACGCAGAATACCTCGACCTAATGAGCCAACTCCAAGAGGCCTACGATGCAGAAAACGAGGGCGTGGCTTGCGGATGCACTCGCGAGTGAAGCCATCCACCAACGCTCCAAGACCTCTGAACTCTACAACTACTGCCCCGATCTACTACTTCTTCACCTCGCCCGATCTTTTCGACGAAGTTGGCAGAGTGCGAGACACACGGGCCGTCATCGCCGTCTACGAAGAGTGGCTCGAGAATCCTGAGATAACCTGCACTGAGAAGCTAGCCGCGAAGTACCTGGATCATTTCATGCTTGCTGCTTTCGGATATAACACCTTAGAAACGCCGAAAGATAGGGTAGATATAAATGAACACTGAAACAGTCAACGTGGTCAGACACGTCCGACTCCTACAGCCCCGATGTAAAGGTATTGAAGAGATTGAGAAGAGCTTCCAGACATTGCAGATTGAAACTGCAAAGGAACCTGAAATTCAGGAAAGCGATGAAGAGGGAAGGAAGAGAACCGAGGTCAAGCGTGGATCACCAGTCCTGAAGTGGAGAGAACTACCGTGGAAGACATTTAACGTGGTAGATGCCTGGGAGGTAAAAGGGGCCTATGGACCTAGCATGATCTTGACATTGGAGAGTAAGGGTGAGACAACCAAGGTCTGGGCGTGCGCGAGGGTGATACGAGAGTTGAAGGGAATACGAAAGGAAAGGTGGAATACTCTCAAGATTGATAACAAAGGCATGAAGAGGTCAAAGAAGACTGGATATGAGTACTTCGACGTTGAATTCTGGTAACAACAGGTTGGTAGAAACTTTTTCCGATGGGGGATTTCCTCATCGAAAAAGGTATCCAAGGCTGGGGTGGCAATCAGTGAGGATTCGGAAAGGAAAATTGGGTGGTGCAAACGAACTCGCATGTGAAGGGATTGATAGAGAAGGTACACGAGGGATCGACTGCCTCCTAAAATTAAAAAATTTAGTTCAGAAATATTGAAAGATAGGATATATATAAAACATGAACACTGAAACCATTGAGATGCCAGTGGGGGGAGTCCAACGAACTTGCGGAGCACCCTTGAAAAGGAAGAAAGGTCAGTTCTGCAGAAGCAAACCGGGTAGGAATGGTCTTTGCTGGAGACATACTCATAACACCCCACAGCAAGACGAAGATGATCAGCCGATTGGGGGTAAGTTCCGGGTAGTTGAAACCATCCGGAAGCTTCGTGAAATCGCTAAAGAGGAGGGGTTGAGGGGGTACAGTAGGAAGAATAAGACTGCCTTGGTGAGACTCATTGAATCGTCCACAGGTCGACGGTTCATTCGTCAAGAGGTGCTCAACAAGAAGCAGCTCATGGCTATGGCTAGACGAAGGGGGATTACCAAATACTCGAAACTGAGAAAGGAGGAATTAGTAGAGCGGGTGAAACAGAGCCTTGAAGATGCCAGGCATGAGATCGATGTGCAGGATAAGCGCGAGGCATTGGGGGGAGTGTTCGGCACAGTGATCATCAAACATCTGAAGAAGCACGACGTCGAGACGTTTATTCAAGTGAGCTGGGAACCAATTCGAAATACGATTGCAGCTGGTCTAGCAGAGAAGAAGGGGTTGAAAGTGTAACTAGTCCTCAAGGTGGAGATGGTGAAGATCAACCCCACGAATCCAGGTGAGAACGAGAATACTGATACATATTTCCGATCCGCCGTATTCACCATCACTGAGTCGGTAGATTTGGATCAGGCGATAGCACAGATGATGGACAAGATCAAGGAGAGCATGGCGAATTTCCAGGAAAATGGAAGTGGGTGGACCTTTGGGCGCATTGAGAATATGGAAATTCAACTGAACGAATTCAAGCCACTGGCCGGCAGCTCTTACATACCCCTCCACAAGAAGCTTGCAGACAAAAAGGCAATCGTGAACGTGCAGAACAATGATCAGGAATGCTTTCGATGGGCAATCCTCTCGGCGCTTCACCACAACGAGGTGGATCAGAAGCATGCTAACCGCGTGAGCCAGTATGCGAGGTGGAAGGATGAACTAAGGTTCGATACGATAGAATTCCCAGTCTCACTCCGGGCGATTGATAATTAGTTCGAGAGACTTAACGAAGGGATCAAGGTGAACGTCTTTGGGTTCGAGAATAAGAAGAATGAAGGCGTCTACCCGCTGAGGATATCCAATAGTGATCACACCGGAGCGAAGCATGTGGACCTCATGCTATTGGGGAATGCAGAGACAAAACACTACAGTTGGGTAAAGAACCTCTCACGACTCTTGACGGCGCAGGTGACCAAGCATGATGGGGAAGCTTACTTCTGCCGCCGGTGCCTAAACCATTTCACCCGGCAAGATCTCCTGGACCGTCACATGGAATACTGCAGCCAGAAGCAGGCAGTAAAAGTCGAGATGCCGGACGAAGGAAGTAACGTCAGTTTCAAGAACCATGCCCGTTCGATGAAAGTACCATTCGTGGTCTACGCCGATTTCGAGTGCTTCACAACCAAAGTGAAGATGGAAGAGGAACCCGCGGCAGGTGGAGCTACCAAAATCCTCCAGAAGCACATACCATCGGGGTTCTGCTACCACATCAAGTGCTTCGACGAGACCGTATACGCAAAGAAACCGGTGATTTACACCATGCAGCAGGAAGGAGAAGACGTGGCCCAGATTTTTGTGGATCGGTTGACGAAAGACGTCCGTGACATATACCAACAGAACGACTTCAAGAAGCCCATGGTGATGACAGAGGAGGACAAGAAAGCATTCGAGGAAACCACCCACTGCACCATATGCCACCAAGAGCTCGGCGAGGACAAAGTGAAGTACCACTGCCACTTCACGGGTAAGTTCAGAGGGGCAGCCCATAGCGACTGCAATCTGAACTTCAAGGCACCCAAATACGTCCCCGTGATTTTCCATAACTTGGCGGGGTATGACAGTCACCTCTTCATCAAGAACCTGGGCAGAACCGAAGGTAAGATCGACTGCATCCCCAACACGGAAGAGCGCTACATCTCCTTCACGAAGAGCGTACCGATTGGAGAGTACAAGGATAAGAAAGGAAAGACGAAGACGCAATACTTATACTTGCGCTTCATTGACAGCTTCAAATTCATGAATGCCAGTCTCCAGAGCCTAGTCGAGGCAACGCCGGTCGAGGCATTCACCGACATGCGGCGAGAATTCGGTGCAGTGCCAATGAACCCCGAGCTCTTCAAGGTGGGCGAGTTCGAGTCGGAGAATGGTCGAAACATTACCCAACGCGAGGTCATCGACCGACAGAAACTGGAGTACATCGTGACGCATCCGGAAGAGTATGAACTTGGGAGTCGATACATCAAGGGGCGGAAGCTCGAAAAGGATGCCCAACTGACGTTACTGCAAGATTACCTGGATCGCACCAACGCTCTGGGTGAATGCCCCATGCGATACTACCAGCGGAACGATTTCGGAAGATACTGGACCAGCGAGAAGATTGGTCTGCAGAATATGAGTCGCCGCATCCGCCATACCCTCTGCGCAGACCACATGATCGATATCGACATGAAGAACGCGCACCCAACCCTACTCTCCTGGTACTGCCATGAAAACGGCATTGAGTGCACCGGGCTCGATGCTTACATTGCCAACCGGGAGAAACTGATCGCAGATCTGATGGCCTACCAAAGGATCACGCGGGACGAAGCCAAGACTACCCTCCTAGCCATCATTAACGGGAAGGAGATCGGACTGAAGGAGGATGCACCCGCTTGGTTCAAGGAGTACTATGAGGGAATGAGAACCATCATGGAGGAGGTGATCAAGCTGAACCCGGACCTACATAAGCTTGCCCGCGAATCCAAGGAAAGGCGACTCACAGACTACAACATCAGGGGAACCACCGTGAATTACGTCATGTGCTCCCTGAAAAACAAGGCCTTGATGGCAGCCTTCGATTACCTGACTGAACAAGGAATCGAAGTGGGAGCGCTCGTTTTTGATGGATTGATGATTCACAAGAACGAGATGACGCACACCAGACTGACTGAAATCCTCCAAGGCTGCAGCGAGAAGGTGAATCAGGTCGTTGGAGCGGACATTACCTTCACAGTCAAGGAGATGGATGAAGGATATGACATCCCACTCACGGCGAAGGTGCAGAAGGTCGACAATCTGGATCTACTGCTACGTAAGGGAGTATATCCATATGATTACATGGATTAGTTTGAGAGGCTCCAGGATACCCAACTGCCGACGAAGAAGGACTTCTATAGCGCGCTCACGAAGGAAGACATCAGTGACGCTGATTATGCCCATGCTCAGAAGGTCTGGAGGGTTTGGGGAATCTCAACCATGCGGGAGTACCACGACCTATACTTGAAGACGGACGTGATCTTGCTCGCTGATGTTTTCGAGAACTTCCGCAACATCTGCCTGAAGCATTATGGACTCGACCCGGCGCACTACTACACCGCACCAGGGCTTGCCTATGATGCAGCACTCAAGGTCAGCGCCATCCAACTAGATCTGATCTCCGATCCTGATATGCTACTCATGATCGAAAAGGGCATCCGAGGAGGTCTCACTATGGCGCCAAAGAGATATGCCCGAGCGAACAATCCCTACGTGACGGGGCACGACCCAAGTAAGCCGACCAACTACCTCATGTACCTGGACGCGAACAACCTCTACGGATGGGCGATGAGTCGAACTCTACCCACGGGAGACTTCAAGTGGACGGATCCCTCGGAGGTTCCAGATCTTAGCACGATCGGTGAGGAGGATACAAAAGGCTACATCCTGGAAGTGGACCTCGAGTACCCCAGGGGGCTCCACGACCATCATAACGATTACCCTCTGGCGCCGGAATCCATGGAGATCAATGGAGTAAGAAAACTGGTGGCCAACCTCCACGACCGGGAGAAATACGTGGTTCACTATGTGAATCTGAAGAAGTACCTCGCCAGGGGGATGAAGCTGAAGAAAATCCATCGAGCCATCCAGTTCACGCAAAGCCCCTGGTTGAAGAAGTACGTCGAGAAGAATACGGAGTGCCGGGCTGCTGCTGCCACCACCTTCGAGAAGGAGTTCTTCAAACTCATAAACAATGCCGTGTTCGGGAAAACCATGGAGAACATTCGGAACAGGGTGGACGTGCGACTAGTCAACAGTGAGAAGGTAGCCAGGAAATTGGTAGCGAGACCCAACTTCAAGCGCAGGACGGTGTTCAACGCGGATCTGGCTGCAGTGCATCTACATCGCACGAAACTGGTCTTCGACAAACCAATCTACCTTGGATTCTCCATTCTCGAGCTATCGAAGACATTGATGACCGACTTCGTCTACGATTACCTCAAGCCAACGTACGGTGACCGGGCCAGCATCTGCTACACCGACACGGACAGCTTGATCTGTGACATTCAGACGGCGGACGTATACAAAGATATGGCGACGAGCGTACATCAGTGGTTCGATACCTCCAACTACGCTGCGACCCATGCCTCCGGGATCCCAGCCGACGTGAACAAGAAGGTGATCGGCATGTTCAAGGATGAGTGCGCAGGCCGACCGATGACTGAGTACGTGGGAATCCGGCCAAAGGCCTATGAATTCAAAGTAGATTTTGAGGAGCATAAGAGAGCCAAAGGCGTGAAGAAGAGTGTGGTTGAGTCTGAACTGACCTTCGCAGACTACAAGCAGTGCCTAGACACCGGCAAGGAGACGTACCGCTCGATGAACCTCATCCGAAGCCGGCTCCATCAGATATTCACCATGGCCTATTGCAAGAAATCTCTCTCAGCCAACGATGATAAGCGACACATTCTGCCTGACGGGGTCCACACCCTCGCGCACGGTCACTATCGAATCTAAATAAATGAGCAGCGTACGAGTTTACTACTTAACTCTCCCACTCAAACCCCTCTCAAATGTAGAGCTTGAAGAAGCTGCCTCGGCCCTAGGGATCCATCGATTCAGAGGGGTATTCATGAGAGATGCCCTACCACCAGCGCCACGAGCTAATGAATGCGGCATCTTGAACCACGATGACTTCCAAGGTCCCGGAACGCACTGGACCTGCTGGCACAAGCGCGGAGGACTCAAAGTCTACTTCGACTCTTACGGTCTACCTCCGCCAGACGAGATGGTCGACTATCTGCGTCCGAAGATCCAATACAACACCGATGAGCTGCAGCATCGCGGGGACGTGGTGTGCGGTCACTTTTGCCTCTACGTACTGAAGATGCTATCGGAGGGTAGATCGTTTGACGACGTGATATTCTCGCTATAAATAAATGGACAAATTCGGATCTCACTCGAGAAAACGCACATTGGTCTGGTCCCAAGATCTCGATATGAACGACAACCGCATCACCGGCCTGGGGGCACCGCGAGAGGGGTCGGACGCTGCAACGAGGCACTGGGTCAATCTGCAATTGAAAGAGGATCAAAAGGATATCGCTGAGCTCGCGGCAAAGATCGATAAGGTCTTGAAAGTGCTCGAGGATAAGGAGAAACGCTTGAATGGCATCGAGAAAGACGTGGCAAAGTGCCTGCCCACGATCGGTGGTAAGATGACCGGCGTGATAGATATGCAGGGTCATGCTATTCGTAACCTTCCCGAGGGAACCGACTCCAAGGATCCCGTGACGAATGGTTGGTATGCAAAGAACTGGCAGGATTTAGCCTTAACCATGCAGGAGAAGATAAACGCTGTAGAATCTAGATATAAAACCCTCGAAAAGCAGATGGCTGATAAGCAGGAAAAGATTGAAGCTCTTGAAAAGTACGTGAAGTTTAAGCCTCCTACTCCCGGCAGGATCGGTTGACCCCTCCTCCGCTTCTCTAGTCCCCCACTCCAGGGACTGGAAAATAGAAGGACTATTGGAGCTCGGAAGCCTTTACCCATGAATTGAACGTCTTGGGATAGCCTCGCTTCCCGTTCTCCTTGCCGGGTGCGTCGCCGCAAGATCCTTTCGATGCGAAAGAGTTCCTGTGTGGTCTTCTGGAGCTCAGGCTCGTAGAAAGATCCCTGAATCTCCTCGTCGTTGAGGTCCTTGAGACGATACGTGGGCGGTTGCGTTCCTAAGACCGTGGATACGGTGAAGACTTCTTCGGTCCAGCGTGGAGTATATCCTTTCTCGAAGACGCCCTTCTTCTTGGTGATTCGAACCTTATCACCAACCTTGAATCGCGGTGGTTGCATGGAAGGGAGATCTCCGTAAAGGTTCCAGAAGACTTTGGTTTCGTTCTCCTTCTGACAGCTGGCGGCAGTGGGAGTCATCTTGATGGAGCGGTGATTGGTGGTATTATACTGATGAACCAGATCGCTTAGCACATCGATATAGGTTCGCGTGGAGTTGGCGGAAAAGTACTTGAACATCTTCTCCTTCATGGTACGGTTCCAACGCTCCACGACGCTCGACTTCTATTCGTTTTCGGTGGAGTAGAGCTCGACGTCATGCTTCTGGAGAAGCCCCTTCACCTCTTTGTTGTAGAATTCCGTTCCTTTGTCCGTCCATAGCTTCTTGGGGATGCGAGACTTGAAGACCGCTTGGAAGGCGTCGCGCACCGTAGTCCCCTTCTTATCCCTGAGCGGCACTAGCCACCCATACTTGGAGAAGACATCGATGATGCTCAGGATGAACTTTTGACCTTTGTTGTCTCGGGAAAAGGCACTCATATCCACGAGATCGGCTGCCCAGGTTGCATCTATTCCACCCACCACCACGCGACGCTTCTGAAATTTGCGGCGGACTGGCTTGTGCAGTTCCTCGGCTAGTTCGTCCGACCAAACGAGGGTTTTTTTTTAACCCCCAATCCAAATCGCGCTTTGGTACCGATGATGGGCTTGACGATGCTACGGTCCAGGCGTTCGCGTGCGGTGGGGTCGGAAATATCATCGAGGGAGGCCAGCATGGTCGCGTCGCAGATGGAGTTGCGCGAGGCCGTATCCTTATGCTTGGCGTAGCAGAGATCGTGGTGATACGCAGCCTCATCCACTCGATTGATGGGTTTCGACCAATCCTTGGGGGTACCATCGGCGTTCAGCCGCTTGGCGAGGTTGGTCCCAGGTCCGGTGAAATTGTGGCCTGGAAGGTGCATCTCTATGGGTAGTCGGTTGATCAGGTGGTTCATGAACCCAGTACCCTCCACGGACCGGATGAACTGAGATTTCCTAGAACCGCATACGGCGCAGATACCCACCTTCCTCCGTCGTCCGTTGCTGGTCGGGATCACTCCGCGGCTATTCGTCTCGGTCTTCGTTTTGCACTTCAAACAGTACATTCCCATTTATATATAAAAAATGGACGTTGAAGATATTTCGTATAACGAGTCCACCTCGACCAGGTGCAATCACTACCTTCTCCCGCAGCGATCAATCCGAGGCTTAATCATAGGCAAGTCGGACTGCGGCAAGACGACGCTGCTGAATAACCTCCTCTTGCGCGAAGGGTGGTTAGACTACGATCGACTATACGTCTTCGGAAAATCGCTCCACCAACCCATCTACCAGCTGCTGCGGCGGGCGCTGGAAAGGGGATTCTCAAATGACGATATCCGAGAAATTTACTCTCCATCAAGGATAGGTGCCCCTACCCATTGATCGATGTGGTGGAAGTGCTGAATCCATCGCCTAACCCTGGCGGTATCGAAGCCTTCTTCTTTGAGCATGGAGACGATGTGCCAGACCCCCGCGAACTCGATCCCACCCGCAAGAATCTCATGATCTTCGACGACTTGATGATGAGCAAGCAGAGTAAGTGTGAAGATTACTACGTGAGAGGTCGTCACAACAACGTGGACTGCTTCTACCTCTGCCAAAACTATTTCAAGCTGCCCCGGCAATCGATCCGTGAAAATACCAACTTCATCTGCCTCTTCGAGCAAGATGCTAAGAACCGCGAGCACATCCGTCGCGATCACTGCAATGACCTCACCAAGGAGCAGTTTGACGTCCTTTGCGACCGCTGCTGGTCCGAACCTTACGGATGATGAGCAAGCAGAGTAAGTGTGAAGATTACTACTGGAGGGGTCGTCACAACAACGTGGACTGCTTCTACCTCTGCCAAAACTATTTCAAGCTGCCCCGGCAATCGATCCGTGAAAATACCAACTTCATCTGCCTCTTCGAGCAAGATGCTAAGAACCGCGAGCACATCCGTCGCGATCACTGCAATGACCTCACCAAGGAGCAGTTTGACGTCCTTTGCGACCGCTGCTGGTCCGAACCTTACGGATTCATGACGATCGACCTCACGAGTCCCAAGGCGGTTGGAAAATATCGATACAAATTAGAAGAGTTCTATTTAGTCTAAGATAAAATCATGAACTACGAATCTTTGATGGATCAGATCGAGCAGAGGGAGCGCATGATCAAGCTGGAACCTATCTTTTTGCTTAATCATATACTGCTGAAGTACGAATCTTGGGTGGAGCAGATCGAGCTGGAGTTAGGTAGACCACCATCCACCGTCGAGCTACAGATCATGCTGAAGAGTCCTTGAGGTGCCCCTGAGTTTAAGTGGGAGTTTGAGGATTACCTCAAGAATAGGTGCGAGTGCCGAACGGAGATCGGAGACCCTAGCGATGTATACCCACTCTGCGGCTTCTGCCAGTCGATACCTGCGGAACTCAGAGAGAGTCTCTGTCATCCTCATGAAATGGTATGGTCACCGAACACAAAGTCATCTTACTGTATGAAGTGTGGAATGGAGCCAAAGAGACCTATGTTCGATGAAGGTGAAGCAGATTTTGATACACTGAATGCTCGTCGCCATAACGGGGTGAGAAACCCTGCCAGATCCCTCCAACCTCCATGTTCAGTCAAAACGGCCATTGGACATCAATGCACATTCCCATGCCAGCCGGGTAGCGATAAATGCAGAAGGCACTTGAATCCTTCAAGGATCGACCCTTATCAGCTTCCTCCACGCTGGCAGTCGATATCACTATGAACCAAAATAAGGACTGACATTACCATACACAGTTCAAATTAGATTGATAGAAACTGATAGTTACTGTAAATGTACTGTTCACGATCTGTAAATCACTGTATACAATTCATACAGTTCTCGTCAGTCATTTACAATTTTTATCTTTTACTGATCGCTTCTGTCCTGAACTGAAACAGTTCATGACAGTTAAGTACAGTACTTTTGTAGGACTGAAAAGAACTGTTAGTCACTGCATCAGATCGTGTCAGTACTTTTAAATTTTTACCTGGATTTAGAATGACTGACAATCACTGTACCAGTCCTTGACAGTGATTATCAATATTTACCTGTATTTAGAATGACTGATAATCACTGTAGCAGTCTTTGTCAGCCATTATCAGTTCTTACCTTGATTTAGAATGACTGATGTTCACTGTAGCAGTCTTGTCAGCCATTATCAGTTCTTACCTTGATTTAGTACGACTGATGTTCACTGAAGCAGTCCTTGACAGTCATCATCAGTTCTTACCTTGATTTAGAATAACTGATATTTGAGCTTTTTTTTATTTTAGCATTGCAAAATATGTTTTTTAAAAGGTGATGCAAAATCCATCCAAGTATGTCAGCTTTTCATATAAACATTAACACTATAATATTGCATTAAAGGTTTTTTTTTCAAGTCGATATGTTTGTTTGAATGGTGTTTAACGCCACTTTCGGCAATTTTTCAGCTATATCATTAGTTTTTATTGGGGGGGGGGGGTGAGGAAGCCGTAGAAAACCCGGAGCTTCGGTAGGAAAACTGGCAATCCCTGTCAATTAAGACTGGAGTCAAGAGCACATTCCGGCAGTGAGATTCGAATCGGACCTACCTTAACCACTCGGCCACCGAGGCCCCTTCAAGTCAATATGAGTTCATCGGGAAAATAAAAAGAAGTTTGTTCAATGTTAGTGCGGTTATCAGCAAAGTAAATCTCTTTCATGTGCTTTTTTACTGACCTAGTCATTAGGAACATGTTCATATATGGGCAGTATATATATAGGCTGAATTGAAATAGATAATAAAATAGAACACTGAATAGTTTGTTTTTGTTTGTTTGAATGATATAACCCCACTTTCAGTAATATTTCAGCTATATCATGGTGTCAAATTTTTATATTTGTGGAAGAAGCCAGAGCACCCGGAAAAAACTCCCGAACTTCGGTAGGAAAACTGGCAATCATTGTCAAATTAAGATTGGAGTCGAGCGCACCCAGTCCGCAGAATGACACCCGCAACCTCAGTATGGACAGACCACGTGATCAATAGTAGACGCACTACATTAACCATTCAGCCAAGCACGCCCCTGAACAGATATACATCCGCCTTTTGTTATATAGAAATAATGGATAAAATATTTATAGCAGAAGATACAGATACAAAAAACATTAACAGCTACAAAAAAAGTTTATACCTATGTAATGTACGAGTTTTAGCCGATGGGATATTTCTAAAAAGGGAGACATTTTTATTTGTTAATCTATGTTTATTGGTAATTAACCATAACTTGGTATATTTTTTTAGTATCTTAAATATGACCGTTTGCATCCTAATTGATTTTAAATTATAATTTTTATCCAGAATATAAACTAGAATGCCCTGTCATTTTATCAAAATGATGAAATATATACGAAAGATATTTTTCGTGGTGAACATCGGACGTTTTTTAAATTGTCTTCTCCAACAAATGAAGTTTTACTATTAATCTCATGAAATACATGTATCTCCAGCACCTTTTCTTCAATTTAATATGATCCTACAACGTTACTCTGAATTAAAAGTAATTATCAAGATATAAATTTGTTATAAAACTTACATAAAATCACTTCAAAGTAACACCTTATCATCGTTGTGTGGTTATTGCAATAAACAAATTGACAATCAACATCTCTAGTTTACCTTTGCACCCCAGGTAGCTACATCTACACGACACATTTTCAAACACCTGTCAGATATTTAAAATCGGAAACCAATTTTATACGTAATAAAAATCACTTTCTAGTGCATAAAGCTACAAAGGTCTCCTGCGTATGTAATTTCTTTTTAATTTATATTAAAATTTATAAAAATATATCATAGAAATACAAAACACACCGAAGGTCTGTTTCAATAAAATAGTAAGAGGACAGTGAAGAAATTATACAAATACATGCAAAATATCTCTTTAATGTTAAAACAAGTTACTGGACCTAAAAGCTATATTACGACTTAAATAGCCGAAAGCTATCATTAGTTCTATAGGTTCTTCTGCCATTAAAAATTGGACGAAAAAATGCTAACATTGGCGTATAGCTTCAAACAAGAAAACGTTTTTTTCCAAATAATAAAATATCTTTACTCATGGTAAACTTTAGTGTAAATAATGTGTTACGTGTATTAACAACGCGTTAAATTTTTGTTGTTTGGAAAGATGACTTGCGTTTTTTTTATTCGAAGAATTACTGAAATCTTTACATGTTTTCAAGTTTCGTCTCATTTGAATCCGATCAGATGAATTGCCGCAATTGTTTTTCTAACTATATTTTCTCTTATAAATGCGGAGGCATTGCTTTGTACTTGACTTTGCATTATGAAAAGAAATGGTGCACTCGATTCTAATTTAAGTTTGTACTCTACTTAACCAGGGTCGGCGATTCTCCTGTCGTTGTCTGTAAATACAATTGTCGGATATTTACAAAAACGGAGATGATCGAACGTTCTAATGTTACCAGAGACTTTCATAACTGCAAATCTACATTATTGTTATCATAAAATTAGTATGACTGAATCCTTGTTCAGGATGATTGCGCACAATTACCTGTTCCCTAACTGACAAAACGTGTCATTGTTTACAATCGGCATATTCCCGTGGCGATGCACACATTTTTTCCTTCTGATGCATATAAACAAAAAGAAAACAAAGATTATTTTATTTAAGAAGCGTTTGCAGGGACTACAGTGTTTAAACCTTTGTATTGAAACCCCCCCCCCCCCCCCCCTTTTACACACACACCCACAAGAGAAAAGCCGGTTTATTCGGTATATTCCCTAGGCGATGCACACTTTTTTACCATACTGATGCATATAGACAATAAAAAACAAAGATGATTTTGTTAAGCAAAAACTATGAAGTGACTCTACAATTTCAATCCATTTTAGTGTAATAATAATAAAAAAAAATAAAAAAACCGACAAAACAAACAAACCATTCAATTAAGTAAGTTCTCGTTTGTGACTGTATTTGTAAAGTTAAGTACAGAAAAGACAAAAACAGATAAACACAGGTGTTACATAACACTGCTGGAGATGAAATGCAATATACATGTAGATGTAATGACCATCCTGTCAGAGCTGGAGCTTAATTATCTGTGTTCACTTGCATCAACATGTTGGAAATATAATTGGTCATTAAATTTTTGAAATAAAACCACGATACTATAATGACCCACCCCACACCTTAAACATTTTATAAGGATTAAACTACAACATTTGTTTAGTTTGTCTTAAATATATTTGTAAATAAGGAGTATACAAAATATGCTTCCAGAAATTATAACTTTTGAAATTATTTAAAGAGACAACTCCCAACTAAAACCTCCTTTATTTTAAAACAAAAGTCTTACACAAATCTAGGAAATTTACAAAGTAAAATCGGTATCTAAAATGGCGCACGTCAAACAATAAAGTTGGTCCAGAGGATATGATGCTTGATTGATTGATTGGATATTTGCTTAACATCCAGCGAGTATAATTTCAGCTTTATTCAGGACGAGAACATGTTAACAAACAATTCCGGAAAAATGGACCGAAAGAACAAATATTTTCAAAGCCACTGGAAAAGTAGGGGGTTTAGGTACGGCGGCCGGAAAATTTGGGATTTTGTAGCGGCTATAACGAGCCTACTCTTTTTGACATATACAAAAAAATCTAGATCATGCAAGGAGCGTGGCACTCTCCACACATGTTACTCACTGTGGTCCGTGGTCAGGGTTTCCGTATTATGACCTGACCACCCGTAACGAGAAGGCGTCCCTTGTCCACCTGGTGGATGCACTGGGCAGCTCTGTTGAATTTATTAAAACTATGTACAGGTGTAACGTTATGTAGCTGCTTATGCCGGTAATTTATCACACCTTGTTTATTACAAACATTGGTCAAAACATGTTCAATAAATTTGTGTCACAGTATGTAAATTCAAATGTGAAATGAGAAGAAAGAAGAGTTAATATTAGGAAGAACAATGATTTTAAACTAAAATATTTTTGGCACTATGAAACAAATGGACTTGTGGGGTTAATTTGACTCATTTTCTATTTTTATCCATTAAAACTCTCATTTAATCAAGTCTTCACTGTTGGTGTTTGTTTACAAATGACAATGCATATATAATGGTATAGAAGAGAAAGTATGATATCTGTCAAGGACTGCTACAGCGAACATCACTCATACTAAATCAAGGTAGGACTGATGATGACTGTCAAGGACTGCTTCAGTGAACATCAGTCATTCTAAATCAAGGTAAGAACTGATAATGACTGACAAGGACTGCTACAGTGATTATCAGTCATTCTAAATACAGGTAAATATTGATAATCACTGTCAAGGACTGGTACAGTGAATGTCAGTCATTCTAAACCCAGGTAAAAATTTAAAAGTACTGACACGATCTGATGCAGTGACTAACAGTTCTTTTCAGTCCTACAAAAGTACTGTACTTAACTGTCATGAACTGTTTCAGTTCAGGACAGAAGCGATCAGTAAAAGATAAAAATTGTAAATGACTGACGAGAACTGTATGCATAGTATACAGTGATTTACAGATCGTTAACAGTACATTTACAGTAACTATCAGTTTCTATCAATCAAATTTGAACTGTGTATGGTAATGTCAGTCCTTAGTTTGGTTCATAGTGTATTCAAACGCTCTCCAACGCTTAGGGGGCGTTCCGTCAAACGCTCTCGAACGCTTAGAGGCGTCCAGTCGAACGCTCTCGAACGCTTAGGGGGCGTTGGACCAAACGCTCGGGGGCGTTCAACAGCGATCAACGCTATAAATAAATGACATTCATTAAGATCACCGACCCCAACGTGAGGCGCTCGCTAGGGAATTGCAGGATCTCAAGCGAAGTATTCAGACTAGCAATATGCAGCATCTCCTCGACAATATCGGACTAGACCGCGACCTCGCCAGGATGTTCAAGCCCGTGGTGGAAGCTCAAAAGGAAGCGGCCTCGCAGATCACTAAAACGATCGAGGAACTACCTGCGCCGATCCCTGCGCTACCTCCCCCAACCGATTTAGCCCATCCATTAGCCATTGAACCAACTCAAGACACCCGTCTAGGCCCCCGGGCGACTCAGTATCTGCAGCTCAGCATGACTCCAGCAGCCGACCATACCTTTGGATTGAGGGTAGAGGACGATACCATCATGATCGGAAGTCGGCCCGTCACCTTCGATGGAGATGATATCTTCGTCGATGGCGTGCGCCACAAGGGAACCCCCGGTCTTTGGGAGCTCATTGTCAAGAAGCGCCCAGAATCGTTCGATCCCGAAGATTTGATGACCTATGGAAATATCCTGCGAACCTCGGGTGCCATGTACCAAGGAAACTCCGTTCTCTCGCGAACCCCCAAGTCGAGCCGAAGTTACAAATGGAAGGAGATCGTTTCTCATCTCTACCGGCAAGACAGACATGGCTCCGGACTCCAAACGGTATTCTTACCGAAAGACCTCGATTCGTTGATAGATCGCCTCGAACTTTGCGCCGCCGCCTATAAGGCTGGTAATAATGGGGTGCGCAACGAGATGGTGGCCATCCTCGATGCTATGAGGACGTTCGGTCACATCGACGACTCCTATTACAGAGAACTCCATCGCAGCCTTCTCCTATAAATAAATATACGATGCCATTGTTGATTAAGCACGGATATCGCCGAAAATACGTCGTCGGCGGGCGGGGGCTATTCGATACGGTCGCTAACTTGGCCGGACGCATATTCACCTCCTCAGCCGCGAAGACCTTGGGAAGCAAGGCCATGAGCGCCGCCACCAATGCCGCCCTGAAAGGGGTTGAAAAGGGGGCAACCTCGCAACCTCGTCAAGCCAAGTAACCCCACGATGACTCCCCATCAGCAAGCTCGGTTGAACTATCTGATCTCGGGAAATAATTCCACGATGACCCCCCATCAGCAAGCCCGGCTGAACGATCTAATTTCTGGAAGTGGTATTGCCACAATTCACGACTTCGTCCGCCGCTATAAATAAATATATCATGTCAAACATTCTCGACATCGTCGAACCCCTAGCTTTCGATGAAGGCCTCCAGGAATATCAAGTCCACGAATACGAACCTCAAGCCGGGGCTTAACTGAATAACGCCGGTGCTGAAATACGCATCAATATTGAGACCCAGGATCTCTTCCTTCATCCCGCTGAGAGTTACCTTTTGGTGGAAGGAAGGCTCCAGAAGAATGATGGGACCGCCTATGCCAATGCGGATCTCGTCTCGCTCGCCCACAACGGTATCATGTATCTGTTTCGAACCATCACTTACAGGCACTTACATCAACGACCCTGGCATCGCCACCACCATGCTAGGGATGCTGACCTATCCCGACGATTTCTCCAAATCTCAAGGTCTCAACCAACTTTGGTTCAAGGATTCCACCGCTATCGCCGCCGCAGAGAACTCCGGTTTTGCAATTCGCCACGGGTATACCATCGTCAAACCTGCCAACAAGGGGTCGTTCTCCTTCGCCATTCCCCTGAAGCACATCTTCGGCTTTGCGGACGACTACGATAAGATCGTGTACGGGTTCAAGCATGAACTGTCTCTCGTGCGCGATTCGGATGCCAATGCCGTTCTGAGGGCTGCAGCCGTCAATGACCCGGCAAAAATCATCCTGAGTAAGATCTCCTGGTTCATTCCCCACGTCACCCCCTCCGATCAGGAGAAACTGCGGTTGTACAAGACCATCCAGAGCAAGGGTAAAATCGATTGCGGTTTCCGAATGCGACAGTGCGATTCCATAGCCGTCCCTGAAACGTCTCAGTTCAACTGGCGGTTGACAGCCAAGAGCGGTCGAGAGAAACCCAGATACGTCATCGTGGCCTTTCAAACCGGCAAGAGCAACGACCAGACCCAAAATGCTGCTGTGTTCGACCACTGCCGCTTGCGAAACATCTACGTCACTCTCAACGCTGACCGCTACCCCGCCGTAGACTTTAATGCAGGTTTCACCCAAAATCGGACCGCTAGACTCTATAAGAACGCGGCAGATTTCCGGAAGAATTACTACAACATGGATCCTCGCCACAGTAACTGCAACATAACACCCAACGACTACATCGACCTGTACCCACTGTTCGTCATCGACGTAAGTCATCAGTCCGAGCGGTTGAAAGAGTCTACGGTCGACATTCAGGTCCGCGCCGAATTCGAGCGTAACGTGCCAGCCAATACTCAAGCGTTCGCCCTCGTAATCTCTGATAGGATCCTTCAGTTCGAGTCCGACGGCCAGAAGATGAGCGTCGTATTCTAGTATAAATAAATGGATCAATCCTTGCTACAGCGAATCGTCGAGAACACTGCCCCTAAGCAAGGGTTTTCCTTCATTGTGTCCGACAACCAAAGTCGGATTCTCACTCAATTCAGCCCACCCCTGCAAATGAGCGAGGGGAAAAGTTACGAGATGGCTTTGGTCAATCTGGAGACGTACTACTCTTTTCCCAATATCCATGCGGGTAACAATTCCTTCCGCTACTCCGCGGACGGTGGTGCCAACTGGTTCCCCATCGCACTGAGTACCGGGTCCTATGGCATTGAAGACATCAACAATGAGATTCAGCGGCAACTGCGTCTCAACGGTCACAAGACCAAGATCATTCTCGACGCCAACCGCGCGACGCTGAGAGCCACTCTAACCCTCGCCAGAGATTATCAAGTGGACTTCGACGTCGAAAACAACATCAACACCGTGCTGGGCTTCGGGCGCAAGGTCTACGCTTATGACCGAGGCACGAACGGTTACACGGAGGGAGATCTCATCGTCAACATCATCAGCATCAACAGCATTCTGGTGAATAGCGACATCATCCATGGAAGTTACGTGAACGGAACCCAGCAGTACACCATCTACAGTTTCTTCCCCGACGTGGACCCAGGCATGAAGATCCTTCAGACCCCTCAAAATCTAGTGTACTTGCCCGTGACTTTGCGAACCATCAATCGTATGGAGACTCATCTCACCGATCAGAACGGCACCCCCATCGATCTCAGGGGTGAGAATCTCACCATTCGTTTTCATCTTCGCGAAGTATAAATAAATGAGTTACTCCGAATACAGTTTGACGAAAGGTCAGGCCGATAAGCTCCAACGGGCTGTGAAGAAAGGCTGCCCGATCGCCATTCGTTTGTCCCACGCGAACTTGCAAGGCGACCATAAGATGATGCTCACCACGCAGCAGATCCAAAAGATCTTCAAGCTCCTGCAGAAAGGTACCGGTGGTATGACTCTGAAGATGAGCACCTCTCAGTTGAAGGCGAACGTGCAGAAGGTAGGAGGTTTCCTACCCATGCTGGCCTGGCTAGCTGCGAGGGCTCTTCCCATGATCGCGAAGACCGTATTGCCCGCCCTAGGCATTGGAGCTTTGAGTGGGTTAGGTAATGCCGCCGTATCCAAAGCAGTCGGTTCGGGGTTGTACTTGAAACGCGGCGGATGCATCTGCACCGTGCAACCCAGCGGGGATGGACTCTACCTGAAGCCTTCGACCGCACGAATCGTCCAGAGGGATGGGCTCTACTTGAAGCAGGGTCGGCAGTTCCACGATGGCTCCGGTCTGATCTTAGGACCCGATAGTCCATTTAAGAATATCCCCTTGCTCGGCATGCTCTTATAAATAAATGGATGAAATCAATGCCAGTCGTATCGCACGCATGGAAGAAGAACTCATCTCAGAGATCCAGAGGTATGAGCATGCCTTGAGAATCTATAACCGTTTGGATAAGGTCATCTCCATTGCACAGGGTGGGTGTTCCGTGGGCAGTCTACTGCTGACCAGTGGTACCATAGGATATGCCCTGACTGGCGTAGGTATTGTGGCATCCATCCCCCTTGGAACCCTAGCCTGCCTATGTGCCACCGGTACCTTAGTATTTTCCTTGATCTCACGCCGAGTCGCCAAGAAGAAAAAGAAGCACCAAGATACCATGCGATTAGCCCGATCCTTCAAGTCCCAGCTGGCCGGTGAAGACGGTGCTCCTGCAATCTGTCTGAAGAGCTACTACGATGAAAAGGATCAGTTGCGTCAACCTTCTACCCTATTTAGTGAAGAACTGGATGCGCATGCATCGTAGGTTGTGTTATTCCATTCGCTCCTATCTCCCCCATTTCATTCAGATTCCTTTCAGTCAAATTTCCCGATCCGTTTGGATCGAGAAATTTTACGTTCCTTCCTCTCATTTCATCACTCTGCCAACTTCGTCGAAAAGATCGGGCGAGGTGAAAGAAGTAGTAGAGCGGGCAGTAGTTGTAGAGTTCGGAGGTCTTGGAGCATTGGTGGATGGCTTCACTCGCGAGTGCATCCGCAAGCCACGCCCTCGTTTTCTGCATCGTAGGCCTCTTGGAGTTGGCTCATTAGGTCGAGGTATTCTGCGTCGGTCAAGGATTCCTTATGATCCTCGATTGCAGCGAATATTTCGGGAATGTTCAGCATTTCAATTTAGCAATCCCCTCCTTCCCTGTTTCTAAGGTGTTATTTCAATTTCTGATTCCTGTGTCATGGTTTTGTATGGGGTTTTGATCCGTTTGCACAAAACCTTGATTTTTTCGGATTTCAAGCAGACTTTTTCCTTGTGGGGCAGAACTGTCTTTTCCATACTACTTGCAAAATACATTAAAATAGTTAGAATATTCTTAAATATTTTTTTTCACAAAAAACACTTTTAATAGTGCATCATTACACAATAATCGCCAAGTTTAACAATGTATTTTAACAAATCTTTGTCATTTCGGGTAAATATGGCGGCCTGTTACTTTTGAGTTGTCGATAATTTATTATGTACTACTTTCGTATTGAAAGTTGAGTATTTTAAATTTGTTTTGGGGAGTTAAAAACGCTGAAATATCTAGTGTGATGTCGCTATTAAACAATATCTTAATCAATTCGCTTAAACGGATGGTTTTTAAAACGACGTTGAAACGTGTATCTAAAATTACTTTGTTCTTCCTGCTTTAATGTTTTCTAATATTTCTCCCAAAGAAAAAATGTGTTTCTGATAACAACAAAAGAAAATATAAAGCGAAAAAAGTGAGCTTTAAGACATTCTTAATCACGCGATCAACATCTGCCTCATGCTGATATTGATAATGTTTCGTCAAAATTTGGTACCATCCCGAGCGACAGCGAGGGATCAAATAACGATATATAAATGGTCACCCCGTTGTAAAACAATTATAAATCACAGCCTCCGTGAATCATTTCTATTCTAATACGACAATTACGGTACATTTATAATATTTACGTACCTATTGAAAACATCATTTTCGTCATTAACTGGCTGTTCCGTCCATGTAACTCACGATTTATTACAACGGATAATTATAGCACGTGCCTCAATTTATAAGATTAATACGTCATACGCAATAGCTTTTCAGTGGGAGTAACAGTGTGTAATTGGAACATCCTTTCAAAACACGCCCTCCTCGTCTCGTGTTGCTCATACATAAATCATTTTTTTAAACCTTGTGGTCTCAAACCCTTGAAGCACGTCATATAAGAATATATGTTTGTTTGTTTGTTTGATGGTGTTTAACGCCACTTCAGCAATTTTTCAGCTATAACATGGCGTCGTTTTTTATTGGGGGAGGAAGCCGCATGGAGTACCCGGAGAAAACCCCGGACCTGCGGCAAGAAAACTGGCAATCCTTGTCAATTAAGATTGGAGTCGAGTACACCCTGCCTGCAGTGAGAATCGAACCCGCAATCTCGGTGTTGACAGACCACGTGATCAATAGTAGACGAACTACCTTGACTACTCGGCCAACGAGGCCCCTATAAGAATACAAAATAACCAACTATAAACCAAGTGTGAAGACACATTTTTCAGCGAATGTGTCCTGCATCCATTAAACACATTTCTCACGTTGAAATATGTAGTATCGTTACTTTTGTTGTAAAATAAGTTGCTGTAATAATAAGCAAATGTATGAGTACTAACCTATGAATATGTCACCTTTAGGTTCAAAATTGTCACAACAGTATTCTTGCCTTTGTCCACTGTATGAAAATTTTAGATAGGCAATATAATTAAGAAATAATTCACGGAGGCTGTGGTTTATCATTGTTTTACAACGGGATGGCCATTTATGTCGCAATATTTTATCACGAGCCACAGGTAAACAATAATAAAACACAACTTCAATGAATTGTTCATATTTATTTGCAAACAAAATAACCTTAACAGTTTATAGCAATACTACATTTAAACAAAACATATAACATACAGGCATATATTCATATGTAGCAAATATTGACATAAGATGTATAACAAATTGCAAGTATGTATGGATTTGACCAGTATGGATCTTATTTTCGTAACTCTAAAGATTTCTATTTAAAAACTATAATAATTACTATTCTAATAAGACAATTACGGTACATTTAAGAAATTAAGGTACCTATATCCAACACATCATTTTTGGCATATACTGGAGTGGCTGTTCCATCAATTTTAGCGTGTGTCGCTATTTATCAGATTAATATGTCATACGCAACAGTTTTCCTTTGTGAGTTGCAGTTTTGAAGAGAAGAGACCTTCAAGACACGCCATCTGATTTCCAGAACCTAGTGAAAACAATACAAAATATCATTAATATATTTAACTGATGATATACGCGTATAAACAACATATTTACCTTACATCTCTATAACATATGCTATTTGAACAAATGATGTCCAATATTGGAAATATAAAAAAATAAACTTAAATCAAATATTAAATTCATTTGTTAAAGTTGCGCGAAAACGTACACTTGTTTAGCAAGGAAGTTTGTTTAACATTAATTGTTTAGTCATAGGAAGTACATACACTTCGCTTGCATTGTAACCAACACAATTAATTAAATAACAGGAAAAGGACAATAAATCAAGTGTAAGTATTTGATGTTTTTCTGAATATAGTTAAACAATCAATTCAGAGCTCCACATGGGGAAAGTGTTCTTATTTTAACTCCGCTAGGTATATATAAAACAAAACACGACAAATTAAAATTGAAAAAAACAAGATGCCCTCAAAAGCCTTTATCGCTTAGTTTGTCAAAAAGATACACAAAAATACATGAAATCTTTAGTTCAGTTTGCAAGAAATGAGTTTTTTTACGGTATCCCATTTATTACCCATATTCCAATTTAAAAAATTAAGCTTTTTCTCGCCTTGAATATAAGAGATTATAAATAAATGTTGGATAATAAGCAGTTATGATTACTTATGTTATCCCAAATATAATTTTTTTTTAAATCAACAATTATTTTCCACAGTTAATCGGCGTTTTGAAATGCGGCGGAATTTTCATTTTTATAGATCGATTTTCCATACGAAGTTAGCCATTTTTGTTTCTCAAGGTGTGTACTGTCGTTTACAAACGTTCGTCTGCTTTCGTAACGTACAATTATATTCGAACAAACCGCAAGACTTTTCCGGCCACAACTGCAGACGACATTACCCGAAAGATTTCAAATACATACTCTCGATCATCCAGACGCTTAATTGCATTTGTGCGTCTGGATTCATCTCTATATTGAACTCGTTATCATTACGCCCAAAACTGGGCGTAATTTTTGATTGGATGATATTTTTATTGTCTAAAAAATTACTTCCGTTCATAGCAAATGTGTATAAAAAAATGTACCAAAGTTTAAACTTGAATATTTTATAATATATTACCAATTAATTAAACAAATATTATTGTTATGCACAATCAAGAGAGAAACTTACTGCGACGTCATTTTATAAGTATAGACATGTTTGCATGGTTTTCCTGGTCTAACAATAGGCCCTAAATATAGAATAATTGTTTTGTCTCCATCTTTTGGTAGCGAAATTAAAACAAGGTGATCCCAGACGCTTATATGCGTCTAGGTGATCGAGACTATCAAATACACAACAATGGAATGTTCCAAAGGTATTTGGGATCTACAAAGGACAATAAACTCGATCAAACACGTAAGCAGTTTTCATGTTGTCAAACAAATTCCGACGCACAGACACAGTAACGTTTAGTATAAATGAAAAATTTGCAACAGGGGACGAGATTACAATCATCTCCTCCTAGATTTCACTTCCGTTCTTATTTAGGGGCCTCGGTGGCCGAGTGTTTTAGGTAGATTTTATTCTAATGATCACTGCTGAAAGTTAAACGCCATTCAAACAATCTAATTTTGGCAATATTTACTATAGAAAAAAAACTTATCAAAATGAAAAAAGCCTCCGCATTTAAAACGCTGATTAACTGTGGAAAATAATTGTTGAATTCAATTTTCACATTTTTGGATCTACGTACTTAGAAGCATATGCTAAACGCGGTAAGCAGTTTTTCTTTTGTCACGCAAAAATCGCCAACACAGATAGGTTGAATTTTAGTATAGATTACTAGACTATGTAATTTTTACTAGTTGCAAAACATTGAGATATGTCTTTTTTCAGAGATTAAAATCAAGCTTATCAGAAGCTAGGTTGCTCCATCGTTACCATGCTTTCGTTCGACTAAGATGAACGAAAAAACTATGCAGAGAACAGCACATGCATAATTTTAAGACATTAAAGTGCAATCTGTACAACAAAAAGGTTTTCTTGCAAGTATAAAGAAAATAGAAATACTTTAAAGTTAAAATTTTAACATTCTTAGTTAAGCTGCCTAGTCATATAGCGAAACTTTTTTTCAAAGATGATTGTTTTCTAAATATATTCACCCAGCAGTTGCTTTTGTCAAAATAATTTGACACGAAACATTGGCGGCTCTAAAGAGCATAAAAATCGCACATGATTTATTAAAACAATTGGTAGTAGATATAAAATTTCCTGCTTAAACGTTATCTGAGAAAATGTTTAAACATGAACCCTACATAGTCCTTAAGTTTCATCTCAGCACCAACAACTCACAAATGAACTCAAATTTGCATCAAAATATTATTTATAACTTTAAATGGGTATCCTTGTGTACATTCTGAGGTGTGACTGGCTCCGTTTTAATAGGGGTCTACTGAGAATTCTTTTAGCTACTTTAACCATCAATTGGATTAATCTTTCTTCACACGGATTATGAAATAAACTAAATTAATGATACCAAAAATTCAAAACGGATTCTTAGACAGACTTCTAAACAAGACCACTAATTAAAAAAAAACTGCAACTGAAGCTACACTTCGAGGCAGCGAATCAACACTATATCGGACACGCCACTTTTTGAATTTTTGAAATAAATTTCATACTTCTTATTCGTAGATATATACGTTTTCCGCATCCTGTAAAGTCTGTATAAGGCGTTGAAAATTGAGAAATTTCCTTTAATGATGAACTACCTTGTAACATATAAATCATGAAACTCTAATAACACAACAAAAACACTACGTTTCTAGATAGAATTGGTGTCATTTGCATCTGCTAAGAGAAATGTCAAAGTGCGCAAAATGTTTAATTTTACTGTATTATTCTGGGACAACGGAATAAAAATAAATGTATTAGAATAAAGATACCATACGTTGCTCCTTCAATCTATAATTGGTATCACGTATAACGTGCTTCTAGAAACTCACAAAGAGCGTCTTAATAACGCACATGGTGCATCTGACCTCGAATAACCCACAAGGTGCACGTATATTTTATTACACATGGTGCAGCTAACATTAAATATCGCACAATGTTATCTAACATCTTATATCCCACAAGGTGCATCTAATAACTTATATCGCACCTGGTGCTTTTAAAACCTAATAACGCAATTTATGCTTGATGCAATTTATTAATTCATTTGCAAGAGATATGCCGTTAACTAACCACACAAGGGGCATTTTTCTAAAGTATTACATATTAACGAAAATTATCTTAATGCTCGCACATAGTGTTTATCTGTTGAATGTGTTAAATCACAAAATTGGAACACCGTTAACATGTTCTACAAATATACATAAACTATTTAACTGTTTACAAAATCTACATACTTTTTTGTTACAATCAACTATTTAGCGCGTGTTGTGTAGGTAATGTACTTATTGTAAAGTCGTAAATATGTGCATTGAACCGTACTAAAGAATTCTACTCTGATCAATGAATATTGGAACAGTCCATACATAAAACGACAACGAGACTGTTGAACAGAGATTGAACAAAATTTATTTTCTGTGCTGTTCCATATCATAGGCCAAAAAAGGCTTACATTCACTTGGGAACTACCATCACGCCCTGTGCCCGACAAGTAAACATGTGGTTTGTAACCTAACCCTAAACCAACAGGGGTGCTATCCAGTTCATTTCACCAGACCAGTCAAAGGCTATACGTAATGTTGCCCCACTAGTTCAGTAAAGTTTATGTAAATCAGCCTTCATGCTACCCACGTGGACCACATTCTGATTATCAGTATAAATTTTAACTAGTTTACCTGCAGACTGCTTGAACATACTTTCTAGTATAAATTTTACGGATTTTAAGTCTCTCCATCTCGAACTTTTAAGTTTTCCTGTTCAGTAAACATATTATGAGCAACTTATAACACTTCATTCTATATAACCTGCACTAGCATATTTACCGGCATCGGAACTTGTTACATGTTCTGGAGTGTGGTGCATTGGACATATTTAACAAATTTTGTAGAAAATAGCAAATTACTTTTCCAAAATTCTAATTCTGTTACTTCCGAAAGCGGAATTTTAAAATAAGAATCCCTTTGCAAACAGACATGCATAAATTGCGGGTCATCAGTTGACAAACATTTCCACAAGCGGGGATTAAAGAAATAATCTTTCCAAGAACGGAAGCCAAATTTGTTGCCGTAAAGCGATTATTAAAAAGAATTTTTTCAATATTGGTATGCATTTTTCAATTTCCTTGGCATCTCAATAACCCTCGACTCTAGATTCCAGGTAAACCCTAACCAGTTCACTTTTTGTGTAGGAACGTAAATAATGTTTACTTAATTTGGTAAAAATCCAGATCATAATAAAGTTTTTAATACAGACTTTGACATTCTAATTCATCCTTCCAAACTATCCCATGCCCAACCATCGTCCAAGTATACAATAATATCACAACTTTGCGATTTCCAAAAATAGACTAGTCCTTGTACTACTTTTGATCAAATATGCCCAGCTGAAGATAACCTAACTCGTAACACAGAGAAAGTGAAAATTTTCTTCTTTCCGTTAATTATCCAAGAAAAACCTAAATATTTTCATGCGTTCAGTGAATTTTAAATGATCATAACCGGAATGTAAATAAAATAGCCATTCTTGGCATACGGTTGGCCTCTTTAACTCCTTCAAATTTGTTTGGGTTTTTTTGCACATATTTAGTTACGTGTCAAAGATCTAATGCTAATCTTGGTTTTTTTAATAACTGATTGACATGATAAAGGGGTTTACTTCAAAAGGTTTATCCGCAACTTCTATTATGCAGCCAGTCATTTTTAATTCTTGATACCTTTTAAAACAAAAGTTGACCTGTTGTTTTTTAAATGAATTGAAGGTGGTTCCTGACCAAATGGAATAACATAACCATATTTAACAGTGATTGTTGACAGGGTTTTAAAATGTTTTCCCAAACATCCACATGATTTTTAATAGATTTTTTACCAATTGTTTGATCAAAGTGTAATGACTTAATTGTAAATCGTTGTTTTAAAGACGGTGCTGTGTGAAAATGGCTTGGCACTGCTGATAGTACGGGGTTTGAATGGACAGACAATCGTTTAACTGCCTCTGGTTGTTCTCTTGGGTAAAGTCGTCACTTTTGTGTGTAAATCCTTAGCTGAAGCCACGAAAAAATGCTCTAGCGTTAAAAAATCCCCTCCCGCCTCTGCTGTAAATGAATGTTGTAAAACAAATACAGAACACCGATGAAACCTGTCAAAAAAGTCCGAGAAACCGACAAACTCCAGAACCATCAACCCAAAATACAGCAATGACTTGGCTTGGTACAGGCATTTTAAAAGAAATGGTGGATTAAACCAGGTTGTATGGCATGCCAATCCTACCGCTTCCATTACTGTAGAATGTGAGTTGGTTAGTTGATTAAAATAGATGAGTATCATATACCACTAGTCACTAACAGGTGTATATAACAATCATCGTAGTACATTCAATGTACACTAAATTCAAAAATTGGGAAAACTATCTGCAACCATATTTTCAAACGAGATTTTTCGACAAGGAAGTTGTATCTATAGTAAAACTTATTAAAGACGCGGACGAGTCGTTTTTTCTTGTAACCTTGATTAATAAGTTTACCCGAAGAAATAGGTGACGTTTGCAAAAATCAATATACTTGCTGCAAGCTCTTGCATACCTGATCAGTTGAATAATATAGACACCGTATGCAGTAGAGGCTGGAATATTGCTGCTTAGGTGATGAAAATTTATAATTTTGAAATTAAAATTGTCTCGTTTGTCATAAATTCTTGTGCTAGGATGACCGTTGGTGTCATATTCGAGGTGCTAGTCTAAAATGATGTAGATAAACCTGTTTATGTGGTTCTTAAATGTTCGTGTTCTTAAGGATATATTAACGGAAGCCACTCAGCAAATTGAGGGTTGTTAATTGAAAGGACATCACCAATATATCTATATGTACAATTAATGGACTTAATTCAGTTTCATAAGAATACAGGAACAAATCGACAAGGAGTGAGGCACAGTTTGTACCCATTAGAATACCGATTGTCTGCTGAAAAACACATCCTCCAAAAGTTACAAATATGTTGTCGATTAGAAAATCTAGCATACTATAATCCTATTCTAAGCTGTAGCATAATTTGCCTTAGTAGAAAAAACGTATTGTCGTAATCTAAAAATACATATTTGTAGGCATATGAGGAAGCAAAGGATTTATGTATAATTTCCTTAAGACAGGTTTTTAGTTTTTCGTGCGGCAAGGTAGTATAAAGAGTTAAAAAAATCAAAGGTTCTGATAGATGAAATTATAAATATGGATCTTGATTTTCAATTTTCAAAAAGTTCGTTTGCATTTTTAAGAATCCACATATGATTAATATTACTTCGCGAATAAACAGTTTCACAGTATTTTTGCTGTCCTTTTTTCACTGCAGACAATATCTTAGTCAACCGTTCTAATATTGTTTACAAAAGTTTTCGTGACGTTCAATGGTATTCAGACAAACCATGAGACGTTTCGCGCCTTTACTGTAGACAACATTACCCGAAGGATTTCGAATAGGCAACAATCTTTTGTTACTAACGTACACTTTCGTTCTAATTACGGTCAACTTTACTATGGAAAATCGAGCTATCAAAATGAAAAACCGCCGCATTTCACAACTGAATATTTTGAGGAAATAATTATTGATTTCAAAAAGTAATATTTCTGATATACAAAAGTAGCATAAGCTCGACCGCACCCGGTAAGCAGTTTTTATTTGTCATGCAAAATACCTCCACAAATTACAACGGCATTGACTATAGATGGTCCTCTTTTGCTGACAGTGTTGAATGTCTAATGAACCTCATAAAATTTAGAAATAAAGGAATTGATCAGCAACATTCATAACAGAAAAGTAGTGAAAGATTAGATCCCTTCATATTTCAAAAATCAATCTATTCATGTTTTATGAATATACCATTGCCCGTACAATCTTCAACTACAAACAATCATTGCAGGACCTAGACATTAAAACACACTTTAAACAACCTACTCAATGCGCATCTTCTTATTCCAGTTTCATATACAATCCCTCTGGTCGTGTCATTACTAGTGATCTGAACATCGTTGGCCATGAGAATCTCAGAAACATTATTTCTGGTTGTCCAAAACTCAGAAAGCCTCAAACAGTAAACTAGAATTTAAATTTTAAAACTATTCAGTTGACGACTACGCCAGAGAATGGATTAAGAGAAAAAGGAAACAAGACCCATAATTAGATGCACCGTCTAACTGGGTAAGGACAATAAGGTCTTAGGTACAACCTCAAATTAGGGAATTAGGAATCTTAGACATTGCATTAATGGTCGACCTAAATCCGTATTCATAGACGAGGTTACTATGGGGTGTCTTAATTACCTCTATGACAAATATGTTGTTGTTCCTGCAGACAAGGCTTCTAACAGCATTGTGTTTGTATGTAAGTCACATTACTGAATGCCTCACTAGGCATCAATGATAACACCGGTAATTCCACATACAAACGTACCACCTTTGACAAAGATGAAATCCTGGTTAACCATAGTCCTTCATGACTTTTTTGAATATTAATTACGACAAAGAGTCTGAAGACGTACGATACTTGTATTAGATTCTTAAATCCCATAAAAATTTTTTACAAGGAATGATACATAGATCGATATTTATAATTTCATCTATCAGAACCTTTGATTTTTTAACTCTTTATACTACTTTGCCGCACGAAAAACTAAAAACCTGTCTTAAGGAAATTATGCATAAAGCCTTCGCTTCCACATATGCCTACAAATATGTAGTTTTAAATTACGACAATACGTTTTTTCTACTAAGACAAATTATGCTACAGCGAAGAACAGGATTATAGAATGCTAGATTTTCTAATCGACAACATATTTGTAACTTCTAGAGGATGTGTTTTTCAACAGACAATCGGAATTCTAATGGGTACAAACTGTGCCTCACTCTTGCCGATTTGTTTTTGGTTGTTGGTTCTGGAATTTGTCCGTTTCTCGGACTTTTTTGACAGTTTCATCGGTGTTCGGTATTTTTTTGTATTACCTTCATTTACAGCAGAGGAGACGGGAGGGGAGTTTTTAACGCTAGAGCATTTTTTCGTGGCTTCAGCTGAGGATTTACACACAAAAGTGACGAATTTACCCAAGAGAACAACCAGAGGCAGTTCAACGATGGTCTGTCCATTCAAACCCAGTACTATTAGCAGTGCCAAACCATTTTCACACAGCACCGTCCTTAAAACAACGATTTACAATTAAGTCATTACACTTTGATAAAACAATTGGTAAAAAATCTATTAAAAATCATGTGGATGTTTGGGAAAATATTTTAAAACCCTGTCAACAAGCACTGTTAAATATGGTTATGTAATTCCATTTGTTCAGGAACCTCCTTCAATTCATTTAAAAAACAACAGGTCAACTTTTGTTGTAAAAGGTACCAAGAATTAAAAATGACTGTCTGCTTAATAGAAGTTGCTGATAAACCTTTTGTAGTAAACCCCTTTACCGTGTCAATCAGTGATTAAAAAAAACCAAGACTAGTTTTAGATCTTTGACACGTAACTTAATATGTGCAAAAAAAACAAACAAATTTAAAGGAGTTAAAGAGGCCAAGAATAGCTATTTTATTTACATTCCGGTTATGATCATTTAAAACTTATTGAACGCATGAAAATATTTCGGTTTTTCTTGGATAATTAACGGAAAAAAGAAAATTTTCATTTTCTCTGTGTTACGAGTTGGGTTATCTTCAGCTGGGCATATTTTAACAAAAGTAGTACGAGCACTAGTCTTTTTTGGAAATCGCAAAGTTGTCATATTATTGTATACTTGGACGATGGTTGGGCATGGGATAGTTTGGAAAGATGCATTAGAATGTCAAAGTCTTTATTTAAAACTATTAGGATCTGGATTTTTACCAAATTTAGAAAAAATATATTTACGTTCCTACACAAAAAGTGAACTGGGTAAGGTTTACCTGGAATCTGGAGTCGGGGGTTATTGAGGTGCCAAGAAAGAAAATTGAAAAATGAATACCAATATTGAAACAAAATCTTTTAATAATCGCTTTACGGCAACAAATTTGGCTTCCGTTCTTGGAAAGATTATTTCTTTATACCCGCTTGTGGAAATATTTGTCAACTGATGACCCGCAATTTATGCATGTCTGTTTGCAAAGGGATTCTTATTTTAAAATTCTGCTTTCTGAAGCAACAGAATTAGAATTTTGTAAATTAAAGTAATTTGCTATTTTCTACAAAATTTGTTAATATGTCCTATGCACCAGACCCCAGAACGCGTGTAACTAGTTCCGATGCCGGTAAATATGCTAGTGCAGGTTTTATAGAAAGAAATGTTCTTCAAGTTGCTCATAATATGTTTACTGAACAGGAAAACTTAAAAGTTCGACATGGAGAGACTTAAAATCCGTAACATTTATACTAGAAAGTATGTCTACGCAGTTTGAAGGGAAACTAGTTAAAATTTATACTGATAACCAGAATGTGGTCCACATGTCAGGTGGGTAGCATGAAGGCTGATTTACATAAACTTTACATGAACAAGTGGGGCAACATTACGTATAGCCTTTGACTGGTTTGGTGAAAGGAACTGGATAGCACCCCTGTTGGTTTAGGTTGTTGAGTTATAAACCACATGTTTACTTGTCGTGCAAAGGGCGTGATGGTAGTTCCCAAGTGGATGTAAGTCTTGTTTTGGCCTATGATATGGAACAGCACAGAAAATAAATTCTATTACGGACTATGTTGAATTAAGCCGTACAAAAAATCTTCTTTCTACCAGGTTCTGACAAATAGAGCATTTTTGCTCAATCTCTGTTTAACAGTCTCGTATTCATTGATCAGAGTAGAATTCTTTAGTACGGTTCAATGCACATATTTACGACTTTACAATAAGTACATTACCTACACAACACGCGCTAAATAGTTGATTGTAACAAAAAGTATGTATATTTTATAAACAGGTAAATAGTTAATGTATATTTATAGAACATTTTAACAGTGTTCCTATTTTGTAATTTGACACGTTCAACAGATAAACACTATGTGCGAGCATTAAGATAATTTTCGTCAATATGTAATACTTAGCAAAATGCCCCTTGTGTGGTTAGCTAACGGCATATCTCTTGCAAATGAATTAATAAATTGCATCAAGCATAAAATGCGTTCGTTATAAGGGTTTAAAAGCACCTTGTGCGATATAAGATATTAGATGCACCTTGTGCGATATAAGATGTTAGATACACCTTGTGCGATATATAATGTTAGCTGCACCTTGTGTAATAAAATATACGTGCACCTTGTGGGTTATTCGATGTCAGATGCACCATGTGCGTTATTAAATTTGAGACGCTCTTTGTGAGTTTCTAGAAGCACGTTATACGTTATACGAATTATAGATTGAAGGAGCAACGTAAGGTATCTTTATTCTAATACATTTATTTTTATTTCGTTGTCCTAAAATAATACAGTAAAATTAAACATTTTGTGCACTGTGACATTTCTCTTAGCAGATGCAAATTCTATCTAGAAACGAAGTGTTTTAGTTGTTTTATTTTAGTTTCATTATTTGTATGTTAAAAGGTAGTACATCATGGAAGGAAATTTCGCAATTTTTAACGCCTTATACAGACTTTACGGGTTGCGGAAAACGTATATTGGACATTGTAAGAAGCAGTAAATCTGTATGTACGAATAAGAAGTATGAAATTTATTTCAATAAATTCAAAAAGTGGCGTGACCGAGATAGTGTTGATCCGCTGCCCCGAAGTGTAGCTTCAGTTGCAGTTTACCTTAGTGGGCTTGTTCAGCAGTCTGTCTCAGTAGCTCATTTTGGTATCATTATTTTTGTATATTTCATAAACCGTGTGAAGAAAGATTAATCAAATTGATGGTTAAAGTGGCGAAAAGAATTCTTAGTAGACCCCTATTAAAACGGAGCCAACCACACCTCAGAATTTACACGAATTAATCAGAAGTTTGGTACAGATCAGACTCATTTACCTAATGTTAGAATTTGTGCAATGGTTTTTCTCAGCTATTTTTAAGCTACAGTGAGCTTGCTATAATAGAGATGTCAAATTTGAAAATTTTCAGCACGACGTATGTTTCTGTTAATATTGGAAAAAGCAAAACAGCAGTTAACAGGAGATGAAACAATGTCATTATTTCCACGACTAACTGTTCCACGAGTCCAGTTATGTGGCTTTTGACTTGTATCAATTTAGCAAATTTGTCTTTCAATTCCGACGAATACATCACAGATTAGAATCGTCCTTTGTCTTACACCATGACTGCGGAATTACTTTTGTATTCCTTTTACTGCTATCGGCTTAATTGTAAACAGTTTTATATGCACAGTTTGTGTGGCGGTGTCACCACTGCCGCTGCATGTAATGGTGTACCAGATCGTCTCAAGGAACACGGAAGATTTCGCACGACTTTGCTAAAGACTGTTATATCAAAGAGCCAGTCGGTATACAGCTAAGCGTTTCTTCCATTCTTGGTATATCATTTATACAAAATCTTTTAAGTTAATGTACGTTAATATTTTGTTCATTAGAGTGCGCTTAATATTTCCTTTTGTCGCAAACACGTTCGATATTTTTTTAATTCAGCCCATAGAATAGTATTATTGTTTATTCGGACAAAAGTAGTGAGGTCGAATATTCATTGTCCGTTCATGAGTATTAATGTCACGTGACATCTTCTTATGCTTTTAAAACCCGTGGATTTCCATATGTACTTATCCAACTTCTATATTTTTGGTGAGAAGTAGTATGACACGATGAAAAAAAGATCTAAACAAGTTAAGACCTATACGTATACAGATGACTTTTTCCGAATCGCTACGATAGAAACTCGCTGTATCAAATATAGTGTAGTAAAAAAATATTTGGCATATATTTGTCCATTAACATATTCGATCGTTTTAACTAATGTTTCAATTTGTCATCTGAAAATATGTTTCAAAGGTACTGCCATCACAAATTTGAACAAATAAATGCAAAATTTACGCTTCTGCACAATATTTTTCTATATCAAATGTTTTTGTTCAAAAGGACATTTATCTAACTTTATCTGACCCCAAAATTATTTTTCCAATTGCAATTTATTAAAAGTTTGAATCATTTTTCTTTACGCATTTACTGACAAAATGATATGGAAAAAATCAGCTCATCTTTTTAATGACACGATGAATAAAAATTCATTGACACGATTAAAAACAGTCAGTTATTTCTTAGTGATTAGTTGTATACTTCCACATGTGGCTTTTCAATAACTTTTTACAACTAATGTCTGTATAACATTGAATATTATATCAAAAGTCGACAATTGTTAATACAATAGGACTATGATGTATAAATTCTTGACACTAATCACTAGACATGGAAAAAGGTAACAAGCAGCGGAGCAGTTTTTTAATTCATCTTAAAACCATAGTGATTAATTCAACATAGAATAAATGCTCTTATTGAGAAATTCCAGAGCAGGGCTTAAGCGGAAAACTGTGTTATATGTTAACGCTCAACATATGAGTTCGAACCTATCAACAAATAACAACATAACGAACAAGGTTTTGTACAAATATTTCCTACTATGTCGACATTAAATAGTATTAAACGGAACCGTCTACTTGGTAGGTCAATATATTGATGTCAAACTTTTATAAAAAAAAGTATAATGTATGAATTTAGGCAAACATAACCAAATGTGCTGCCTACAATTTATAATAAAGACGCAGAGCGAAAAATTTAAAGGTAAATTAGCGTACAGATGACAGTTAAATGTCAAGAATGAAGACATCATATTTAGCTGTAACACGGATACTTCCTATGTCTAACAATTTTTAACATTTGTCGGTTGCAAATATTTTGAGAATTCCATAGTTATCTTTTACATTAAAACAGAAACGGAATACGTGTAAAACTTGTAGTTACTAAGGACAATATTATATCATTTGAACAGACCGCGAGATTGACCTTAATTGACCGAATTATACACAATTTTCATCACGTATTACACCTGTAGACGCCTGAAGATACACAGAAAAGAATCTACGAATCTACTTGCACAAATGTACACTGTTTTATTATAAAATTATTTATATCTATGGTTTAATCACCCGTTTTCTTTCATTGTTAATTCTAATAAATGAATAATAAATAATAATAAACATTCAAACAAACAAAAAATTAACAAAAAATAACCCCATAAAAACCAGCTTTTATTGATGTCATATAATATTGTTTTTTTATTTTTTATGTCAACGCACCAAATAGGTGACATAAAATTCAGTTTTGCAGAAGGTACGAACGTTGACATAAGTTTGTCACTCTTTTTTGTTTCCTTTAATCAATTTGAGGTGAAATGTCACCAACAGAAATCAACAAAATGCATATGGTCTACCCACATGTCAAATGTCAAAAGCCAACCTCAAAAGACAATAAAATTTAAACCCTGGTACTCATTTGTCAATAATTCTTATCTTACATTCGTTTACGCTTATAGTCATTTTTGATTGGTCAAACGGCCTTAAACCAGTACTTCCCAGATCCGTTCTTACTTTGATGAAAGACTTTGTTTTACCATATATATTAATATTTAATATTAAACTCTCCATTATATGTAAATTAAACAAATAAAATAATCTAGAACAAAAAACAATTAAAGATGAAAAACAGTAAATATATTTAATACATGGGAGTAAACTCAGGTTCTGCAGAAAGGTAAGCAAATGGGGCCCACCATTTCGCTCTAAGTTATTATCACTCTAGCAAAAGGAATCATTAGCGCAGTAAAGGGTCTGAACAAGATAACGATGGTACACTAAATCCATTTTGTGCAGTACACTCAGAGGCTCTTTTTCTTTATAAAAAAGGGGATATCAAGGATGGGCTTTTCAAAGATCACATGAGTTATTTTAATGATCAAGCCTGGGTGTCACTTGAAAAGAAAAAAAAACTTCTTATTTAATAATCACCGTTGAAAGAATGGTACATACAACGCATTGTTCAGTTTTAATTTAAAATATAAATTTCGTGCTTTTGTTCCATGCAAAATATAAGGCTAACATTGTTTTGCGACGTATGCAGGTTGTTCAGTATATAAAGCAATTAGAATAGAATAGATGCATGTTATAACCACAAAACAAAAAGGTGTTATTATTTTCATATATAACTTTAAAGTATTAAAATTTTTTAATTTCGTAAAATGATGAGTTGTTATTGTTTTTCTGCTTAATCATTTATAAAAGATGAATTGACTAAGTATTTACGTATTTGATGCAAATAAAATACTAGTATTAATTTGAGCAACGTACTATTTAGATTGTTTTCATCATTAATCAATCTATTTTGAAAAGAAATAATTTTCATTTTAATATTGATATCAAGCGGGAACCTGCCAAGGAATACATTCGGAGAAAGTTGAGTTCATTTTTTAGTTGTTGGTGCTGAGATGAAACTTAAGGATGATGTAGGGTTCATGTTTAAACATTTTCTCAGATAACGTTTAAGCAGAAAATTTTATATCTACTACCAATTATTTTAATAAATCAAGCGAGATTTATATGCTCTTTGGAGCCGCCAATGTTTCGTGTCAAATAATTTGACAAAATAAACTGCTGGGTTAGGTTAATATATTTAGAAAAAAATCATCTTTGAAAAAAAAGTTTTGCTATATGATTATGCATCTTAACAAACATTTTAAAATTTTCACTTTAAAGTATTTCATAGAAAACTATTTTCTTTATACTTGCAAGAAAACATTTTTGTTGCACAGATTGCACTCTGATTTCTTAAAATTATGCATGTGCTGTTCTCTGCATATTTTGTTCGTTCATCTTTTCTTTGTCGAACGAAAGCATGGTCGCGATGGAGCAACGTTGCTTCTGATAAGCTTATGTTTTTAATCTCTGAAAAGACATATCTCAATGTTGTGCAACTAGTAGATATTACATAGTCTAGTAATCTATACTAAAAGT
The DNA here is from genome assembly GCA_944474755.1 of Limnoperna fortunei. Classification (NCBI taxonomy): domain Eukaryota; kingdom Metazoa; phylum Mollusca; class Bivalvia; order Mytilida; family Modiolidae; genus Limnoperna; species Limnoperna fortunei. Next base: position 44,258,269 of record OX104115.1, read on the forward strand.
CAACTTGTCTGTAATTTGGGATTTTTGCGTGACAAAAAAAAACTGCTTATCGCGTGTGGTCAAGCTTAATTTCCTTACGTAGATCCAAAAATGTGAAAATTGAATTCACAACAATTATTTTCCACAGTTAATCGGCATTTTAAAATGCGAAGGATTTTTTCATTTTGATAAGTTTATTTTCTATAGTAAATATTAAGCAAAATAAGAATGTTTGTTTGTTTGAATCGCGTTTAACGCCACTTTCAGCAGTTTTTCAGCTATATCATGGCTGTCAGTTTTTATTGGAAGAGAAGGCCAATCCTTGTTAATAAATATTGGATTCGAGTGCACCCTTCCCGCAGTGAGACTCGAACCCGCAACGTAAGTGTTGACAGATCACGTGATCATTAGTATAAGAACTACCTTAACCACTCGGCCACCGAGGCCCCTAAATAAGAACGGAAGTATAAGCTAGTTGTTGATTTCAAAAAATTATATTTGGGATAACATAAGTAATCATAACTGCTTATTATCCAACATTTATTTATAATCTCTTATATTCAAGGCGAGATAAAGCTTAATTGGTACATGGTTAATAAATGGGAGAGGGTGACCTACCACAAAACATTTACTTATTTCTTGCAAACTGAACTAAAGATTTCATGTATTTTTGTTCATGGTAATAATCTTTTTGACCAACTAGCGATAAAGACTATTGGGGGCATCTAGTTTTTTCAATTTTAATTTGTCGTGTTGGTGTAATATATAGCTAGCGGAGTGAAAATAAGAACACTTTCCCCATGTGGAGCTCTGAATTGATTGTTTTACTATATTCAGAAAAATACTAAATACTTACAATTGATTTATTATCATTTTCCTGTGATTTAATTAATTGTGTTGGTTTGTTGGTTACCATGCAAGCGAAGTGTATGTACTTCCTATGACTAAACAATAAATGTTAAAAAAAGACTTCCTTGCTAACCAAGTGTACGTTTTCGCGCAAATTTAGCAAATGCATTTAATATTTGATTTAAGTTTATTTTTTATATTTTCAATATTGGACATCATTTATGCAAATAGCATATGTTATAGAGATGTAAGGTAAATATGTTGTTTATACACGTATATCATCAGTTAAATATATTAATGATATTTTTTATTGTTTTCGCTTGGTTCTGGAAATCATTTTGCTACTTAAAGCATCAAAACTCATGCATGTTACATGTGAAATATCATGTCAAGTATGCAAATAATTATTTACTTCTAATTATGTGCTCAAAATTCAGCCACCGAATTAGATGCACTTCGTGTATGATTTAAGTTTCTACTTAAATTAGCTGTTGGGATAGCCTGTGGCAAAAATGCTTAAAAATACTTATTATCTCAGAGAATGCTGAATAAAAACAAAGATCTAGATTGGCAGTATTTGGCCACAGCTTTATTATACAAGTACAATAATATATATATATATATATATATATATATATATATATATATATATATATATATATATATATATATATATATATAAAAATATATATATAAAAATAAATAAATAGATAAATAAATAAATATATATATTTGAAATATAAGACAAGATTAAAGTTCCAGTCTATATATTGGTCGCCGCAACTTGATGGCAGACCATAAATGAATTAGCAACTGGTATATATGGGGGATGAGCAACCCTGGGAAACAGAGGTTACTCCAGAATTTAGATATTTGCTAGTTGACAGTTAATAAAAAGGGGGGCCAGTGCAGTGAAAAATCTGCCTTATTGTCCGAAACCACCATTTGTACGCTTCTCACACTCCACGGCGATAACAAGACTGCCTTTTCCTTGCAAGGCTCCTCAATCCTGAAGCTCCAAGCTGTCCCAATACCTGAAAATATTCAAGAAAAGGAAGCGAAGTACCGATTTCATTAACAAGATGATTATAGCAAAATATATTACAAAATGTATTAACGTTGTGCGTGTTATGTAATGGAGGTGGGTGGGAGGGTTTTAAAAATTTAGATTGCCAAACCGACATTTTTCCTGTCACCTCCTTGCAGACGATTTTCAAAAAGACCGAACCTCGATTTGGTTTTTCTATTTTAAGACAGGTTTAACCAATCACCAATCATGTGTTTAAGGAATACTAGAGCGAAAGCAACAACAGCCAACAACTATACTAGTCAGTCAAAAATCTGCCAAATTGACTGAAATGACAGATGCTCGTCATGTGTCGTTTCAGGCAACCGCCACAGAATGGGGGGGGGGGGGGGGTTTGAACTGCACAGCTGTGCCAATACTGTTAAATATATATCTATAACTAATATATAACTGATATATAACTAATATATAATATAATGTATTTCTAGTATATATATGGCATATTTATATATATGAATAACAAATTGAAATAGCACTGTTATATTCAATATAATATATTTCTAGTATATATATGGCATATCTACATCAATATAAATGTGAATAACAAAAATAGCACATGAATGTCTGTGCTTGAACGTATATACAAATTCAGAACTTCTAGTATACTTATGTTGTTGGTTTGAATGTTGTTGAACGCCACTTACAGCAATTTTTCAACTATATCATGGCGTTCAGTTTTTTATTGGGGGAGAAAGCCGGAGAACATCCCGACATACGGTGGGAAAACTTGCTCTAGTATATAAATTTAACTAAATATTTGCAGAACAGATATACAATTACGAATTTTTAGTATGCATATGTCATAGTAAACTAAATAATTGCAGCATGTAGATTTGTCTAAATATTAGTTTATGTAACATTTTTGATCAATAACAAAAACACAATTTGTCGAAATTATTTTAAAATTTTCCAGCGACCAGAGCATAATAACATACAGAATTGCATTCTAACCAATACATTACCAAGATCATTCCGCCCAATATTTATCATAGTAAATTTTTGGAGGGTCTTCCAATTTAATAAAGATTCCAATATAACCATCGAGTTAATGCATTCCTTATGATGTATAAGCAAACAAGGCAGATCTTGTGTGTGTTCTTGCAAGGCTCCTCAATTCACAAGCTCCAAGCTGACCCAATACCTGAAAATATTCGAGAAAAATAAGCGAAGTACCAATTTCATTAATGAGTTAGCAAAATATATTACAAGATGTTTGACCTGCCATACTTGTATAGCATTCGGAATCTGTAGTGTTTTGCTAATATACATGTATATACTAGAATAAAAAGCAACAAACATTTATAAAGATATCAAGTGTAAATTATGTGTTTAGTTACATGAAGGGATTCTAATATAATTTTTGAAAAAAACATTAGATTTCTGCATTCCAAGAGATTTTATATCTTCAGTTGACAATTCTTTCCATGGAGGAATGTGTTGCCATACCAATGTGAAAACAGTCTTTGAATTAAACAGGTAGTCCGGTGCCCACTGCGTGTTAGATCAAGTCTGGGCCTCTAAAACGCAGAACTATGGACGCCCAGCTGGCGTGTGCCAAGAAATAAGATGTTACATTATTTGATAATAAAAATTGCTGGAGATGCATGTAATTCATTTATTTTAACTGGCCATATCGTAAATTGTTGCAAAAACAACGGTTACCATAAAAGAAATGTAAAATGAAACTGATCCCGGTAGTTCAATAAATTTTGTAACCAGTCATAGTTAAGCTGAATGGGTCCGGTATGACTTGTACCTTTAACATAAATGGTTGCAGAAAATTAAGGTGTATACAGAACAATAATTCATGTTAAAAGGAAATGTGGACAAAATACAAATACGAATACAAATATTTATCAGCACAAACTCATGGTACAGTACATGGTTAAGGCACAACAATTTAAAGGATCACTACAAAGTGTGTTATACAAAATGTAATACAATTCTTCACATTAATTGTATTTATTATTATATTATATTATATAGTATACAGATGATATAACCAATTAAAATTACGTTTTATATAATATAACTTTTTCTTAATTCAAAGCATTCTAAAATAAATGTGGCAGTAAGTTTTAGACAAAATTCAGATTTGCTATTCAACAAAAAGCATAATAGGGATTTGTTAAAAGATTTGGGATTAAACTTTTAGTTTTCTTAAGAAATGTACTTCTTATCAGCTTATAATTTTTGCAATGCAACAGAAAGTGTTCTTCATTTTCAATTTCTCCTGCATTGCAAACTAGACAGTTTCCATCTTTTCTATTTAGTTTTTGGTATCTTCCCTTTTCTATCATTAGATTATGAGCACTGATACGAATTTTACAAAGAGCAGCCCTGTCTTTAGCTTTCTTTAAGATATCTATCTAAATAGCGAGATCTGCATCCTATTTTAAAAGTTTTTGAAAAAAAAATCTAGTTTTGGAGATGTGTCTATAAGTGTATTTTGATTTTGGAGATTTTGATCATTTAATCTAATTTTTATTTGATTTAAGTATTGTTTAAGTGAGCTAAAATCATGATTTAGAAAGGAAAATCCTAAATTATTTAATACTGTTTTCAGTTTGATAAACCAATTGTTTGAGTGAACAGAATTTTCAAAAATAGTTTTTACTAAAGAATTTTCCGAGTGTAAAATATATTCTAGATATTTGATGCTTGAGTACAGAATTTTACTTTTTAAGGGAAGTCGACATAGTTCAGCTCGACATGCATCATTAGTAGCTTTGCACTGTACACCTTGAATTTCTTTTATAAATTTAAGATGTAATTTTTCAAATGGTTCAGTATCTTTAAAGTTGGAGAAAAAACCCCATATTTCACTGCAGTATGTGATAATGGATAAAATTTGTTTATCAAAGAGTTTTTCTAATAATTTGCAAGGGTTATTTAATCCAATTAGCTTTTTAATTTTAAAATATGATCTTCTGGCTTTTTCCATCAATGTGTTAATAGCTAGATTAAAGTTGCCATTACATTTTATTAAAATGCCTAGATAACAGTACTGAGATACCGTTTCTAGATATATAAATTATTATATTTGAATTGGTTTTAAAAAGGTTTTACCATTCGAATTAAATACTACTACTTTGGATTTATCAGCATTTACATGTAAATTCCATATTGAACAGTATTCCTGCATGGCAATGAGACAGTTTTGCAACCCTTCCTTACTCTGAGATATTAGTACAATATCATCAGCATAAAGAAGAATGCTTACTCTAATACCACCAAAAACCACTGGGTAATATATGTTGTTTTCAAGTTTTTTGTTGTATCATCTATAAAAAATTTAAAGAGAAGAGGACTCAAAACATCACCTTGTTTAACCCTCTTTCAGATATAAATGGCTCACTTAGACCATTTGAAAATTTAATTTTACACATAGTATCAGTATACATGGAGTATATAATTTTAAATATTTTATTAGGAGTGTTATGTTTTAGCAGTTTATGAAAAAAAAAAAAAAAAAAAAAAACAATTCTCCACACTGTGTCAAAGGCTTTTCTTAGGTCAATGAAGGCCGCAAACACTTTGATTTCCATTTATAGTTATCTGTGATAGTTTTTAGAGTAAAAATGTGATCAGAAGTCCTGCTTTTCTCTTTAAATCCTATTTGGTTCTTACTTATTAGAGAGTTATTATTCATAAATTTCAAAAGTCGATTGTATTTAATCTTATTAAATAATTTTCCCAAGTTTGAGCTGATAGATATTCCCCTATAATTATTAGGGTCAAATCTATTACCTTTTTTATGTAATAAAACTAAATAGCTTTCATTCCAAGATTTAGGGAACAAACCATGTGAAAAGATCAAAAAAGTTTAGAGTGGTTTAATTAATGCTGTGGTACTATTCTTCAGCATTTCATTAGAGATGAGGTCTGATGATGCACTTATACCATTATACCATTTTTAAGTAATTTAATTGCTTTTATTATCTCCTCACAGGTAATTTCGTTGTTCGACTCACCTGAGATTGAGAAGTTAATATTTGATTTTAGGGTCTCAAATTCCTGAGTGATATTTTGTTGTTCATTACTATATGCAGTGTCAGCTTTATTTTGTTTTTTGTAAAATGATATGAAATCTTCCTTTGGAATATCAGTGTCATCAACTCGACCATCTGATTCCCTTTCAAGTTTATTTATCATGTTCCAAAATACTGTTGGATCTTAGCACAGTTGTTAATTCAGAACAAATTTTGTTTTTGTATGACTTTTCTTCAAATTTGCAAAGACGTCTGTATTTTGATCTAAATGAATAGAATTTTTTCCTATATTCATCTTTTCCGGGAAATTTATTTACAAGTTTTTTTATTTTTTCTGTGTTCCTGAGATCTTTACATGACTCTGAGAACCAGTGTCTAGTTTTAGGGGTTTTTTGTTTTGTTTTGTTTTTTTTTCATTTTTATTTTTAATGTTGCTAGGGGGTTTAACATTTTTTTCTGGCATTTTCTTGTAAAATTGTGGTTAAGGAATCAGTAGCCAAATTAATGTCATTAAATTTAGTTGTCATAAATGTATCAAGTTTTTGTTTACTTTCAATGCTATTTATATTCTGGGAATACAGTTCAACTGATTCTTTTGTCGATTTTGAAAGCTGCTCTTTACATGAAAATTTGTTAACAATGAACAACTAATCATACAATGTTTTGAGAAAGAAGTGAAATCATGTACAGTAAAATCAGCAACAATATTGAATATATCATTAGAAACAATAATATAATCCACAACACTACATCCATTATATGTAACACAAGTGTATTTCCTAATAGATCTCCAATGGTTCTACCATTTAGTATTTTTAGTCAGGGGCGGATGCAGCCTCAAATGAAAGGGGGGGTCCAAATTTGTCATGGTGGCCGAAGGCCACCATGCCGACCTCGCAGAGGTCGTATTACGGCAGGGGGTCTGAACGAAATGGTGTAAAATCCTGCATTCTGACGATTTCCTGACACCTAAAACATGTCCGTTAAAATGTCATTTTGTTATGCTAAAACAAAAAAAAGAAGGCTTTTTTCAAAAATTTTTGATAGATTCGCACAAACAGTTAACTTTCAGTGAATTTGCCCACAATCGTCGTATAACTAAAAAGTTTCTATTCCCTATTCGATCTTTTATAAACGCAATGAGGTACCAAGTAGGGGTCCAGACCCCATGCTTGTCAAAACGAAAGGGGGGTCCGGACCCCCCTCTGGATCCGCCACTGTTAGTCTAGATTCTTGACATGTATTCAAAAGAAGTTTACCACTTTTATTAATTGGTTTACTGTCAAAAAAGCTGTGACCGTGATAGGAGGGAAGCAGGGCTTTACTCCTATTTTTATTTAAATAGAAATGCTTTACTCGTATTAATATGTCCATAACATTATTATTATTGTTGTTTAGGGGAAATTTGAAACTAGAATTACAAGATATTGATAAAATGTCGGGAGAACCATGATGCTTCCCGTGGATGCTTCGCATCCCAGATGTGATAAAATTAAAGAAATTGTTAAACCATTTGAAACAAAATAACATTTTTCGAGATTTCCGGGGTTGGAAGATCATTAAACAAATTTTTCTTCCAAAGACGTGTAGTTGAATTGAAGATTAATAAGGATTAAAAAATTTAGATTGCCAAACCGACATTTTCCTGTCACCTCCTTGCAGACGATTTTCAAAAAGACCGAACCTCGATTTGGTTTTTCTATTTTAAGACAGGTTTAACCAATCACCAATCATGTGTTTAAGGAATACTAGAGCGAAAGCAACAACAGCCAACAACTATACTAGTCAGTCTTCCTTCGATAAAGGAATTTAATGCTGAATACATTAAATTCACAAATATAACTTGATTTTGTACAGTACATTTTGAGACAGTTTGAGGCACTGCCACATGTAATCGATTACAAGGATCCGCGTGGATCATAGTATTGTCAATCTGACGAGAGACATTTCATGCGTAAAACACTTATTCTAATATTACTTGCATTCAACGTTTTGAGACCACAAGCGTGTTAAAAATGATGTATGTATGAGCAACAGACGACGAAGAGGGCGTGTCTTGAAGGTCTCTCCCCTTCAAAACTGGAAAACTATTGCGTATGACGTATTAGTCTGATAAATAGCGAACACGCTATAATTGACGGAACAGCCAGTCCAGTTTATGCCGAAAATGGTTTGTTGGCTATAGGTACCTTAAATTCTAAAATGTACCGTTATTGTCTTATTAGAATAGAAATAATTCATTGAAGTTGTGTTTTATCATTGTTTACCTGTGGCTCGTGATAAAATATTGCCACATAAATGGTCATCCCGTTGGAAAACAATGATAAACCACGGCCTCCGTTAATTATTTCTTAATTATATTGACTATCTAAAATTTTCTTACAGTGGACAAAGGCAAGAATACTGTTGTGACAATTTTGAACCTAAAGGTGACATATGCACAGGTTAGTACGTATTCATTTGCTTATTAATAGCAACTTCTTTCACAACAAAAGTAACGATACTACATATTTCTACGTGAGAAATGTATTAAATGGATGCAGGACACATTCGCTGAAAAATTAGTCTTCACACTTGGTATATTGTTGGTTATTTTATATTCTTATAGGGGCCTCGTTGGCCGAGTAGTCAAGGTAGTTCGTCTACTATTGATCACGTGGTCTGTCAACACCGAGATTGCGGGTTCGATTCTCACTGCAGGCAGGGTGTACTCGACTCCAATCTTAATTGACAAGGATTGCCAGTTTTCTTGCCGCAGGTCGGGGGTTTTCTCCGGGTACTCCATCCGGCTTCCTCCCCCAATAAAAAACTGGACGCCATGTTATAGCTGAAAAATTGCTGAAGTGGCGTTAAACACCATCAAACAAACAAACAAACATATATTCTTATATGACGTGCTTCAAGGCTTTGAGACCACAAGGTTTAAAAAAAAGACTTATGTATCAGCAACACGCGACGAGGAGGGCGTGTTTTAAAGGGCTGTTCCAATAACAAAACTGTTACTCCCACTGAAAAGCTATTGCGAATGACCAATTAATCTTATAAATAGACGCACGCGCTATAATTATCCGTTGCAATATATTGTGAGTTACGTGGACGGAACAGCCAGTTTATGGCGGAAATGATGTTTTCAATAGGTACGTAAATATTATAAATGTACCGTAATTGTCGTATTAGAATAGAAATAATTCACGGAGTCTGTGATTTATTATTGTTTTACAACTGGGTGACCATTTATGTTGCTCGGGATGGTACCAACTTTGGACGAAACATTATCAATATCAGCATTAGGCAGATGTTAATCACGTGATTAAGAATGCCTTAAACCTCAACTTTCTCGCTTTTATATATTGTTTTTCCGACGCAGTCGGTATTATATTCACTTTTTACCCTTTGACCTCATGACACTTCACCTCTCGACAAAGCAAGTCACGTGATCCTAATTCTGATTTTTGATTAATCAAAAACCAATTTGGACGGGGGTTCGGAACAGGGTAATAAATTGGACAGGGGTTCGGAACAGGGTGGTAAATTGGCAATTCACCTTTCAAATTGTGTACTATTATTATTAGATTTTGCCGTCTGTTTGTTTATAAAATTATTTCATAGCGCAATTTAAGTATTAAGAACGATAGAGATGAGCTGCAGTTTGTAAAATTTTATATTAAACAACTTGTACAAAAATGTTAAATATTTTTTTTGAAGTACAGCGCAATTAAAACGCATATTAACACGCTGGATTTTTGCGGGATTTTATGGAGTGTAAAAAAGACGAAGAGAAGAAATTTTAATTAATTTCTTTATTAAATACAAATTAACAATCATTTTATATTCATGTTGATAGTAAATCAAATGTATTATTATTGTTCTTGGGCGTCCGTCGTAGTACACACATAGATAGAGAGTTATGGCTCTAATTGTAAAGTATACTTTGCTTAATCAGTAAATTTTAAACTATAAACATTTTATTAAAAAAATTCTAATATTCAATTTGTTGACATTATTGTATAACTCCTTTGGTGCTCGCAGAAAAACTTCATTTCTATATCTTAGGCAGTGGATTTCAATACATAATAGCAATACACGTTCTGGAATACAAGTACATGTACAAAAAATACATGTAGTTGTATGTAAATTATCAATTTTAAGTTAACTGTATGCTTGGTAAATCTCACAAATCTGTTAATATCGAAAACACGTAAATAAAAAGGGAGGGGGGGGGGGGGGCGCACACATGTATAAATTAATAATTTCAAACTCGTTTCGCCTGGGACTAATGTTAATTTATAGGTTCATGATTTCTTTCACGTAGTAATAATCGCGTCCGTCAGTACTTCCCCAAAAAAATTTCCATCAAACATTTCTGGTCTATTGAAACGGGGAATTTGTATGACAATAATGGCGATTCGTAGTTCAATGCATAACTCAATTTATATCTTTACTGCGTCGGTTATCTTTTTTAAAGATAGTACTTGTTTTCTTATTAGAAATAATTTTTTCTTTAGGAAAAATATTAGAAAACATTAAAGCAGGAAGAACAAAGTAATTTTAGATACACGTTTCAAAGTCGTTTTTAAAAAAGTCCGTTTAAGCGAATTGATAAAGATATTTTTTAATAGCTGTCGCATCACACTAAATATTTCAGGGTTTTTAACTGCCGAAAAAAAATTAAAATACTCAACTTTCAATACAAAAGTAGTACACAATAAATTATCGACAATTCAAAAGTAACATGCCGCCATATTTACCGAAATGACAAAGATTTGTTAAAATACATTGTTAAACCTGGTGATTATTGTGTACTGATGCACTATTAAAAGTTTTTTTTGAAATATTCTAATTAATTTAATGTATTTTGCAGCATGTCTTATTGGTTATACATCAAAGGGCGGTTCTAACTGTCAGCCTTGTAATGGAGAAACATTTGGAGACAAATGTGCATTTCGCTGCTCGTGCACAGGAACGCAGATGTACGTTGTCTTAGTATTTAGTTTTAATCAATCATTATTTTCATGCTATAACTTTGAATTTATGTATTTCGCTTAATTTAACTATTATTTGCAAAGAGTCATGATATTGTTTACTGTAATTATACATTATAGTCGAAATTTTTCACGAAGAATACAAATTGAAAAAAAATATTTTATGCAATTTAAAACATTATAACAGGAGCGAATTGAAAGTACACGTTGTAAATGTTCTATTTTTTTTTAGTTAAATTTTGATGTGATTGTTGTTTTCATTTGATTTATGATCGAAATAGCTTTATGTAGTGTCATTGGTTTTAACATGTTTAAGACCAAATTATGCGCTTGCAACTTTTTGCAAATGTAATATTTGTAACAGATTTGTGATTCTTCATTAAATTTGTAATTTATTGTTTATATCTACACTGATTACTAAAACATTTCCCTTGCCGACGCGAGGTTGTATCAAAAAGTGTTCGTGGAGAGAACGCCGTTTTAGTATAATGAAAGAAAAGAGAAAGCTCTCATAGTCTCACACTAATCTGCTCTTCAAAACAGTTGAAAACCGTGCTAGAAAGAGGTTGTGTATTGTGCTCTAACGATCACTAACGCGTCGTCATTCCATAAACTTTAATTAATACTTTACGTACTAAAATAGGAGCCATCGGAGTTTTAAAATAAGAAATGCATGTTAAAAGTTTCTATTGCTTTTCTTCGCTAGAGAGTGTCGATCTAAAAAAGTATCAAGTCATATTATAAAACTCAAATAATAACAAAGAATAAGGACTCGTTGTAAATATTTACAAAATTTGTAATACTTAAAAAAAGTTAACATTTTAAATAAGAGATGTAACTCTTCAAAATGTACAAATTTCATTTTTGTATTTTTTGCAGGTGTAATAATGTAAAGGGATGCGTAGACACTACTATTCATTCAGAAAAAGAAGGTACATTTATTATGTTTTATCTCATCTAATTAAGGTGAGTTATTGACTATCATATGTCTGTATAATTATGGATGATATTTGAAACGACTCTTACCAGTTCCTGTAAATGACTGGTTTGTTTTAATTTTTCAATAAAACCAGCACTGTAAATTATTAATTTGAAACGTTTTTCGTGTCACGACAAAAATTAGTGAAATAATCAGATATTTATTAAAAATAGTAAACGTGCGCTAAACATGTAATAAAGGCTTTTACGTCAACCTCTTGCAAAACATTACTCTTTAAAATGGAACCTAACTTAAAGTTTACCTTGGGATGTTCAGTACAAAAGCCTTGACCAATAGCCAAGTCCTTTTTCCAAGATGGTCGCCAATATTAACGATTTAGATTAGATATTTCGCACCCTTTTAGCAAAGCTGGTACAAATTTCAAGTGTAATCTAATTTAAAGAAAACGATAACCACGTGCATATTTAAAAAAATTTATAGAACTGCGGAATATATATAAAATATTATTACATTGTCAGAAAATATAAAATTAATTGTACGAGACTTAAAAACAGGAAGAAAAATACGAGGTGCTGCCGAGCATTTCCACCTGTTTCGAGTACAAACACATTATGTAAAAATTGTATGAATATCGTTTTTCTCGTGCAATCCTACATTACATTCTACACTAATTAAACACATAAACTAGAGGTTCCCAGGAGCCTGTAATCGCTCACCTGGAACCAAATGACTTCAACTATATTTAAATTTTTGAAATTAACAGTTTCAGTCTAGTTGTTATAGCTTACTGTGCAAAAACTAAACATTTCTCGAAAAATTTTAGTCACGTACAATAACTCCTATTAGGTGCCATCTGACAATTTCTGAAAATTAAATGGTCTGTAGGCCTTGTCCATTAGGGTAATTTAGAAATTTACAGTTTTACTCTATGTGTGTTATTGACTACTTTATAATGCAAAAACTGTTCATTTTGCCAAATTCATAGTTAAAGAGCAATAACTCTTATAAAGAGTCATCATGCAATTGTGGACTAAGCAATCATTTGTAGGGCTTCTATTGCTGATCATTTGTGCAATTTACATCTAGCTGCTATAGTTTTCAAGCTACAGGACAAAAATGGAAATTTTCATGAAAAAATTGTCATTTAAGGGCAATAACCCTTATAAGGAGTCATCTAAAAATGTCAGACCAATTAAGTAAATTGTAGGGATTTTATTGCTGATCATGTTTGCTATGTATAATTTCACTCTAGCTGTTTTTTGTGTTACAGGACAAAAACGGAAAATTTCATAAAAAATTGCAATTTAAGGGCAATAACACCTAAAAAGAGTAATCTGACAATTTCAGACTCAAATAATGAATTGTAGGGCTTGTATTGCTGATCATTTTTGCTATTAACAGTTTCATTCTTGCTGTTACAGTTTTTAAGTTACAGGACAAAAACGGAAAATTTCATTAAAAATTGTCATTTATGGGCAATAACTAATATAAGGAGTTGTCTGACAATTCAGACCAATGAAGTGAATTGTAGGGCCTTTATTGCTGATCATTTGTGCAATTTACAGTTTCAATCTAGCTGCTATAGTTTTCAAGTTACAGGACAAAAACGGAAAATTCCACACAAACAAATGAAGGGCTTTTTTGCTATTTATAGTTTTACTCTAGCTGTTATAGTTTTTTAGTTACGGGACAAATTGGGAAAACTTCCTTAAAAAATGTCATTTAAGGGCAATAACTCATATAAGGAGTCATCTGACAATTTCAGACCAATCAAGTCAATTGTAGGGCTTTTATTGCTGATCATTTTTGCCATTTACAGTTTCACTCTACCTTTTATAGCTTTCAAGTTATATTGTAAATACCAAATATTTTGTCAAAAATCGCAAATAAAGGGCAATAACTCCTACAAGAAGCCAATAAACAACTTCACATTAATAGCAACTATTGTAGACCTTAGTGTGCTTATTAATTTGAAGTAACGGTTTTCTCTATAGATATTATAATTTTTGAGATAATGATCAAAAACCTGTGTTGACACACATGTTCTATTTTTAGTAACAGCGGCCTTCTTTGTCTGTTGATCAACATCCTGGTATAACGTAATGTGCTTGTTATATCACGCTAACCCTAACCATGCGCTGTTTTCGTCCATCATTGGGAGCGTGACGTTTACTAGGTACTAACAGTTACAAATTGCATTTCAACATCACAAACCATCAGATACACGGACTTGTACGTAAAACATTTATTTTACTGGGTCTACATCAGATATATATCGTCCGGATCAGCTGAGTGCACCCATGGTTTTTATTGGGTTCGGGTTACTCTCTTTCTGTTTTTGTGTTTTGGGTTTTTGTTTTGCGTTGTGCATTTTTGTCTATATCCGGATTTGTAACCGTCTCTTGACTTTGGCTCTTGTTTTTCGGTCGGGTTTCTTTGCTATTTTTCATACTCAACAAAACTATCATTAAACTTTGAATTATTGAAACCTAAATCTACAAATCTTTAATTATTTTCAAAGTTAATATCAAAATAATAAGAGGCAAGCTCACAAACTTGATATTATTGTTATTGTCGGATATTAAAATACTAATTTATTACACTTACATGGTAAGCGATTT